>JAJHSJ010000016.1:11279289-11327886 GCA_021015155.1 Magnolia officinalis | reverse complement strand
TGTTGTGGTCCGCTTGCGTTTTTCAATATATCTAATTTTTAATTAACATCTTAATATAAACTGATGTAGTAAATATACAAAGTGAATACAATTATTAGTAATAGCTCACAAAGCCAATCTCTTAGGGCCCTTTTGGCCAACCGCATTAGGTGGGATTAAGGTAAATGAAATTGGAAAAGTAACAATAAATGCATGTGTAAGGTATTGTCTCCGGATTGGGTGTATCTCATGTTTTCTAATACCATGTTTGGAACATATGCATTAAAAAGTAAATCCCGAGATTTACTTTCAAATTACACTTGGATTGAACTTGCATAAAGGAAAATTTCATCATCCATGGGAATTGTAATCCCATCTCACACTTTCCAACATAAGGCTCATTTTCCAAAGCCTATAAAGTTAATTTTAATCCTATCTCACACTCCTTCCAAACATGTCATTCCCAATTTTGAAGTGGGATTAGCAATGCAATTCCATTTAATACAACTTAATACCATTGGCCAAACAGGCCCTTAGTTTCTCTATTTTACACTCTTCGCACCATTATTTAATGAATGGTCAATGCCTTAGGGTCTCGATATAGGACGCGGATAGATACTGACAGGTTGAGTAGTGAGACTCGCTACTCAAGTGATGTCACCAAGTTCCGTGGGACCCACCATGATGTATTTGTTGTATCCACGCCATCCATCCATTTGTAGATATAAATTTTGGGCATGAGCCAAAGAATAAATCAGATTCAAATATGGAGTGGACCCCACCACAGAAAACAGTGGGAAGAGTGACGTCCACCATTGAAACCTTATTAAGGACCACTGTGATGTTTATCTGAGATCCAACACACTAATAAGTTAAGACAGACATGAAAGAAGGGAAAACACAAATTTTAGCTTGATTGAAAACTTTCGTGGTGATTAGAAAATTTTAATGGTGGGCATCACTCTCTACACTGTTTTTTGTGGTGGAGTCCACTACGGATTTAGATCTGACTCATTCTTTGGTTCATGCCCTAAATTTATCTCCAAATGGATGGACGGTGTGCATACAACAAATACATCATGGTGGGTCCCACATAACTTGGTGACATCACTTCGGTAGCGTGTCTCACTACTCAACCTGTCAGTATCTAATCTGTGTCCCTCGATGTATAATACAATGGTAGACGTTTTGTGTTTAAACATTGAAGTCTTAAGTTAAATTTACCTTCTTACCCAATACTCTAAAGACTAATTGCACATAAAATTGTCAAAGCTATAGTAATGATAGCTAGAGCATTTCTCTTCTGTCTATTCCATGCATATCATCACTTCATTTTTAATTTTAAATGAGCTATTGGATACTATGGCAGACTGTGTTGATTGATAAGCAGGCACTTGAAAATTGTACACAATTAACTAAATTGCAGAACCACTACTGCTGAATCACAATTCCAAAACCAAATCAGCTTCAAAATTCTAATATCTGTTTAGCACACTTATTTTTTGGAATATGACTATCGTTTTTGTTTTTATTTTTTCATTTTTAACTGTCCGGTAAATGTTCACTAATTTGATGGTCAGATAATACACGAATTACAACTTTTGGTTCATAATACATCTAAGCTAAATCCATGGTATGGAAAAATTAGGATTGACTCATTTGTACACCACGAGTGCAATTTTTAAGAAATTCCATCCATCTCTGATAGCATTATATTAAATTATCTTTGACTTGCAAATTTGGAGTGTTTAATACAATCCAAGCAGTGGTTCTTTTATTGCCCTCATGATTTTTCAAAAGGAGAATGCAATTTCCTCGGGATTGGAGAAACTGTATGAGCAGAGGAGACATTTCCCTGTTGGATGCATGCTATATGGGCAGCACAACATTGAAATGACTATTTTACCCCTTTGTGGCCTTTTAAGGTGGATATAGGAGGGGTGTACACGAACCCAGCTAGCTCGGTTAGTTCGCTTGACTAGACTCAAAAAAGCTCGATTTGACTCAGTTCAAAGTTGAGTTCGAGCCGAGTCGAGCCGATTTTTTTAGCTCGAAAATGAGTTCGAGCTGGCCTAGCTCAACTCGACTTGGATCGAATCCACCTTGAATCGAACTCGGATCGAATTAGTTCGATGACTCGGTTACTTTGCTATTGATGTTTCTCACTAAGTGTTTGATGAAATGACTCAACGAAGTGTGGCCGGCGGCAAGGAAGGTATGTACATGAAACAAATACCCTTTTTTTTCTTGGTTTTTATGTTGCTTAGAAGGTGTTTGATAAAATACATGTAAAATCATTGCTTCTGTTTTACATATAGTGGGATTTTGAAGTTGTAGTCCAGGTGTTTGTGAAAATGCCTCAATGGCGAACTCGGGTCGATCTTGGCTCGAACTACTGACCAAACCAAGCCAAGCTGGCCAGTCAGGCTTGAGGACCGAGCCAAGTTCGAGCTGAGGCCAACTCGACTCGATGTACACCCCTATATAGGATTGGCCAAACCTGAGGATAAAAATGGAAAAGAAAGAAGGGGGGTCATCGGAAAGATGGTGAAAGTAGGCACATGTATGAAACATAAATGAAACACCGAAATCTTATTGCTTTTTTTTTAAAAGAGGGTCATGTCACCATGCCTGTTCACTCCCCAAGTATAGGGTTGTGATGTAGTAATAAACTCGGTGAGACCGAGGTCGAATCCCAAGGGACTGAAACCTATACGTAATCTGAAACTAAGTAGAACTAGAACTAGACTAAGATGAAATCTAAATCGAGTGTAATTGAGGGAATAATGATGAAATATTTATCTAAAACTTAGACAATTCAGAAGAAGAAAACTAGGGATTCAGAGGATCCACTTGTAGAGATCAGGGAGATCTTATGTCTGTTTCAAGAACTCAACCAGACTTAGAGTCCCATCTTCATCCAGTTGAAGGGTGTAACCATGGAAATAAAAACTGAACTTCTTTTGATTTAGTTTTTAAGAGATGAAAGGTATAAGAATTAAAATGGATTCCGTCACCAAACCATGCCCAGGAGACAAAGTAAACAACAAAATTAAACTAATTAATAGCCAATCAGAAGATATATGAAGGTTAGGAAGGGTTCCGTCATCCAACCATGCCCAGGAGACGATGGTGAACAATAGGGCTTCATGACGTCATTATCATAAAAAGGAAAGGAACATGCTCGAAGCTATCGCAGGCCCATTGTAATTTAGTCACAACAGGCCATTAAAAACTAAAAACACTCCCTTAATTAAACCAAAATCAACACCAGTTCAGTCTAAACAAAAGGCACAAGCAAAAAGTCTCCCATCATGCTACAAGCTTCACCTCTTAACCCTAGCTAAGAGGTTTAGCCTAGAATAGACATGATTAGGCTAAACATCTTAAAAGAAATAATAAAAAGAAACAATAGATAAAAAATAAATATTACTCTCTCTCTCTCTCTCTCTCTCTCTCTCTCTCTCTCTCTCTCTCTCTCTCTCTCTCTCTCTCTCTCTCCACGTCCCCTGAAAATTGAATGCCATGATCTCTCCTTTTCTTTTCCTTTTATAGAGCAAGGAGGTCGGTTGGAGAACCTACGCACATGCAGAAAGTGCTGGAGTCGGTGCGCAAGCCTGCTTTACGCAGCTGTTTCCTTTCCAACGTTATGCAACAACGTTAAGTGCGTTACGTTCGGCCTGAGTTTTGGAATGGAAGGCGGCTTGTCCTTGGAGTCCGACTTCATGGTTGGAGTCATGGCTCCCTGCTGGATCTTCTGAACGGTCTGGATCGTGCATCCGGTCACGTATATGGTCCCCAAACTCCCCGAAAAAGTCGGATCTCTCCGGACTGCGTAAACAGAGCCTGCGCATGCACGAAAGCTTACACTGGCTGACGGTGGGGTCCATAATTGGACTTATTTAAGAAATCCACGCCGTCCATTGGATGCAGCATGAAAAAGCATTTAGATATGAACGGTTTTGGATTGGGTTTGGTGTGGCCCACGGACTCTTTCTTGGTGCCATCTACCTGACGTTTGAATGGTTGACAACCGATCTTCGATGCCTTCTGGGAATTTGTCACCTAGGCCTTGGTAATATGGACAGTTAGAGTTCAATGGACGGTCTAGATCAATCATCTGGATCGATATGGTGGGCCATCTACACCATCCGCGGATGCCCTGCGTAACGAGAAAACGGCGACTCATTTCTCTGTTTAAAGAAAGTCGGTCAAACCGACTCTAACCAAACGAGGTGCTCCAGTGCACGGGGAGTGCACTATGCACAGTGCACTGGCGTTGTCAATGGGGTCCCATTCTAATGTTTCTGAGAAATTTGCACCGTCCATCTCTGTATCATCGAATTTAAGGGGTTGAGACCAAAGTTGAAGCATATCCAAAGATCAGGCGGGCCCCAAATCAGGAATTTGGTAGCTGATCTGTCCGATGGGCCACTTCCACTAGGATCTAATGGCTGAAATTTGACGTGTACTGTTCATTTATGGTCATCAGGCCACGTATGGAGTTTCGAGCTGAACGGATGGTGAAAACCCTGTGATCTTGTATCTAGCTGACTTTCAGGCCACTTGAGCTTCAGTTTCTCAATTTTCTCGGATCTCTGGCGTGTAAATCCATCGATCTTGGTCCCCTGGGGCTCATCCCTTGCCTTGGTGAATTTTGGGCGTTAAATCCATGCTTTTAGTACCCTGTTTCTATCCAAGCTCGTAAATATACCCTACATCACAAACACGATTAAATCGGGCCTTCAAACAGTACCATGTTCGTAAATCTAGGCAATATCTGGGGTCTAATATGTAATATTTAACCCTCAACAATGCCCATGTTAAAGATTTTGAATGTCCATACAATGCTCTCTCTCTCATCCTTTGGCGGTTGTGGGTCCATGTCATTCACCAGTTGGAAGGTTGATAATGGGCACCCGATGGACCTGACCCGATTGTAACGAGCAGCTTGGGCCCTTTTTTGGACCGTTTTGAAAATTGATTGAGTTCAGGTCTCACCTTTTAGACTCAATAAAGAATTCTGACTAGTCTAATTTGGATTGGGTACATCAGCTTAAACCTAATAAAAATCAAGTTTGGTAGGGTTAAGGTTGTGTGTGTGTCTATAATATATATATATATATATATGTGTGTGTGTGTGTGTGTGTGTGTGTGTGTGTGTGTGTGTGTGTGTGGAAATGGTACTATGAAATTAACCTCATGGGAACTTCCCATGAGGTTGTGGGCCCCACCGTGATGTGTGTCAAACATCTACCCCATCAGCCAGATGCACCATTCCATGATGGGTCAAGGTCTTAAAAATCAAGTCAATCCATGAGTTGGGTGGGCCACACCACATACAACAATTGAGAGGGGTTACCCTCCCATTAAAACATTCATAATAATTTATTGGGCCCACCAAGATGTTGTTCACAAATCTAGCCCATCCATTGTGTGTGTCCCACTTAGATGAGGGGTCAGACAAAGTTTCAACCGCATCCAAAACTCAAGTTGGCCCTACCAAGTACTTATATATGTTTTAGGCATGTCTTCACATGGTTTTAGATGGTATGGCCTACCTGAGTTTCGTATACGGTTGATTTTTAGGATATCTCATAATCTAAAGGGGACCCATCAAATGCACGGTGTTGATGTTCGACACACATCATGGTGGGGCCCACGTAGCTCGACCTCATGGGAAGTTCCTATCAGGTCGACATCATAGTACCCTTTCCCATATATGTATACACACACATATATACTATAGTAATATACAATTATTCTAGCAAAAAATGATGTTTCTTAAGTCATATTGTTTGTTGCGGTTTTACCCTAAAAATCAATGCAGATTTTGTCCTTTAATGACATGGATGTGTGAATGATGATCTTGACCATAGGTCATATTGATCAGGGTCCTAAAGTAACATTTTCTATTGTCATAGGCAATGTGTTACTATACTGAATAATTTATGAGTATGGGTCAAAGGAGATGAATTTCTCTTATTATCCGTACAAACTTGAGATCAGACATAACAGTCACTAACCAAGAAGACATATGGGTCATGGATCTTAGCACTCTGTTGTTTCATGACCACAAATTGTAGAACAAATTTGTGGTCATCATTTACTATTATGTGATCATCTTGTATGAGAAAACTAATAACAAATTAAGATAGAAGGTCTCCACCATGAGTTCAACAACAAGTAGGTGCCTTGTCCTACCACACATGAGAGTGTGAGTATGTTATAGGAATGGGTCCCTGGTGTTGGATCTATATGACAATTGTATTGATTGACCAAATTTAAGTCTGTTAAGATATATCATGCCTGGACTACGATTGACTTGAACATTTATTAAATCTTATTAATCCTTAGACCTGAGGGCATATGGGGAGTATAAGGTCTTGATTGCACGTCCTTTAATTCATTGTAAGAGGTCATCATGTGGCCAACAAAAGTGGGTATAACTAGGTGTATTATGTCCCTAACATACAAACACAAAAAAATAAAATGTCATATAAAATGACTTAATCAAATGACCCTTCTTAAGAAATTTCATTTGCAATAAAATAATATTTCTAAAATATAGAAGAGTGGATATCATACTTAAACCGGATTGGTCGTGAAAAAATTGTCTATAATGAAGATTTTCCAATGTCGTTCTCCTCTAAAGAGTCCCTTCCTGATCTATCCTAGTACCAGAGATTTAAGACGGCCTAACGTCTAATCATCTAGTAGTTGTCAAGAAAGACATATCATCCACAAACGTGGACCACACGTGAAGATGGAAAAAAAGGATGGAGTGGAACTCCTCTCTTTCTCTCAAACTTCTCTCTTTCTCTTCACATTTACACATCTCATGGGATGGGGATGTCCATGGCTGGTTCTACATCTTCTTTGGGATATGATTATATGAATAAGGAGAGGCAATGATTTTAGCGATGCACCCATTATGTTGCTCAGTCATCCTGTGGACTTCGGTGTAACCTATTTTAAAGGAATTCCATCAATATACATCTATCATACACATAGACATGATCTAATCCCTTTAATACTAAGGTCATTCATCTATGATCTATATCCCATGTCGATCATGACATGGATCACCAAATTTAGGCCTATCAAAACAACATCAAACGCGATCAAAATAATTTTAACGGTTAAAACAAAACTTTAACAATTAAAAACCTTTTAAAAGCCAACTATACTTTCAAGTGTTAGGCATAATGAAATATCACTTGATGATTCCTAATCTAATCAAATCTAGCCTCAAATAATGTCTTGTGATAAAATCAATGGATCCCTTGTTGGCCCATGCAAGAAACAATGAACCTTGATGGATGTAACTTGTATCACTGTAACGCCTCAAAAATCAGCAACCGAGTACAGACACCCCGATCTCGAGTTCCCGAGTGTGAACCAAATGAAAATGTACGTGTGACCTCGTTCATATTCACATGCATTTCACACACGAGCAATTAGAGTAGCGCAATTCAAATTAGTGAATTCAAAGCTAGATAGAGATAATGAAAATAAATAAATATATGACTTACAGTCAAAGTACAATTAAAAAGTGGTGTCCGCCCAAGTAGGGTTTATATAAGGTACAATATACATACCCAAGATGATTAAAGTGTAAAGTTTTCAATTTTCGCTCAATCCTCCAAAACATAACGGTGGTGGTATAAGCCAATCTTACCCTACCCGTCCGAGATCTCACTAGTATATGCATCAATAATATTGTCTGGTTGATGTTTTAAAACACCGTCCTAGGTGGGAGTGAGTAGCTAATTCACTGGTTCCATTAGTTCTAAGTTATACATATTATCGACTTAATCAACGCAATTAATGATAAGCGAGAAATCAAGCATTTCTTAATTACTCTTGTTAACTGCACGAATGATATTATGAAATAATGCATGCGCCTTACGATCCAACACTCCCTCATAAGCGACTTCAACGCCTATTTCGCAAATGTCAATATTCCATCATCAAGCGACTTCAACTCCAAATTGCAACATCTATTTAGTGCAATGCGATTATGTGCATGATTAGTTGAGTGATTATTAATTCTAATTCATACAACAGATTGACAAAGTTAGGATATCGGCGTTATATCAGAAATCCTTATCTTGATCATGTGGCTTGTTACGGCACATAGTGGCTCCTTACCAATGTCCCTTGATGCAAATTCAAGTGTCACCCGTTTATCTCATAAATCAACTATTCCAAGGGTACGACATGATACCCAAAAGTCTGAGGATCAACCCTTTATAAGTCATCACCCAAACATCGAGTATGATCACTCAGTTTCAAGGTATGGGCTTGTCACAAAAAATCAAATCACCACAAAGAAAAATGGCTCGTCACCCAATTCTATTCATGCCCGGGTCATTCGAACGATACTCTGACATGGAACTATTGGCGGGGTAATTTGACAGGAACTGTTCGAACAATAATTTATAACCTTCATTAGTGTTTACTGGTCATTATGGGGAGGCTCGTCAGCCTGACATAGGCTGACAGCTCGGACACGGTGTCTCATACCACCATGCTCGGCTCATGAGTCTTAGTAGGATTGTGTCGCACTAAAGGTTATTAATGGATTCATCTACTAGGAACGGGGTATCTTAGATTTAATTTAGTCGTGTCATACATTATGAACATACATAATTAGTTGGTCGTTAAACTAGTTTGATTGACTTTGGAGAATCTCAGCGCAACTGGCATTGGGTACAAGCATCCCGTGTAGTCCAACTATTGTCGGTTGTTTGTGTTCAACCCGGGTTAATCGAACAAGCCTAGGGTGGCTGACCTAACTCGGGCCACCTCTTAGTTCGAACGATTTACCGACTGACCCAACATCATAAGCAATTCTAAACATCACTAAGGGCTAACAATTCGTTAGATAATCATGATAAGATTTCATTGAGACCTAAATATAACAACACAATCATTGAAGCATTTCATCGAACATGTAAGCATCAATAACACAACACAACCACATATGCATTTTATCGAACATGTGAGCATCAATGATTCATGCAATTACATAAGCATTTCATTAAACTTGTGAGTGTCAATAGAATAACACGTTCATTCACTTAGGCATTTTATCAAACATGTGAGCATCCATAAACAACCAATAACACATGTTGTCATTAAATTGAAATGTGAACATCTTAGAATATACCAAGCTATCTACAAACAACAAATCATTAATTGAGACCTTCAAGGGTTGATAAATGGCAACCTAGAAATAATGGTCTGCACCTTGTGACAATTTACCCGATTCACGGCACTCGTAGGGTTAGGGTTTTAGAGAAAATCATTGAAAGATCTAAACAAGCATACAATCTTGTGAGATTAGGGACAAACAACTATTGAAACCCAAGATTACAAGTGGGATTCAACACTTACCTCCAATCATTGCTGGGAAAGTTCCAACGATAACTCTGGTTATGGCGAGACTACTAAAGAGGGGATGAGAGTGTAGAGGTGCACCAACACTCACACCCCAAGCTCTCTCTTCTCCTTTATCCTCTTTCTCTTCTCCATTTCTCTATTTTCTCTTATTCTAAAGCATGAAATTCGTATGAGAGGAGGAGCGTGTCCAAATTAGGGCCTTATATAGTGCTAGAAGTAGTGCAAATGGATCCAATGGCTCTTTATTTGTTATAATAACCCTTGAGGGGGTTGTGTAAGGCCCGTATCCAAGCTCGTACCATTCCTTATGCTTCCGCGGTTCTCCCGGTCGAATTTCGGCAACCCGCAATCCTTTATCGGCATTTGTGCGCAACCCTGAGTTGTATCCTGTATTCCAGAGTCAGATTGACCGGAGACTTGTACCCTATCGACCGCGTCGTCTCCGCGGTTCCGATGCCGCATCTCGCGCGTCGAGGCGATACCCACGTCAAGAGATGTGGGCCCGCGTTCAGTTCGAGGAAAATGTCGCGCATTTGCAAATCGAAGATAATCTTTCAAATCAATCACATCACATCTCATCAATCACCTCACATGTCAAGTACAACACCCCATCCCCAAGCAACCCCAAAGTCAAAGTAACCCATCCCTTACATGTCAAAGTACACATCACCCATCACTCACTCACCCATCCCTCTCCCTTACAACCATCCCTCTCTCTCTCTCTCTCTCTCTCTCTCATTTATCTCCCTCATTCTCCAAGCAACTCACATCCAACATTTCCATGGGAGAGAGGAGAAGTTAGTGTGGCCCACCTCCCTACCACTCAATCCCACCATCCAAAGTCCATCTCAACTGTTGAAGTTCGTCCATTGGAGCTCTAGGATGCTTTGACGGTAGAAGGAGGAAAAGATCATAGGTGGGTGATTTATTTTTTTATGTAGATCTTGACCTTTGGATCATAGTGGGACCCGTTTTGATGTATGTGTTGTAGATCCTTGAAGGGCCCATAGTGGTGGGGTCCCTCCACCATCCGATCTCTCTTCTTTTCTCTCTCTCTCTCTCTCTCTCTCTCTCTCTCTCTCTCTCTCTCCCTTTTTCTCTTTTTTTTATGTTAATGATGCTTGTGGCCCACTTAATGGCGTGTTGGGGCCTGGGCCGTCCAAGCCATGGACGTGGCCCACCTTGATGTGAGATCCACACCGTCCAGTGTGCTGGACGGTGGATTTCACCGTGAGGATCTCAACCTCCCATCGTGGAGTTGATTGGACGGTGTATATGATGAGGGTCGAATATTGTATATCAGACCCCAGTTATTGCATGATTTTACCTATATGATAATGCTTAACGGAGTATTTTAATTATGTTTTCATTGCAGGACGTAATAATGAGCGTTAGACTGAAAAGAGAATTAAAAGCATGGATTTGATGATCCAAAGTCACCAGAGCACGGGATGGAAGCTAGAGAACCAATAATGAAGAATTTACACGCCTGGGATCTGAGGAAAGCAAGCCAGAGGGGCCCGAAAAAGGTTCAAGATGCAAGATCACATGATTCCAGCTATCTATTTGGCTCGAAACTGCACACATGTGATGAGAGCCAAAAATCAACCGTACATATTAAATTTCAGCCATTAGATCACTATGAAAGTGGTCCAAAGGTCAGATCAGCCCAATAATTATCGATTCTGGGCCCACCTGATATCTGGAACTGCCTCAATTTTAGTCCCAATGGTTTAAATAATATGGGAAAAAGGATGGACGGTGCAGATTTCTCATAAACATTATAGTGGACCCCACACCGTGGTGGGTGTACACCATGCACAGGTAGCCGAGCTGTGCACCGGACGGCTGAGGCGGTCAGCGCAAGCGCTGACCCGACCTTCCTCTCTCAACAAGGAAACTACGTTTCTTGTTGCGTCACGAACGGACAGCGTCCGTGTTGCGGAAGGTAGTGGGCCCACCCATTACTCGTACAGATAATCTAAACCATCCATTCTCTGTTTAAGGTCAATGTTACCAAGGTGTAGGTAGCCGAATTTCAAATGAGAGCGATTATGGAAATCTAACCGTTCAAAAGCAGGTTGAACGGTAGAGAGAGATAACGTGTGGGCCCCATCAAAAGAAGGAGAAAATGAGCATTCCCACCTGGAATTTCGTCCTCTGTCCAATGGATGGAGTGGATTTATTGAAAGAACTATGGAGTGGGCCCCACCAGAACGGACAGCATCCGCGTCCCCGTTTCCGCTGCCGCGTAACGGACGCCACTGGTCCGTTTTACGAACGGCAGTGGGCCCCACACATGGCCCTTACGGCCAATCTGAACCGACCATCTTGTAAATGGCCTCGAATTCTACAAACCCATGTTGAAATTTTGGACCCATGCGTACACACGTGCATGATACAGAGGCCACAAACGGACTGCTCCGCAATGTTCAAAACTGATCTCTTCGTGATTTCTTCTCTGGGCCGCGTCAATGGACATTCAAAACCACCCATTCTTGACTGAAATTTCGTTCTGAATCCAATGGATGGGGTGGATTTTTCAGAAAATACTTCTGTGGGGCCCACCGATCATGGCTGCAAAAAATTGCAATCCATGTCCTCCTACGACTCTACCACCGACTCCAGCCCTCCAGCAGCTATAAAAGAGGAGTTTTTGGGCGTGGGAAAGGCATTGAGAAATAGGGGATTCCAGATCCGGAGCAAAGAAGAGAAGAAAGGAAAAAGGAAGAGAGAGAGAGATCGATTGGTTTGATGTTCACTTTTTATGAATTTTGTTTATCCATCTTTTTAATGGATTTTATGGGTCACTAATCTCTCAGCTAGGGCTGAGATGAAGCCCCTAATTTGAATACTCTTGTTATTATTTGATTTTACTTTGATTTGATTGGTGTGTTTCTTTCTTTAAGTGGGCTTGATTGGTTTAAATTCTATACTTCTCCATCTATGAACTCGACCAAAGTATATAGATGGATGTTGTTTGGATGCTTATTCTAGGTGCTTGTGTCTGATCATGAACAAGTTTCCTATAGAGAAAGAAACAGAGTGCTTTAATGAACTATACATTCCATGTGCCCGACTAAAGACATGGGATATGTTATTCATGGCATTACTTAAAGGAATTAGACATTCTGTATGCCCGAGTAAGGACACAGATTGTGCTTTCTCTATACAAGTGGTATCAATCTAGATTAAGGTGAATCAACAGACAAAACAAGGGTTAGGATAATTAGGGGTGGATTCAAAAGTCCTAGTGCTCTTTCTCTGATTGAATTTTCTTCCCTATTCTCAATTGTTTTTCATAGAATTGTGCTTAGTAGTTCACTCCATTATTTGTTGGATTAGTTAAGGAGAGTCACAAATTTGAATTGTGACGACCAGTCCTCGTAGGAACGATCTCGTAATACGTACCATATCTACATCTGATTCGTATACTTGCGAGTTTAAAAATCATTTAAATCATGTTGGTTTAAATAAAACATCAGTATATCACACCAGCTTTATTTGGAGCAAGTGGGCCACACGTGTGGACCCACCTAATATCTGTGTTTCCTCCAGACCGTTTATCAAGGGACGTCTATATCCAGACCATCTGTGAATGGACGTCCAACTCTGGACATTTTTAGGATATGTTTTATATATATATATATATATATATATATATATGGCATATACATGTATTTGTATATGGTGGGACCCACCAACTGGACGGTTGGTTGGTGCTTCTCTTACTAGCACTTCCTGAGAACCCCAACTGTCCATCTGTTTCATCCAGCTAATTCATGGATGGATGATGTACATGCCTCATATATTATATTTAATATATATATATATATATATATATAATATTATATAATATATATGCATGAGATAGAGAATGCTGTAGTGGGTGGCCCACCACGTGGGACCCACTTGCATGAAGTGGATTGGCTGGTCTACAGCGCACCAACTATGTTAGCAGGTGTATTGACGTCAGCATCTGGGTCTGATCATCCAGACCGTCCATCTATGTGGTCCCCACCTCCCATCAGCGGTGTAATGACACCAGCAAGTTTTGTGGACCCCACACGGATGTATGTATCTACACCGTCCATCCTAGATGGTGCACGTGGAGTCCACGTGATGTATGGGCCTTATTCTCTTCGTCCAGGTGGGCAGGACGGTCGGACCCACCTTCTGTGTATTTATTTTATACCCACGTCGTTCATCTGTTCCATCCAGTTGTCCATCTGGACGTTTTACTGGATGGGGCTCCCTTTGATTTATGTACTGTATATGCACACCGTCCATCTGGATAGTGCTGTATGGGCCACCCCATGATGTATGTGTTACTTCTTAACCATCTGTTTATTTCGCGATCTCGTCTCAAGGCCTGAGACCAAAAATAAGACAGATCTAGTATCAAGTGGACCACACTGCAGAAATAGTGGGATTGAACGTCCACCATTGAAACCCTTTTTTTTAGTGCAAAAGTTATGGATCAATGTGAAATTTGTTTCCCCACTTAAATAAGGTCTTTGTGACCTTATGAACAGACTGGATGAAAAATAAACGCTATGGTGGGCCCAGCAGAGTTTTGACGGTGGAAATCATTATCACCACTGTTGTTTGTGGTATGGTCCAGATGATCTTTTGATATGATTCATTTATTTGGATAATGCTCTCTATAGATGGATGAATGGTGTAGTTGTTGTGGCCCATTTGATACGACCCGTTGGATGTATTTGGGGCTCATTTGATGAGGCCCGATGTGACATATTTGGGACTCATTTGGAAGGGCCCGATGTGATGTATATGAGGCCCTTGTATGAGGCCCAATATGATGTATTTGTGTCCCATTCGTTAAAGCCCAATATGATGTATTCGGGGCCCATGGGTTGAGGCCCATTGTGATAGATTTAAGGCCCATGGGTTGTTGTAACACCTCGTACCTCTGGTACACGGGAGTTACCTTCTCGAGTCCACAGTAAGGGAATGAAACAGGGCAACTAAGTTAGTTAAACATTGTATGTGCAGGATGTGAACTCCAGCCATCATCAATGACATTCGTCTAAGGACCCTAAGTGCCGAGGCTGAACCCCCCCCCCGGTGACGATAAAAAAGGTGACATTTAACTAATTTCTTTATATTACAATAATCTCAAATCAATTAGTGGGGAAGAAATTAAAAAAAAAATGACCTATTAGCTAAGCTTCGCGAAATAAAAGGCGACAAACCGAATCACCACTGTGCCTGGACATTACTTTGGACCGTTAAAATCGAAAGCCAAGTTGACCCGGCCACAGGATTGACAACACCGGCCGAGGGAAGGCCTAAAGTGCATGATACGGTCCACCTAAGCCTCGGTCTCATCCCAAACTGGGAAGGGACCCCCCCTAAATGAGAACCCTAGGAAGGACGGACGGACCGGATCCATCACAAACATCACAGTGGACCCCACACAGGGTGCACGTACATCACATGCATCCGTGCACGATGTGCACTGGATCGGCGGGCTCGGTCAAACAGTCTTTGACCGAGCCAAAATTGAAAAGAAAAAGAAAATGAAGCAGATTTTCCCGCTGTTGGGAAAAATTTGAACGATCCGCCTTCGGACTCCAAAGTGGCCCACCACGACCACTTTCTGAACCATCCAAACTGTCCATCTTGTCCACGGGCCCGGTCCGACCAAAACGATATAGGCTTTCGGGCCCATGCATAGGGACAAGAAAGATCATATGAGACCGTTTGGGATCTCCTATGCGGCTGAGATTTGAGATGGTGGGCCCATCTTCGACCACCTGGGTGGCCCAAGATTGCAATGACCAGGTGATCCCATCCATCCGACCATTGAAGGAACGTTTTGTCCTTTGCCAAAAATGGGCGGACACCCACCTGCAATAAAGAAAGAACGAGGGAACCTTTCCCTTTCCGAAAGTCGGATGTCGACCGTCCGATGGGCCTCATCCAACCATGGAATGCCTCCTCACTCTCACTATAAAGGGAACTGTAGCCCTTGGGATTGACGCCAAGAGAGAGAGAAAGAGAGAGAAAGAGAAACAGGGAAACCGACTCCCTATTGCAGCTCAAGAAAAGCTGGCAGCAGCCATCTCAGGTAAGACGTTTCTCCATTTCCATGAAGCTCCAGCTAGGGGAAGGTGACACTTGACTAGACCAGAACCAAGCCAAGCAATGGCTGAGTTCGGTCCAGCAGTGGTGTTAGGTCGAGCAAAGCAATGGTCCCTCGAGTAAGAATACCAGTTCAAGCCCCATTTGAGCTGTGTTTTTGAGCTCTCTGTACAGTTTCAAGACCAGCTCAGGGTACAAGCCAAAAATGGTTGTATCAGGCTAGAAAAAGACTCCGTTTCAATCCAAACCCGAGCCAAACAATGGTTGCACAGTGGACTGAGAAACTTGTTAGGCTGGGTCTCCGTTTTAAACCAAAGCTGAGTCGATCCATGGCTCTGTTTCAGCTGAAGATAGACCAAGCAATGACAGTGCCTTTGGGGCTGAAATCAGACCCGACTGTGGCATCTGTCTCGGGCCAGGATTAGGCCAAACAGTAGCTCTGTTTTGAGCAGAATCTGGGCCAAACAATGGCCATACTTCTGGACAAAATCCCGACCTAACAACGCCTGCGTTTCGGCCCCAAAACCTGCCCTCTTAATGGCTGCGATTTAGACCATGAAACGGCCTGCAAACAGGCTTTGTTTGAGCTGCAACACGTCCCAAAAATTAGACTGAAAATAGTTCACAAATTGGGGGGAAAACGCCCCTGTTTGGTCCATCTTCCGACTGGAAAATAACGGCAACCATCGTGCCGCTGTTGAGCCCCGAAATGGGTTGAAAAACGGCCCCGGAATGGCCATGTTTAATCTACAAAACCGGGGCCAGAAGTGGCTCCAAAGCGGCATGCAGCGGGGGAAGGAGCTGCACGTTGATAGCGCTGGTAGGGGTGTTGAACTGGTGTTGGGCCTCACCAAATCACAGGTGGGCTGCACCTTGCAACAGTCCATGAGCTGCACGCTGGTTCCCCCTTTTAAACCAGGTGGGCCACCCCCATATAAACCACCGTGGGCCACACCCCGCCAACATATGTGGATCCGCACAAGGTATGTTTCATCTATACCGTACATGGGACGATGGAACCCCACCTTGATGGTGTCATATCTGTACCACCCATCTATGTACGACCCTGATCCAACAGCTACATGGACTGCACCTCAGCAGCACGTATACGTGTTTCATATTCAGGTCGTCCGTCAACTGACACTAGACCTTTGAAACCTAAAGTGTTACCCCATATATATATATATATATATATATATATATATATATATATATATATATATATATATATATATATGGCTAGTGCTGGTGGGTCCCACATGTGTGGACCTACCTCATGTATATATTTTATACCTGGGCCATCCATCTGTTGAACGGCCACTGACCCATGTGATCACCTGCACCATCCATCGCTGACGGTGCCATGTAAGGTCCACCTGGTGAATCTAAGGTCCACGTGGGGGGCCGGTATAGCCCAAACAACCTTAGGTTAAGGCCTTCCAACCCTCCACCTATCCTCATGTATTAAATTTTACGACTCATTGTCTAAAATAAGTGAATTTGTACAGGGAGTTACGTGAGTGGTATAAATTCACTATCTTCTCAAGAAAACTTGCATCCAGAAGCACTCTACGCTTTGTCCGATGATGATTCTACTCCCCTTGGGCTTTCCATCCCTAAATAAACTGTGTAGGCATTACAATGATCTAGAACGTGTAGATATTTTAACTATTCCAAGGAATGATTTAAATACTTTGAAATAGATTATATTTATTTTGGCATATTTGTTAGAATAATGATCTCCATGGATTAGAGATAATTGACTTATCTAGTAGGCCCACTTAGTACATTTGATAATTGAGTTGAAAGCATGCTATAGGGTCACACTCATACTTGATTAGCTTATTTAAACATGAATTAAGCTATCTAAATCATTTTCTTAATGTGTCCTCCTACTTAATATATATTTTGGATTATAAAACTCAAGATCAAGTGATTCATGGGTCGTACCTGCAATGCTCTCTATTTCTTATCTATGGACGAATTCCATGTTATTGTTTGCAACACACATTGTTAAAATCTCTCCATGAAAAACTCTAAGTAAGGAGAGTCCGTGCTTGGGGTGTAACTAGACTAGCCATGACATAAGTAGACCCCTAACATGGAGGTTATGGATTGTGGCAATTAATTTTGGGGATTACTATTCATATGTGGTTTCACCTATCTAACTATAGAATGAGCCTTACAATATTTACAATTACCGCTGTTTACTCGCCTTTTAATCATACATGCCGTTATGTTTTAATCGTCGTACTTAACAAATTTGGTAACTCATTCCAAGTCAGTATATGGTAGTGGCCCTTTGCAGTGAAACTGATTGACCACATGTTGGTGGGTTCTACACATACCCTAAGGCAGAAGCCTCATGGGCCGGGGATGGTAGTCATAGGATACTATGCCTGAGCCGTCGGCTTACGCTGGGCCATATGCTCCCCGTAGTGACTGTGAGCTTACTTTAATTGGCTAATTGTAATCAGACTAATGATGGGTTGGCTAATCATGCATATATCGCATTCGGGCGAAGACGGATGGCTATTTCTGGATGTTGTAGCACGTGCCCAATAAGGTTTAGTTGGGGTATCGTTTCGCTAGGTAGCTCCTAGACTATCGACTATCGACCCACTTTTGGTGAGTTTGGCACTACGCATGTACCACGTACTTTCGCTGGTGACCGGCCACATTACTTGGGTTTTACCCAAAAGCCAACTGGATAGGCATTTCCAGTTGATGTGCACTCATACATCCATGCATTTAATAAGATCGCATTCTTGTATCGTTTTGTATGCTATGTTGTTTTATGTTACCTCTTGTCTAGGGCGGCAGTGTGTAATCTTGAGGGGAGATCACACTGAGCTGGCCACTCATTCATCAATGTTCAACCGTACAGAGGACGCAGGTACAGAAGTCGATGAGTACGCGGCAGACTTAAATGCGGTGGCCGTCGACGAAGAGCTATACGACAAAGAGCCGTAGCAGGAGGCGGCCTCCTATTTTCGGTTGAACCAGTAGATTAGCCCCTTTGTTTTTATTCCAGTACATTTAGAATTTGAGAGACTTAAGGATTGTAATTGGCCCCCAGCTGAGTGGGCCTGAATATTGTTTCTATCTTCGGATCATATCTATGCTACGTTTTCATTTCCACTATATTACACTTTGATTCATTGGTTGATCATCGTTATCAATAGTTAACTCCTAGGTTTTTGGAATACGAGTTGAGTACTCGAGTTTTAAAAACTGGGGTGTTACAAGTTGGTATCAAAGCGGAGTATGAGACAGCCTGGTTGTGGGACCAACATACGAACCTTAAGAGATTAACTTAGGCAAAACGTAGAAATTTTTCCTTAGAAGAATAGCTAAGATGAAAGAACGTAGAAACAAGAACACTTAGGCTCCCTTAGACATTAGCAATAATGAATATTTGAGCTTATGAAGGGCTCCCACTAGCTAGGAAGGACTTAGTGTATGAGTCACCAAGAATCCCCTGGGAAATAACAAATTTAGAAACAAAAACCTTAGCCCCCTTCGAAAATTCAAACCAAAAGTGTTAACTGAAGGATGAACTCCTTCGCCATGCAATTGTTAAACTCTCTGACCCTTGTAATACTTCATACTGACTATGAACCGTTCTTCTCCCTTCTATCGCTAAACCATAAAAAACTAATCTCACAGGAAGCCATGCCACCAGTAACGTGATCACGTTAGACCAACACGGTCGACATCCACCCCATCCCGTAGACGGAACGCCAACGGGAGCGCAGCTCGGTCTACACACCAGGCCTTCCGCCTGGAGTAGCAAACGAGGACATGAGGTCTAAGGTGATAGGAGACTCTCCCTCCCCTTAGATAGTCACTTCTGGGATGCCCTCGTAGTACTTCGGGCAGTGAACCCCTTTGATCGAACACTCAGAGGAGGTACACGCAGATTCGCCAACGGGAGCAAAAGCCTTTGCGGCATTTGTGCAGATGGCTGCCATTATGCAGCAACAACAGGGCATATTCATGCGACAACAGCAGGACATGCACATGTTAATGATGGAATCCTTGAGGAGCAGGGGCCGTGGGGAGGCGTCTCGAGAAAGATATAGCAGGGGCGTTGATATCTTTAAGTGGTTCCAAAAACTTCGGCAGCCAACATTTAAAGGGGCACTAGACCCAGTGCAGGCGGAGCACTAGTTGGGAAGCATTTTCAAAATAATGCTATCCTTGGAATGTACTGACTCATAGATGGTGAGCCTGGCTACATACTTATTGGAAGGGGAGGCAGAGAATTGGTGGAAAAGCCTACGGCGGAGTGTCCCGGCCACCTACTCCTGGACATGGGTTGGATTTAAGGAAAAATTCCTAGAAAAGTATTTCCCGCAGTCATGCCGCAACAAGAAGATCGCAAGGTTTTCACGACTAGAGTAGGGGAGCCTTATAGTAGCCAAGTACGAGGCCCGATTTGACGAACTCTCCCGGTATGTACCCAAAGCCATGGAGGATGCTGAATACAAATTGCAGAAGTTCAAGGAGGGACTTAGGTCGGGGATCCAGTTGCGGCTATGCACTTGGGATTTTGAGGACTTCGCGGAGCTGGTAGACAAAACTATGTGAGTCGAGAAAGATTTTGAGCACACCTTGAGGAACCGCCCTCCTGCACTAGACACTCTAGTACGATCAAGACAGGAGTCTCCTGCCCCACCTGTTCCAGCAAGAAGGCTCGGGGTTTAGCCTGTCGGCATCCCGCCTGCACTTCAGAGGAGACGTTACGAGTACTGTGGGCGAGACGGCCATACTGATCGATTATGTTACAAAAGAATAACCGAGGAGGGCAATGCACTGCTAGCAAACCACCCCCAGCAAAATCGGGCAGTGATATGGGCAGCCCCTAGGCCACAACAGCCCAGACAGGGAGCGTCAGCTCAGCAGAGAGCTCCTCAGGCCAGAGTGTACGCTGTTGCAGCTATAGAAGCAGAACAGGACCCCTTGCAGACCATCCACAGTATTGCCCACATTAATGGTACCCTTGTACTTACTCTTTTCGATTCCGGTGCAACTCTATCCTTTATTGATTCTATTATTGCATCTAGACTAGTATTTAACACCACTAAGATGCATGTTCATTTAGTTGTAGCATCCCCTATGGGCAAGTTTGTGAAAACCGATAAGGTATGCAAAGCATGTCCCATCACGCTCTCAAATCGCGAGGTTGTTATGGACCTAATTGTCATGCCTATCAAGCAGTTTGACGTCATCCTTGGGAGGACTGGCTCACGTTGGTGCGTCCGGTCATGGATTGTCACGACAAAACAGTGACAATATCCATCCCAGGATAGGCCTCTTTCACCTAGAAAGGGAGGGGCAGATGCCGAGAATTCGAGAGCTTGCAGGCTCTAGAGGAAGCTGAGTCAGCAGAAGTCACCATCAGACGGATACCGGTAGTCTGAGATTTCTCCGAAGTATTTCAAGAAATACCAGGGCTATCCCCTAGAAGAGCGATCGACTTTTGCATTGACCTCAAGTCAGGGACTGCTCCTATATCATTCCCTCCATTTCGCATGCCTCCTTGCGAGATGGAGGAGTTGAGGAGTCAGATTAATTGGCTGCTAGCTCGGGGCTTTATCCGTCCCAGTGTTTCTCCTTGGGGAGCGCCGGTCCTCTTTGTTAAGAAGAAGGACGGGTCGACGCGTCTTTGTATAAACTATAAGAGACTGAACGATGTAATGATTAAGAACAGATATCCCCTACCGCACTTCTCCAAAATAGACCTTCACTCAGGTTATCACCAGTTGAGGATCAAGAATGAGGATATCCCAAAGACGGCCTTCAGGACTCGTTATGGGCACTACAAATTTCTGGTGATGTCTTTCGGTCTCACGAATGCTCCGGCAGTTTTTATGGACCTTATGAATTGTGTCTTCATGCCTTACTTAGACTGGTTTGTAATCGTGTTCATTGATGAAATCTTGGTCTACTCCAAAAGCCAAGAACAGCATGAGCAGCATCTGCGTACGATCTTAAGTACGCTAAAGGATAATCAACTGTATGCTAAGTTGTCCAAATGCGAGTTTTGAGAGAATGAAGTGAAATTCTTAGGGCACGTAGGACAAGCAGAGGGAATAACAGTCGATCCAACTAAGGTGGAGCAGTATCTAAGTGGGAGCAGCCCACTATAGTGACCGAAGTTCGGAGTTTCCTGGGTATGGCCGAGTACTACAGACACTTTATCAAGGAATTCTTCAGAATTGTACGACCGCTCACTCGACTGACAAAGAAGAACGCTCGATTCACATGGGATAAGAACGCAGAAGCAGCTTTCCAGGAGTTGAAGATGAGACTAACTCCTACACCAATGCTCACTCTCCCACAAGAAGAAGAGAAGTTCGTGGTATATAGCGATGCCTCGAAGTTGGGTCTCAGCTGCGTTCTGATGCAAAATGACAGAGTGATAGCTTACGCCTCTCGCCAATTGAAGAAGCACGAGGAGAAGTACCTGACGCACAACTTGGAATTGACAGCGGTGGTTTTAGCCTTAAAGATATTGAGGCATTACTTGTACAGAGAGGATTTTCAGTTATTCTGCGATCACAAGATCCTGAAGTACATATTCACGCAGAAGGACTTGAACATGCGCCAGCATCGCTAGATGGAAACTCTTAAAGATTTTCACTTTGATATCTCATACCACCCTGTCAAGGTAAACTCTGTAGCCGATGCTCTGAGTCGGAAGAAAAAGCATGAACTGGTGGCCACTCTGATGCTCAAGGAGTGGAAGATGATGAAGTTCGTATAGGACTTCGATATTTATCTCACCCTCGACGAACCTGATGCCTACGTGGCTCTATTGACAGTAGAACCAACCCGGGTGCGACACGTGATCTCCGCACAGAACCAGGATGTATGGCTTGTTAAGATGAAAGAAAGGCGTAAGAACGAAGAGATGCCTAAATGGAGGGTTGGTGACGATGGCAGTCTTCGGTATCAGGGGTGAGTGTGTGTTCCAAGTGACGCCAAAATAAGGAAGGAAGTAATGAAAGAAGCCCACCATTCCAAGTTAGTCATCCACCCAGGAAGCACTAAGATGTACAACGATGTTAAAAGGCAGTACTGGTGGAGCAATTGAAGAGGGACATCGCCGACTTTGTGGAAAAATACATGGTGTGCCAGTAGATCAAGGCCGACCATCTCAAGCCTACTGGCCTCCTTCAGCCATTACCCTTAGCCGAGTGGAAATGGGATAACATTTCTATGAACTTAATATCTGGTCTTCTTAGGATGCAAAGGAAACATGATTCGATCTGGGTCATTGTCGATAGATTGACAAAAGCCGCCAGATTCCTCCCAATCCGCACGAAAGATTCCACCGATAATTTGGAAAAATTATACATCCGAGAAGTCGTACGATCCTACGAAGTTCTGCAAGAAATCATATCGGATCGAGACTCCAGATTTACTTCTGCCTTCTGGAAGAGGTTGCAAGAAGAGATGGGTACAAAACTCAAGTTCAGTATGACATTTCACCCTCAGACAGACAGGTAGACTGAAAGGGTGAACCAGATCTTGGAAGATATGCTAAGAGCATTTGTTTTGGACTTTCAGGGTAACTGGGACAATCACCTGGCACTGGCAAAATTCGCATACAATAACGGTTTTCAGTCCAGCATTAGCATGGCACCGTATGAGGCTCTCTATGGTTGCCCTTGCCAAGCCCCTCAATGCTAGGCAGAAATCGGAGAAAGAAGCTTGTTGGGTCCCGAGCTGGTTCAAGCTACTACTCAGGTCATTGACGTAGTCAGGAAACGTCTGCATACCGCCCAGAGCAAACAGAAGAGCTATGCGGATAACCGACATTGCAACTTAGAGTTTACAGCTGGTGACCATGTATTCCTGAAGGTGTCGCCTATGAAGGGTCTGATGAGGTTCGGACAGAAAGGGAAGCTAGCACTGCGTTTCATCGGGTCTTTTGAGGTTTTGGATCGTGTGGGAGCCGTAGCATACCGCCTTGCACTCCCTACTGCACTGACCGGTATTCACAACATCTTTCACATATCCATGCAAAAAAAAATATACACTAGATGAGTCGCACATCATTAGCTGGGAGCAGATCGAGCTGACAGATAGCGCCTCTTACACTGAGGAACCTATCTGTATCGTGAACCACAAAGAGCAGGTCCTGTGGACAAAGACTATACCCCTAGTCAAGGTCCTTTGGTCACATCATGGAGAGGAGGAGGCAACTTGGGAACGAGAAGCAGAAGTTAGAGAAAAGTACCCTCACCTGTTCAGTGGCATACCACGGGTAATTTCGAGGACGAAAATTTCTTTTAGGGGGGTAGACTGTAACACCCCGTACCTCTGGTACACGGGCGTTACCTACTCGAGTCCACAGTAAGGGAATGAAACAGGGTAACTAAGTTAGTTAAACATTGTACGTGCAGGATGTGAACTCCAGCCATCATCAACGACATCCGTCTAAGGACCTTAAAAGCCAAGGCTGAACCCACCCCCCGTGACGATAAAAAAGGTGACAATTAACTAATTTCTTTAGATTACAATAATCTCAAATCAATTACTGGGGAAGAAATAAACAAATGACCTTAGCTAGGCTTCGCGAAATAAAAGGTGATAAACCGAATCACCACTATGCCTGGACATTACTTTGGGCCGTCAAAATTGAAAGCCAAGTCGATCCGGCCACAGGATTGACAACACCGGCCGAGGGAAGGCCTAAAGTGCATGATACGGTCCACCTAAGCCTCAGTCCCATCCCAAACTGGGAAGGGAACCCTCCCCCCCCCCCCCCCCCCCCCCTTAAATGAAAACCCTAGGAAGGATGGACGAACCGGATCCATCACAAACATCACGGTGGACTCCACATGGGGTGCACGTACATCACATACATCCGTGCACGACGTCCACTGGATCGGCAGGCTCGGCCAAATAGTCTTTGACCGAGCCAAAATCAAAAGAAAGAAAATGAAGTAGATTTTCCCGCCGTTGGGAAAAATTCGAACGATCCGCCTTTGGACTCCAAAGTGGTCCACCACGACACTTTCTACACCATCCAAACCATCCATCTTGTCCACGGGCCTGGTCCGACCAAAACAGTATAGGCTTTCGGGCCCATGCATAGGGACGAGAAAGATCATATGAGACCGTTCGGGATCCCCTGTGCAGCTGAGATTTGAGATGGTGGACCAATCTGTGACCACCTGGGTGGCCCAAGATGCAATGACCAGGCAATCCCATCCATCCGACCGTTGAAGGAACGTTTTGTCCTTTGCCAAAAACGGGCGGACACCCACCTGCAGCAAAGAAAGAACGAGGGAACCTTTCCCTTTCCGAAAGTCGGCTGCTGACCGTCCGATGGGCCTCATCCAACCGTTGAATGCCTCCTCCCTCTCACTATAAAGGGCACTGTAACCCTTGGGATTGACGCCAAGAGAGAGAGAAAGAGAGAGAGAGAGAGAGAGAGAAATAGGGAAACCGACTCCCTGTTGCAGCTCAAGAAAAGCGGGCAGCAGTCGTCTCAGGTAAGATGTTTCTCCATTTCCCTGAAGCTCTAGCTAGGGGAAGGTGACACTTGCCTGGACCAGAACCAGGTCAAGTAATGGCTGAGTTCGGTCTAGCAGTGGTGTTGGGTCGAGCAAAGCAATGGCCTCTCGAGTAAGAATACCAGTTCAGGCCCCATTTGAGCTGTGTTTTTGAGCTCTCTGTAGAGTTTCAAGACCAGCTCAAGGTGCAAGCCAAAAATGGTTGTATCAGGCTAGAAAAAGACTCTGTTTTAGTCCAAACCTGTAACACCCTGATTCTCAAAACCCGAGGATAGTCGCTCCTCACTGAGAACCCGAGTATTACGTTATGAGGTGGACTAACGTACATCTAAATAGTGGCAAATTTCATAATATGGAGTAAGGCAACATTATATAAACTAAAGATATCAAGAGTAACAATAAGGGAGTCTAATACAAGTCAATGGAAGCCAACATGAAATCTCACAGTAGGGAGTTATTATTACAATTCAAGCAAATTACAAAATTTGAAGTACAAAAATAAGTAAATCCTAGAGCCCCAAAGGCTCAACAACATTCACATAGAGTTCTTCCTCGTCAAACTCCACCTCAACTGTCCCTGGAATCCCGTCATAGGGGTCTCCACCTGTTCATCATACCTGTGTCTATTTGGTGTAATCGCATGATTGGGTGAGTGAAAACTCAGTGGGAATTTCCTGCAAGGATTCATGCATATCATATCATTCCAAAACAGTTTAAATCAACATGTTCAAATTATAAGGAAACTAATCAAGAAATTATAAACGAATATATGGGTATATGAATGTATGTACAAGTCACAGATCTGGGGATGCGCATCCAACTGTTAAAATAAAAGGTTGCCCAAGGCGTATTAATCACCTGAAAAAATACTCATAGGTACGTCCAAGGAGAACTAGCCACCCAAAAAAGACCATGTAGACCACCCGCGGTAGATTATCTACCTGGAAAAAGCCATGTAAGTGAGTGCGCCCAAGGATATCTCCTGGAAAAATACACGGGGTATGCCCGAGGAGTGTCTAATCCCGAAAAATCCTCATGAAAAGAAAGAGCGCCCAAAGTGACCCAAATGCACAGGTTCTGTGAGTTAAACTAAAGTGTTGAAACTTTCAGTAAATTGAACAGAATGTGGCTTACATTGAGCACCCGGAAAAGCTCATATGTAATGCGTGAATGTCATGTACCATGATGCTTGTGCACATTCCTTAGAATTAACAAGATTACTCTCACAAGCATGATTAAGACTTGTAGTCCTTTAATAGGATATCCAGCATTTAAGTATTAACTCAATATAAATTCATTTACTTTCCCAAGGTCCAAAGGAAGGTCCAAATATGATCATTTCAAATGCATTAGGATAGTAACAGGATTACTATACATCTTAAGAAAAGCGATATTCATTGTACATCTCATGAGATAGAAGGAATATGGGTGTCATGATTATTTTACTCACTAATAAAACTATGTACAAATTGAGAAATTGCTAAGAGAGCATAATGAATACAATTCTAAATCTTAGTTACAAATTAGTAATCATAGGACTTAAGTGATAGAAGTTAATGCGATAACTCATGTTCACCACATCTAAATGAGAAACTAAATAACAAAGTTATAACTTGTAATATTCTAATACTTCATTAAATTCAATTTAAAACTAATTTAGCATATATAAGGAGCTAATATAGCAAACTTATCATGGGAACAAGATCAATTGCTTGTTAGTGCAACTAGTAGAAATATGCATGTACATGAGAAATTCCAAATATAACATAATGATTGTAATTTGATTCTTATAAGATAGGTTAGAGTTATACAATTTAAGACATTCCTACATGATTAACAATGTTGATTCAAGACTAAAAGAACCACAATCAATATTTTCACAATTTCAATGGCTTTATACACTTAAGCTTAAACTATATTGGATTTCAACGAAATGAGGAATCCATGTGGGATATCCCTCACCTGGAGTGGAGGTTCCTCTTACTTTGAACCTTCTTATAAGATGGGTGTATGAGTTATTGTTTCACTACTAGTTAGGGGACTGGTTGTTCCCCTGGGAGGGTTGCTGCAAGTGGTGCCTGGATAAATCATTCCAAGGTTCAATGAGTCGTTACTGAGTCAACTCAGTTGGGTATTGCAAGAATCCACCCGCCAATGAGTCAGATGTAACATCGTGGTAGAGATGAGTGCGGTTACCTTGCCTACGCTAGAGGTAACTTTGCTTGATGGCACGACGAGGGTCTGATTTGGCAGGTCCATGCTGAGTCCGAGGGTTGTGACTTGGCATCTGGCTGAGTCACACGAAGAGGCCGATTTCCTGACTCATATTCAAGCACATATGGGTTGAACACTGATGCAAGTTCGGTATTAGGGAAGAGGAGTCGATTATCTTTCAAGGTAGTCGGTTAGAGGTGTTCTTGCCCGCTTCAATGAGGAGGCGTTGTTAGTGGAAGATTACGATGACAAAATGGCGCTCTCAGCCATGTTCAGCGGACTCAATGAAGGAAGGTTCACCTTCTCAATCGGGAAAAATCCACCGACTACCTTAGCCGAGCTCATCAGCAGGGCTCAGAAGTACACCAATGTCGAGGAATTCTCCAACTCCCGCAGGAACATCCAAGTAGCTGAAATGTCATCAAAGGAAAAAAGGCCAAGGAACGAAGAACCTCAATCATCCAACAAGAAGCCTGATGACTGAGCCTCTCGTGATCGTCGGCCAAGCCGGAGGCCTGAGGGTAAATTTCATTTTTACACTCCTCTCAACACCTCTACAAAGGAGATTTTATTAGATATCAAGGGCTAGAGACTCCTGAATTGGCTTGTCTGCAAGAAGACCGATGCAGAGAACCAAGACAAGTGCAAGTACTGTAAATTCTACCGCGACTACGGCCACAACACGAGCGACTGTGTGGATCTCAAAGACGAGATCGAGACCCTTATGTGCAAGGGTCATTTGTGTTGATACACTAAGGAGGAGAAGCTGGCTCAAAAAGAAGAACGACCAAGCAAAACAGTGGAAGAACCTGTGGAAATTTGAACTATCTATGGTGGCTTATATGGTGAAGGTGACTCAAACAGGGCTCGTAAAGGCCGAGGAAAGAGCTCTGTGTCAGTCCCTGCAGCTTGACTTTCACGGAAGATGATGCGCACAGAATTCAGCATCCGCACGACGATGCCCTTGTGGTGACTATGACCATAGCTAACCATAAGGTCTTCCGCATCTTGGTCGACACGGGAAGCTTAGCATACGTCATTTACTCTGAGGCGTTCGAGAGAATAGGTATGGAAAGGTTACACTTCCGACCCGTGAAGACCCCTCTATAGGGCTTTGCCGGGGATAAGGTAATCTCTGAGGGAGCCATCTCCCTCACTGTAACAGCGGGAGAAGGACAGCACAAGGTCACACTTCTAGTCGATTTTCTAGTTGTCAATGTGTCATCGGTGCATAATGTTATTTTGGGCCGACCTTCCCTTAATGCGATGGGAGCTGTTGTGTCCACATACTACTTAATGATGAAGTTCTCTGCCGAAGGTGAGGTCGGATACCTCCGAGGGGACCAGCGTGAAGCTCGGAGATGTTATGCAATAGTTGTAAGAAAAAGATCAGTGAAACAGGCCCTCACTATCAACTTCCTTGATGACATAGAAGATCCCCCCGAGGACTTGGAGACCGTCCCACTCGAGGAAGTCGACCCAAGCAAAATTATTCAACTCGAGACATCGTTGAATTTCGAGCAGAGATTTCAGATGCTGACTTTCCTACGACAGCACAGGGACGTCTTCGCATGGTCGCTCGAAGATATGCCGGGAATCTCTCCCGATGTTATGGTCCATAGACTGAATGTGGATCCGGAACATAAACCAGTGAAGCAGAAAATAAGAGCGTTCATGCTGAGAGGTATACAGCCATAGCTGATGAAGTTTCTAAGCTCCTCAGTGTCGGCTTCATTGAAGAAATCCATTATCCAGACTGGATCCCCAATGTGGTCCTAGTGAAAAAAGCAAACGGGAAGTGGCGGGTCTATGTCGACTACTCGGACCTGAACAAGGCCTGTTCGAAGGATAGTTTCCCATTACCTCGAATAGATCAACTGGTCGACAACACGGCTGGTCACGAATGCCTCTCCTTCCTAGATGCCTATTCCGGGTACAATCAGATCCCTATGCATCCCCCAGACAGGCAGAAGACTACCTTTGTCACCGACAAAGGGCTCTACTGTTACCGGGTCATGCTTTTTGGCCTAAAGAACGCTGGGGCAACATACCAGAGGTTGGTGAATCAGATGTTTGTCAAGCAGATCGAACAGACAATGGAAGTTTACGTTGATGATATGCTCATCAAGAGCGTCAGAGCATCCGACCACCTCGTAGACCTTGGAGTGGCGTTTTCAATCCTCCGGGAGTATCGCATGAAGTTGAACCCAGCCAAATGTGTCTTTGGAGTCAGTTCTGGCAAGTTTCTTGGGTTTCAAGTTAGCTAGAGAGGCATCGAGGCGAATCCCGAGAAGATAAGAGTGCTGCTCGACATGAGCTCTCCGCAAACAACGAAGGAAATCCAATATCTAACTTGCTGAGTGGCAACGCTCGAACAGTTTATCTCTAGAGCTACCGATAGGTGCCTCCCCTTCTTCCAGCAACTGAAAGGTCACAAGAAGGCTGAGTGGACCTCTGATTGCGAGCAGGCATTACAGGAGCTGAAGCAATACCTGGGTTCGCCTCCCTTACTGTCAAAACCAGAAGAGGGTGAGCCCCTACTCTTTTACTAGGCGGTCTCGACCTCGGCCGTCAGCTCTACACTCATCAGGGAGGTAGGAAATAAACAGTATCTCATTTACTACACGAGTAAAATAATGGTGCCTACTGAGACCAGATACCCGAGCATTGAAAAGTTGGCGCTCATCTTGGTCTTTTCGGCACGGAGGCTTCGTCCGTACTTCCAAGCACACACCATCGTCGTCTTGACCGACTCCCCCTCAAGCAAGTCCTTCAGAAACCAGATGTCTCAGAACAGCTCACGAAATGGGCGATAGAACTCGGGGAGTTCGACATCCAATATCGTCCGAGGACCGCTATCAAAGGCCAAGCTGTGGCCGACTTCATAGCCGAATTCACCATCTCGAGTGATGATACCAAAGTAGCAGCAACATTGGCGACCCCACCACTTTCATCGCCTGCCCAAGATCTGGAGTCGGAGCAGAGGTGGGTCCTTCATGTCGACGAGTCTTCCAACGCCAAGCGAGCTGGGGCAGGGATCATCCGGGCCACACCCAACTCTACAACTGTCCAATATGTTATTAGGCTCGATTTCAAAGCCTCCAATAACGAGGCAGAATATGAGGCTCTCATGGCAGGACTCAGACTAGCGGCAAGTCTGGGGGTTCGGTCTCTTAAAGTGCGATGTGATTCCCAACTTGTGGTGAACCATATCTCCACCGAGTATGAAGCCAAGGAAACCAGGATGGTGGCTTATCTGGCCGAAGCCTGGAAACTAATTGAAAGGTTCCAGAGTTGCTCCATTAACCAGATCCCTAGGGTAGAGAACTCTTAGGCCGATGCCCTAGCAAGTCTAGCCTCGGCCACAGAAGGAAAGATTCCTCGAATCATTCTTGTAGAATTCATGGAGAACCCGAGCATCGACCAAATGGAATGTGAAGTAGTCAACCCGGTCGAGACTACACCAAGTTGGATGGACCCAATCTACAACTACCTTGTATCTGGTGAGGTCCCCCAAGATAAGCTGGAAGGTCAACGCCTGAAGATCAGAGCTGCTCGATATACTATCCTGAATGGGGTCTTATACAAGAAGGGGTACTCACAGCCCTACCTCAGATGCCTTCAACCCAAAGAAGCGGATTACGTGATACGAGAGATCCATGAGAGAATCTGCGGTAATACTCCGGTGGTCGAGCCTTAGCTTTGAAGAAACTCCGTCAAGGGTACTTCTGGTCGACCATCCGAGAGGACTCGAAAGATTATATCCTAAGGTGCGACAAATGTCAGAGGTTTAAGCAATACCGAGGCAGCCTGCGGAAGAAATGACCCCTATGAGTGGGTCGTGGTCGTTCGCTCAGTGAGGGATCAACATCATTGGACCTCTGCCAACAGGGAAAGGACAGGTAAAGTTTGTTATTGTCGCAGTCGATTACTTCACTAAATGGGCCGAGGCCGAGCCCGTGGCTAAGATAACCGAACAGAAGGTGATCGACTTTATCTGGAAGAATATCATTTGTCGATTCGGAATCTCGCGCTCCATCGTTTCTGACAACAGCAAGCAGTTTGACAATGACAATTCAGAGGCATGTGCAGGGGGCTCGGCATCTCGAACGCTTATTCCTCGCCTCGATATCCATAATCTAATGGGCAAGTGGAAGCCATAAACAAGGTTATCAAGCACCACCTGAAAACAAAGTTAGAAAAAGCAATGGGCAACTGGGCTGAGGAACTTCCATTTGTCTTATGGGCATATCGAACCGTAGCCCAATCATCTACTGGGGAAACCCATTTTTGCGGTCATCCCAGTCGAGATCGGCCTCCCAACAGCTTGGGTCAGAAACTACCAGGAAGATCAAAATGCAGAGCATATCACACCAAGCCTCGACTTGCTCGAAGAAGCTAGAGATATCGCCCGACTCCGAGTCGCTGCTAGGCATCACCAAGTAGCACGATTCGATAACTCAAGGGTCAAGATAAGAAGGTTTTGGCCAGGGGACTTGGTACTCCATCGCGTCTTTCCAAATACAGCAGAACCGGGGGCTGGGACACTTGAGCCCAACTAGGAAGGGCCCTATCGCATAATCAGATCAACTTAGCTAGGCTCCTATCACTTGGAAGACCTCGACGGACGTCCACTCCCCCATCCCTAGAACGTCGAGCACTTGAAGATCTACTATCAGTGAGAACCTACCGGCCATCGAAGGCCCTCAATAAATGTACTGCTCAAATCCACTAGCCTTTTACGGCCTCTAATAAAAGTTCCTTCTTTTCTACATTGTCTACTTGTGCGATCTACACATGTAAAAAGTTATCTTTTGAAGCATAGGTTAACTTAATAGACCGATCCCTTAAAGAAGGGGTCAGAATATTATACCCACGAAAATCTACAAAGGGATCCCCTCGTACGCAGGAAGAATCCCGGAGACGTCCCGATTCCCTAAGAAAAGGGTCGGCTCGTCACATATCGACAAACCTATGTAAACGACCAAGTGCGTCATTTGTGGGGGGGTTGACCCCTCAACGGGTCGGTCCTTAAAATACTAAATTCAGAAAACCATCACGACAATCAGCACATACAAACAAGTCATTTTCCAGCAGTCGACATTGATAAAAAAAACTAACATAAAAAAGCATCCATTTACCAAAAAAAAAAAACAAGTTTCACTCCCTCTGAGTAGAGGGACCAGCTACCGAGCTGAGGGGCTGAGCGTCGGCGAGGGCTTCAGCGATAGTAGCATCTGGGGCGATTTCGGCAACAGGAGGGGCACTCTCGGGCTCGTCTGCCACGGCAGGCTCGGCATCCTCAGCATTATCTGCCATGAGGGTGTCGAGGTTGAGAGTCGGATAAAGCTTTCTAACCTCAACCAAGCAAGCATCAAAGCCAGTATCATAGCCGAAGTAATACAGTTTGTCCAGCTCCTTAGCCCTTTTAGCCGAACCCTTGTATTCGGCCACTGCCACGACCGCCTGCGAGACCGCTCGAGCCTCGAGCTCTACCCGTAGAGACGCCTTGTCTGCAGACGTCGCGGACTTAAGGACAATCCGTTGCTGAGTCAACCGGTCTGCAATCATCCGCTACTCCGCCTCGAGTTTCTCTTTCACCACCTCGAGCCCCGACTCGACTTCCGTGGCCCTGAACTCCAGGTCTTCATTAGTCCAGCGTAAATGCCTGACTTCGGGTTCAGCCACATCCAAGCGAGCCTGGAGTTGGTTGACCTCGTTCTGAAGCACAAGTTCCCTTGCTTAGCCCTCCGCAACAGCCTTTCTCAGCTCTTGTTCCACAGCTGAAGCTTCCAACTCCTTCTCGAGCTTGACCCGCTGTGCTTCTTGCTTTGCCTTCTCGACCAAAAACTTGGCTCGCTCCGCTTCGTGCCGTTCCATCTCTTTCAGCCTCTCCTTCACTGCCAGCATCATTAGCAGCGACTGGTAACAAACAGTCACATAATCATTCATGAAGTTGACGTGGCGGCGGGAGAGCGTGTCGACTATCCGCGCCTCTGGCACATGCTTGGCCTCCCAAGGGTTCAGCTGAGTCATGTGATAACCAGGAGGTAGGACCCCTGGAGAGGGTGCGGAAGCTCCTCCAACCAGGACCCCTGGAGAGGATGCGGAAGCTCCTCCGACCCCCGTAGCTGCGGAAGCTTGGGCAGCCGCCTCGGGTGTGTTCGCATACCCGACGAGGGCGTCGCCTTGACCTACCAAGGGCTCAGCCTTAGCAGTAGCGGGGGGGACTCCAGATTGTGCAAAAATAGCCATGCTAGGGGTCTCCCCTACTACTTCTCACCTTGCCCCAGAAGGACCCACAACTGTTAGAGGAGGAGCCTTGGGAACTTGCTCCTCCGCCGAAGGTGACGAGATAATGATAGGCTCAACTCTGGTAGAAGCCTCAGTAACTGGAACCTCAGGAGCGGGGGTCGGAGCAATGGCAGGAACAACCTCAAAGGGGGTTGTGGTAAGCTCAGTTTCAGCTAGTTCTACAGCTAGGGGAGCCTCGGCCTCAGCCTTAGAAGCCTTCCTCTTCCTCGGCGTCACCTTCGTCCTTAGTTCGGAGGAGAGGATGACGTACATCGGAGGGCGCGGGGGCCTTCTCCTCTTTGAGCCTCCTGCCTCCATCCCTGTAAAAAGAAAAAGAGAAATCAGCTTGGTAAGATCCATGGAATGGATGAAGGTAGCAAATTAATCCCCGAAGGCCCTAACTCCGCTTATCCAAGGCAAAGAGAGTGGCTCAAACTCTGTAAAAGTCGGACTATACCAAATTCTCCTAGTTGATAAGGTTAAACCAGGCACGCTGGTCCACAGGGATCACTCGGACCCGGTCGACCTGCTGCTTATAGAAGGTGGAGAGGTCGGGGGCCCCTTCGACTGAGCTGTAAGCAGAAGTGATGTGTTAGAACATGAAAGGATGAACAAAGAATGCGATACGACCAAAAGAAAAGCCCAACCTGGGTTGGCAAACTTGGTTACCAGTCCTTGTTCAGAGGCAGGGGCCTCCCATTCCCCCGAAGCCTAGAACCACTTTCCCTTCCAGTCCTTGTTGGAAGAAGGAAGTTGGGTTACCAGACCCGAGAGACATGGAGGCCTAGCCAAGAAGTACTACCAGGCCTTGTCCGATCTGTCGAACTTGGCCATGTACAAAAACAGGAACACTTCCGGAGTCAGCCTCTGGTTCCCTGCCCAATGCCAGAGGACGAAAGTGGTGGCGAGGATTCTCCAGGAGTTCGAAACCAGCTGCCCCGGTGCGATTTTCAGCTGCCCTTCAGCTCACGCAAGAATGGATCGATGGGAAATTGGAGCCCGCACTGGAGGGTGCAGATAAAAATGGCGATCTCTCCCTCGACTGGAAAGCCTACTTGGTCTGTAGGTGCAGGGGCTCGGATATGAACCGAGTCAGAGATTTGATAATCTTTATGAAGCTGAGTCATCTAAGACTCGACCAGGATCGAGCCCCTAGGGACTAATGGTTTTGATCTTCCTCCCGAGGGACCTGCCTTTAATCACCCAACGGGATCTCTAAGAATCCTCTTTGGCCTCTTACCTTGACTTTTGGCCCTCTGACTTGCAGTTCTTTGGGCCGAGGCTGAAGTGATAAAGGGTACGGCCTCGAGAGGACCTTCAGACTCCTCGGATCCCGAGGCTGTAGATTCTGGTTTGGATTCTAGACCAGATCCTCAGACTTCATCCATTTCGCCAGAGTTGCTTGACATGAAGGAAAAAGATGTTTTAAGTATGGGAAGATTCACAGCGTTGCAGGTGGTCTCCTCCGGTAGAAGTTTCCCCAACTCCGACGGCTTCTGTTGAGCTGAATCCCTTCTCCAATGATCGGGATTCCTTTATCTGGCGGTAAAAACCCTTTTTCCGACAGAGGGCGATTTCCAGCGAATGGCGATTTCCGGCAAAAGGACGATTTTCGGCAGGAGGCGATTTCCGGCAGAAGGCGATTCGGAAGGAGATAAGGAGAAAGCGATGAGTGCGCGCACGAAAAGTGTGAAGGATGGGAGCGAGAGGGGTTTATATAACTGCCTCATTATTTGGCGCCATCATTGCAGAACGACCGCTTCCGAAACCGAGGTGACTAGGTACTGACATCAGAGGACACATGGCAAAGAGTTATAGGTCCGAACCCATGCTTCGAGGTCGAAATCTCCTCAGCATTTAATGTCATTAAAGACGCAGGCGCCTCCTCGCTCCTTTGACACACGTGGCGCTATTTCCTTCGCCCCACCGTCTGCAAATCGTAACTGCGCCATGTGTCCTTTGCTATGAGGACATGAACCGAAGGGTTACTGCCATTGGGCTGCACGAGGGATCGGAGGTGTACGAATCGCATTAAATGCGCCCCGATCATCCCATCACCATCATGAGCGAGGGAAGGGAGACGTCATTTCATTTCCACAAGTATTCACTCTTCAGGTTCGGACTCGGACCCAGAGAGTAAGGGGCTTCTGTTATAGAGAAATTTGTATAAGGATAATCGGGATCAGCCTGGGTTACATGCCTCGGATGATAAGGCCTTGGAAGATGAATACAACGTCAGGGGCCAACTCAAAACTGCCATTCTGATTCGCCAACATGAACCCTCATCCTCATCTGAAGGGGAATGGTTGAGCTGAGCCCTGATCTTCATTCTCAGCGTCAAATAGTGAGCTCCGACCTCAGTAACCCATCGATGGATTCTGACCTTTGGAACTCAGCTTCATGTCTGTACGATCCGACGTCAAGACAGGGCATGTATATGACATGCACCGAGGCCGAGGCCGAGTCCAAACATGGGCGTATTATGTGTCGAGGCTGAGGACGAGCCTGTGATGGTACTTCGTACGCTAAGTCTAGAGATCGACCTGGATGCAAATGTGACCGACGATCTCACCTAAAGATACGCGCCATTAAGACATGATACGCTGCGCAGTCCAAAGATTATGGATAATATCTCCACGATCATAATATCTCGCTGATTGAATGAATCATGTTGAGATTGATGGACGTGGATCGTCTGACCCATAGGTATAAATACCAGGGGACCCCATGGCTACAGGTACGCAATATCTCTTACCCTCTCTCTACACTGAACTTAGACTCAGATTCCCTAGCCTGACTTAGACATTGGATGGTCCCTTGGCTTAGCCAGGGTCTCCTTTGCTCACCCTTTTGTGTAGGTCCAGAGTTCACTGAAAGTCATTCGCATTGAGTGAAAGGTGGCCCGGATTTTGACCTCAACAGTACCAGTGGACTTGACTAAACCTATCCCCTTCGTAGCCATACACCCCCATTTAGTCTCTCTCTCTACATCAGCATTTGTGAGTCTGTCGTTCACCTGTTTTTTCACATTTCGGGTGTGAAAGCCGCCTCAGAAGGGTTACTTGGATTTCAGTGATGGTTATGTGAAAACCACTTGGTGGGGAAACGGATTGGCTACTCCCCCTGCCACTAGCCCGATAGCTGGTGGTCGGTTCTCTGTGGGCGCACCATGATGTATGTGTTTCATCGATTCCATTCATGCATTTTTACAGATCATTCTAGGGCTTGATCCAAAAAATTAAAGGGATACAAATATCAAGTGGACCACACCACAGGAAAACAATAGTGATTGGATATCCACCTTTAAAATCCTCCTAAGGCCTACTATACTATTTATTTGACATCCAATCTGTTTATTAGCTCATACAGACCTAGATGAACGGAAAAAACAAATATCGGCTTGATCCAAAACTTTCATGGCCCCCAAAAAGCTTTTAATGGCCCATGTTCATTCAACATTGTTTCCCATAATGTGGTCCACTTGAGATTTGGATATACCTCATTTTTGTTCTAATAACGTAAAATGATCTAGAGAAATAGATGGACGGCGTGGATGAAACACATACATCATGGTGGGGCCCACAGAGCACCGACCATCAGCCATCGGCTGTGGCAGGGGGAGTAGCTAATCCGTTTCCACTTGGTGGAGGACGCGGATTAGCTACTGAATTCGACAGTAGCGAGTCTCCCTACCGAAGTGACGTCACCACCTTCTGTGGGGCCACCATGATGTATTTGTTGTATCCACACCGTACATCCATTTGGAGAGATCATTTTAGGGTATGATGAATAGAATGAGGCAGATCCAAAGTTCAAGTCCAACCCACAACAGAGAAAACAGTAGGGACAGTGACATCCCACCGTTGAAAACTTACTAGGGCCCACCTTAATGCTTATATGAGATACAACCTGTTTATACGTTAACACAGACATGGAATAAGGTTAAGCATAAATATTAGCTTGATCGAAAGCTTCTGTGGCATAAAGAAGTTTTTAATGGTAGGAGTTCAATCCTCACAGTTTTCTGTGGTGGGTCCACTTGAGCTTTGGATCTTTCTCACTCTTTGGCTCATGCCCTAATAAGATCTCTCCAAATGGATGAATGGTGTTGATGCAACAAATACATCATGGTGGCCTCACATAACGTGGTGACGTCACTTCAGTAGGGAGACTGCTGTCAAGTTCAATAGCTAATCCACATCCGGTGGTGGAAGGTTAAGGTCCGAGGCAGTGTCACATGTGATGTGAAAGATAGCACAAACATTGAAACATTGCATAAACTTCAATGTGAGACATGTAATGCTGTGTTTCCCAATCTTCTCTAAAAAGTCAATGGCATTGTTTCCTATTTTTCAGATTTTTAATGCGTCTTCAATGTTTCTCTCTCACTCCCTCTAGCCCCTCCTGCATAGTTTTATAGTATTCATGCACATGAGTCACTGAAGTACAAATATCTGGACCATCCAAGTTGTGGGACTCATTGTAGATGGTGCATATTTTTATAAAATCACATATCCAATTAAGGGGTTATCAAATGAATTATTAAAAGTCAATAATAAGTGATTCATATCCAAAGAGGACAATTAGCGGTTTATATTACCTTTTCTTTGTCCAATTTTTTAGTTACAACTCATCCATTGGTGGATTAGAGATTTGGACAGATTGGACTGTTATACAACTATGCCACCTACACATTTGATGAGTGGACCCTTATTTTTTAAATAGTGATTCATTTCCATTTGAAATAATTAGAGGAAGGGACGACTCCGTATGATGCCTTTTTTATTTTCGTTAGCCGGAAATTTATTTCGTAAAAAGCGACTTTTTAGGGTTAAGACGCTGGTATTTTGACTAAAATATTCCTATGATAAGCACCTGAAAAAAGTAGGAGTATTTTGGTCTTTTTTTTTGTTCATCAGTATAACCTAGGTCTACTTTTGCAATTAAGGTTTCTTTTAAGCAAATGAAATTGATGGGTGATACCTGAGGTCTATACGCCTCAAGATCTCTTTCTATTTTGGAAAATTATATGACAAAAGCCGCCATATTTTTTCAAATCATAAAAGCTAATATGCCCAAGCGTTTTTCCAAGCTTAGACTGTATAGCATTTGCTCAGTGTCTTAAGTCATAAATGGGATAGTATTTCTCATGTGCTAAGCACCAAAGCTTATTAAAATATAAGAGAGGTAATTGTATAGAAGAACACCTTCCTTGGAGGTTTTCAAAAAACTTGTCTTGGATAATCAAGACTCTTCATTCTTATATAGAGTTAAAGGAGATTGAAGTAGCTATACATAGATGGTTAAGATTGAATCACACGACATTCATCCAATGACTAAAAAATCTATACAACATTTCTAGAATATTCTATACTTCTTTACGAAACTGCATTAGAATTCTCCAAAAACTTTCAAAAATCTCTGCAAAACTCTATACCATTCTACACAACTATAAATTTATTCATGCAACTTTAGAACTTTTTACAATTCTCTGTACCCTTTCCCATTATCTAGAACTTTCCATACACTTCCATTTTATTCTAGAATCTTCTACAAAATTTGAATAGTATATAAGATGAGTATTAATTTAACCAAGTTCATGACTTAAGCTCATTGTAGTGATTGGTCTGCGACAATGCACTTTAAAAGACCTTGATTGGATAATCCAGGCCATTGATTCAAACTATGGATGCATGATACAGAAATAACCCAGATGAGATGGTCTGAACATAGTAATTTGGGGTGTGTGTGCGTGTGTAAATTTTTTTTTTTAAAAAAAAAAAAACTAACTTGTAATTGAACATGGCCATGTTGTATTTCTTTTCCATTGGGCACAAGAGACCAATGGCATAGATTAGCCAACCATGGCCCACCTACAATTGATGATTTGTCCATACCCCTTTTCTCATGGGTTGGACTGTACTTCCAAGGGCCTACTTGGAACATGGGATTAGGTGTGATGGAATTTGTGATGGAATCTTATTTGGTCTCATGCAAATTCCATCCCATGTTAGGAAATGTATGTAAAATTGGATTAATCATAACATTCAGTGCCATCTCGAATTGCATTTGGTCCATGCAAATTCCATCATATGTTTGGAAATGTCTTAAAGGACTAGATTAATCATATCATCCAGTACTCTTTCATATCATCTAGTTGATGGCATGGAGTTTTGGTCCAATTCCAAAATCCTACATTGTAGGCACGTTGATGCATGGGTTTTGTCCGCGCCATCCATTCATGTGTGTCTTTTACACATGGCATTCGAGTTGCATATGCATAGACGCAGATTTTCTGCGAAAGCCTTTCGTAGGAAGTTCCTGCGCTACAAACCTAAGTGGGGCCCAACGTGATATTTGTGAGAATTAACCTTGTCCATCCATTTTGTGAGCTCATTCTAGGACATAGAAAAATAAAACGAGTTTTGAATTAGGCTAATATTTTTCTTTTCAGTTCATCCTAATAGGAATGACGTTATGAACAATGTGGATGACATGTAAACATCACCGTCGACCCAAAGAGATATCAACAGTAGGAATTTCCCTACCCACCTTTTCCTTTAGTGCGGCCCACATGAGTCCCGGATCCTGCTCATTTTTAGGCTCAATTCTTAAAATGAGCTCAAAAAACAAATGGACAGTGTATTTCTCACAAACATCACGATGGGCCCTACCTAGGCTCCTAGTACAAGAACTTCCTGCGAAAGGCTTTGGCAGGAAATCCACGTCCCATTTACATATTGCTGACTAGCATCAGTGGTGAAATCTAAGTCAGTTGAATACAATTCCATAGTCCACCAGAGGCAGGTTTTACTTAATATTATGATTTTTCCCGAGGAAGAATTTTGATGCCAAACATAAATGTAATGTCAAAATACCATATATATGGTATTTATGACATGCAATCATTGTGCAATAATGATATTAATTACATCCAATTCAATTCCACATCATTTAATCCTACCATTCTAGGTTGGCTGGATTACATGCTACGTGTCTTAAGAGACTTTAGATGTTGGATTCATGTCTTTCTCAATGATCCAAATCGTTTATACGTTGGGCCTCACCTGTTTGGGAATACTAAAAAATATCTCAGATTATATTATAACCCTTTGTTTTTTAGAAGATTACAAGCACAGCTGGTATAAGGAAAAAAGCCAAATGATCAGATGATTGAAATATTCCAATTTAGGAGTTGGTATTTTCGTTATTCCCCATCCAAGGTGTGTCCCATCACATCAACGGTCTGGATCACTGAGAAATGACCTCATAACCAACTGCTTAAAGTCCCATCATACATCAATAATTTCAGATATATTCTATAAAACCTCACCTTTTATACGTAATTTGAAGGGAAGCTTGCTAGAATACAACGCAACATATTACAATAGAATACGTTGTGATCTTTTTGGATGAACTAAACCGTTCATGTGTTGGGCCACGTAGTGGATAGGGATAATCAAGAAAATTAGTAAATTGAATGATTTCAACCCTTTGATAATTCAACACTAACGAAGACCGTTCATATTCAAAGGGGAAGATTCAAATGATCAAAATATCTAACTTCTTACTTCTAAAGATCTTCTAATTTTTTATATACGATAATAAATTTGAGTCCCATCATATAAACGGTTTGGATCATTCAAATATGACTGAAATCCAACGGCTAAAATCCCTGCTTATACTTAGATGGAGATGAATAGCAAAATCTTGTAAAGATTCCATTGCTTGAAGGATAATCAAGCCTACTTAAAAGCTTTAATGAGAGATTTGTGAAGCTTACACGCATGAAGTAGGCTAATCCACACGCCACCACTATGCCAGCGTGGCAGACAAGTAAAATATCTAAGCCATACATCAGGTGGACCTCATCTTATAGATGCTACTGCCAAGACATAAAGATCTTCCATTTAGTAGGTAAGCCATGATATATTAGAAATAATTCCAAGCATTCACAACAGTAAATTTTGTCCGTTTATTAGGGCCCACCTGACTAATGGATCAACCTGATTTTTAGGTTTGGGAATCTATATAATGGTAACTTTCTGATGGATGGTTAATATATTACTTCTGCCATGCATGCTGGGCTTAGCTGACTTGTACATGCATGTGGGCTTAGCAAAGCACCTTTAATAGATTCCATATTGAAATGTTAAATCAGATGGATTAGCATTTATGGAGATTAGTCAAATCTAGTGATGCAATACACTATCGTGTGCGTCTCTTGTCATTTCCTAAATGATGCCAATTCATCCACTGTACCAATAACATTAATTCACATCAATCCGGACCGTCCAAATCGTTGGACACATTGTTGATGGATCATAGACCAAAAATTACACCCTAATTCGATGATCTTAACCATCAGTTTATCATCCACTGATTTCAGGAAGCAACGGTTACAATTATTTGTTCCATGTAATCTTCAGGACACGCTCCATCCAAGATGTGATCTATGATTTCGATGGCCTAGATGAACGGACATTTGTGCCGTATACAAGTCACTACCATTTAAAAAATAGTGAAAATTGCAGACAGAAGGGAAGGCAATGAGTCAGACATTAGGTGGGCCATGACAAAACATCAAGTGACCAAAAGTATCTTTTGTGACACTGATCTATAGCTACTAAATCCGACAGACCCACATCTCCAACTTCCTTTGATCACTTCAGAAGCAACCACATTCCTTTGCTTCCATGCTACTACCTATTCCTTTAAAAGGAAAAGCTTGTGCCTCCCATTTTCAGCAACCATATGTGTGGAGATGGGCCCCACACCATGCTTTTGGTGTAATCCAGTGCAGATATCACACATAAGGGCTCTTGGGTTGTAAGCAAAAGATAAGGATGGCCCACTTAAAAAACCCTTTAGACATATGGTAGTGGGAAGCATCCATGCTCGCTTGTTGTATCCATAGAGAACATGATCTTGCTGGCCCACTTGAAAATGGTATTGTCTTGAGAACACCTTTGGAGACCAAGGATGATAGAAGAAGATAACTGAATTATAGCTTTTCAGGCCATCCAAAAGCTTCCCCAGATTACCTGATGCAAAATAAATAAATAAAATCAGGCTGTCGATTCATCAGGTGGGCTGTGCTTGTACTTTGTTTTGGACGGTGTGTCTCTCTTGATGAATGATCTGTCTGATGTTCGAATCAGGTGAATTTTCATGGTGAGGCCCACATTTTGGATCGATCGGATGTCACATATGCGTGACGATTAGGCAGTGATGGAAGAATTAGAGTACTGTGATTTAGTATGCCAATTAATTGTATTTGAACATGTGGTAATTCAACCCTAGTATAATTTCATGTATTTAGAAGCCTTTCATCATTTTTTTTTTTTTAATGTATACCAGATCATGAATGATCTGTCTCTTAGATGATCTAAACCATTGATTGTGTTTGTTGGTCATCCTATCGATAGGATCAAATTGGTAATTAAATCTTTTTTCTTTATATTAGTAGCTAGGTAGATCGCTGGACATGGACCACTTCATCTTCAACCTTGTGTGAATGTCTATAAAATTGCATAAATACCACCAAATCCTACGGCCCATCCATCCAAGCCTTTCAAACACAATATGAGTGGTAAAATCATGTCTTTTCATGTATAAAAATGTCATTTGATGTCTCTTCATCACTAAAATGTGCTTTGATAAGGTGTAAAGTTGTGCTCCAAAGATGCTCCCTATTTAAGAGAAAGAAATCATCCTTAGAAAATTCATTTCACCAAAAAGCATATGCACTCACCGTTCCATGCTCTTATAGATAGACCCATACAATCGAAATTGGATTGCATGGTGAGTTACTCAATATGCTCTTATCTTACCGAGTAAACTCAGTTGGGCCCACCGTGAATGTACGTGGTTTATCCACGCCACCCATCCATTTTTCCAGATCATTTTAGGGGTTGAACCCAAAATTCAAGCATATCCAAATCTCAAGTGGACCACACCACAGGAAACACTAAGAATAATGATTTCCACCATTGAAACCTCTCTAGGGCCCACGGTAATGTTTACTTGTCATCCAACATTTTCATAAGATCACACAAGCATAAATGAAGGGAAAACACAAATATCAGCTTCATTCAAAACTTCTGTGACCCCCAAGAATTTTTCACCGGTGGACATTCAATTCAAACTATTTCCTATGGTGTGGTCTAATTGAGCTTTGAATATGCTTCATTTTTGGGTTCAAGCCCTAAAATTATCTGGTAAAATGGATGGACCGAGTGGATAAAATACACAAATCACAGTGGACCCCACAAAGTTTACTCGGTGCGCAATCTGCTTCCCATACCATCACTCTGAATGAGAGTATATATCCTTAGCATTATTTTGAAGTAATGGCATATTTGCATATTAGTCTAACTTTTTCAATGCAGTTGAGGTTATCTATAATAGTGTGGAGTTATTCTGCAACTTATGGTTTTGATTTATTTTGGAGCCACACACAACTAGTTGTACGTTGAATTAGCTGCTGTGGGACCCCAATCGTTGTGTTTTTATGACATCCGAGCCGTCCACCATGGTATCCCCTCAACGAAAATAGGATGCCCTAAAAATTAGGTCCATTCAACCATTAAATAAGACACATATGAATGTGAAGGTGATTGGATGGTTATTCATTGTTTTGGGCCACCTGGTAGTTGGATCAACCTGATATCTAGGGCATTCTATTATCATGGTGGGACCACCTTGATCGACGGGTTGGATATTATTCAAATACCATGAAGACATCACACACTAGTTGAACGTACAAGTAAGTTGTATTTGAGCTTATCTCATTTTAAAAAGTGTACTTGAACTGTCCCCCGAAAGAGGAACTAGTCTTCATGCATCACTGCAACGAGCACTGCTTGGCTGCTACCAGAAACAGCGATTAGAGTGTGACCCTAAACGTAGGACCCACATTGATTTTATGAATTGTAAATCCATGCCGTCCATCTGTTTTTTCAGATTATTTTAAGGTATGGGATAAAAAATGAAGTAGATAAAAATTTCATGTATACCACACCACTGGAAAGAGTGGTAACCTTTTGTGGGCTATAAAAGTTTTGGATCAAGCTGATATTTGCTATTATTTTTTTATTTTTTTTTTCATTTCATCTAATTCTATGTGACCTTATCGGATGGTCAAATAGACGTTAAGTGGATATTAGAAAGTTTTTAATGATGGGCATTCAATAACCATTATTTCTTATTGTATATTCCAACTGAAATTTCTATCTGCTTCGTTTATTATACCATGCCTTAAAATAATCTTTTTAGAAAAAAGATGGACAGCGTGGATACACAATGCATACATCAAGGTGGGCCCTACGGTCAGAGTCGCACCCACATTGCTGGTTACGGCGTCGCAGCCAAGTCGCGTCTACTACAAGTGTAACTATAGAGTCCTCATGCATCGGTACGTGTGGAAACAATCCACCGTCCATTTTTGCTTATGCGTGCAAAGCATTTCACATGTGTGAGCGTTCATATTTCAGTCCCTCCATGTGTGCCACCATCCAGCTTCAACCGTCTTAAACCTGTCAAAATTTGCGATCATGACACGTGTCACGCGTGCCATCATTCTGCTTCAAGCGCCCCACATGTGTGCCGACGCCAATGGTCAGTTTCAGGGGCTAGCTTGCACCATGACACGCAGATGTCCCGTCAACTTGCCAAGTTGGCACGTGTGCTGAGGAGCCCGTGGAGAGAGAGATGGACCACGTGATTTGGGGCGATAAAAAGGACACGGCTTCGGTGGATCCCTGACTGTGGGGCCCACGGTGATATATCTTCCTTAAATCCACACTGTCCATCTGTTTTGAAAGCTCATTTTAGTGAAATTTGCCGAAAATGAAGTAGATCCAAATCTCAGGTGGACCATACCGAAGGAAAGAGTGTGAATGTCTACTAAAAACCTTTTGTAGACTACAAAAGTTTAGAATCGAGCTGATATTTGTGTGGTCCCTTCATCCATGTCTTTGTGACCTTATCAACAGGTTGGATGGTAAATAAACATCCTATTTCCCCGTTATTCAATCTCCACTGTTAACTGTGGTGTGGTCCACTGGATATTTATATCTACTTCAATTTTTGGATCATTTAATAAAATGTGATTTCAAAACGGATGGACGGTGTGGATTTAATGAAAACACATCAAGGTGGGCCCCACGTTCAGGGATCCACCGAGGCCGTCCCATAAAAAGTAGTGGCATAGAAGAAAGTACTACAATGCCAGAAAGACCCGAGGACGTGCATGTTATCCTCGTATTTCAGTTTAGACAGATGGGTCCCATGCTTCAGCGATCCAGGCCGTTGGTACGATGGGCCCTGATCATGGATGGTGATGTCCCTAACGATGTTGAAATGGAGGCATAAATAATGCAACGATCAACATTCAACATCAAAGAAAGGTCCAGTATTGGATAAAGAGGATCATCTGATCTAAAATGGTTTTTTTTTTTTTTTTTTTTTTTGGTAGTGGTCAACCACGGTGCATTGCATCCTATCAACGGTTCGGATTACTTTATCTCACCATGGATGGGCCTCTTTGAACAGTTCAGTTACCCAAAAGGAAACGAATTGAAAGGTTAGGCCATGGTCCAGATATGGAGTTCCCGACCAACGGCATGAATACCAACTGAAAAGCTTAGTATGTTTTTTTGGGCCCCAGTATGGATGGACACACCCTAAATTATCCTCAGTACGTTTAATCCTGACCGGAAAAGGCCCAAGATTGGTGGGCCATGATCCATCCACCGTAGGGCTTATCAGGCCAACGGTCTGGATCATTGAACCATGGGACCCACTTGTCCAAGCCAACGAACCGAGGATACCAGGTATATCCTGGGCCTGAGAATCAAATGATTGGGAGGTTTGCTGGCCACACGGGCACCTTTATACGCGCACACGTTGATTGTGGACCGTTGCTATCATAAGACACATTTGTTGAACGGTTGATTGTGTATGAAGATCAATATGTAATTGCTCGCAATGATTCCAAGATTCAAAGGTCAGGATAATCGCTGAAGCATGATTATAAGACCATAGCTTATTTATGATATTAAAGAGAACTTCAACGGTTCAGATCATTCTAACGATGCAATTCGGGAGTGGATTCCTACCATCGTACCATGCTATGGTATGGTGCCATCAAAGCAACGGGCCGTGCATGTTTTTCGGAAGGAGAGTCATTTATACTCTGGCAGAGAATGACACTCTATACGCATGTACTTGGAAATTATACAAATGGCATACGAGAACTCGAATTTATTATTATTTTTTTATTTCTTTTTGTTAGCTTGTCAGTACACCCACTGTCAGATCACACTTCACTGTTAGCCACCCCCACTAGGGAATCGATGCGACCTCAGTGTTGAAACCAGGTATCTTTCACTCAGTCTACCACTTGAGCCATAGATCTGTGTTATAAGAACTCAAATTAACAGACTAAATTGTGGGACCTATTCTTAAGTCACAACTCAAAAATCAGATTGGTTAAACAATCCTAACCTCTCATTTGTGGACACTGATTTGTTGAAATTTGGACCATTGCATATTTTTCATTATTAACCGTCCAATAAATATCCACCACAGCAATAGTTAGTCAAATAATCTTAATTTTTTGCTTCACGAGCAGCTTTAACGGGACCCATAATCTGAACGCTTTAATTTGAATTATTTGTATTCCACGTGTGCAAGCTCTCAGAAAACGTCCAAGGGCCTGCGTATCATCCAGCACACTCTGCCAGAGTATCAAAGTTTTTCACTGGGAAAGATTGTAGCCGCAAGGGACGCGGATTGCGTACTGAGTAAACTCTGTGGGGTCCACCATGATTTATATATATTTTATCCACTCTGTCCATACATTTTAACAGATAATTTAAGGGCTCTAGAGACCTCATCACGGGAAACAGTGTGAATTGAAATTCTACCGTTGAAATTTTCCTGGAGGCCACAGAAGTTTTGGATCAATCTGTTATTTTTTTTTCCCCTTCATCCATGTCTGTGTGATCTTATGAACGGGTTAGATGACAAATAAACATCACCATGGACCCTACCAAGGTTTCAACGGTGGAAGTCGTTATTCCCACTGTTTCCTGTGGTGTGGTCAACTTGAGCTGCTGGACATGCTTCAATTTTCGGCTCAACCACTAAAATCAGCTGGAAAAACGGATGGACGGCGTGGATAACCCACAAACATTCACAGTAGGCCCAACTGAGTTTACACAGTACGATAAAAGCGTACTGAGTAACTCAGTACGCAATCCGATTTCAGCCGCCGCAAGGTGCACTGAGGGGGCGGTGCGCACATATCGGACGCGGATTTCTGCGCAAGGATTCTGGGTGGGGCCCACTGCCATGTTTGTAAGAAATCCAACCCGTCCATCCGTTTTGCGACCAAAAACGAGATGTATCCAAAACTCAAAAGGGCCACACAAGAGGCAACAGTGGGGATTTAGTGACCACCGTTGAAACATTTGTATTGCCACACAAGTTTTGTATCGGTCTAAGTTTTTGGTGTTTTCACTTCATCTCAGTGAAAATGATCTTATAAACGGTTTGGATGGCATATAAACATCAAGGTAGAGCCTAGGAAGGTTTCAACAGTAGGCATTCATTTCCACACTGTTTCATCTCCTATGCTAACTTGAGTTTTGGATCCTCCTCATTTTGGGTAGCATGTCCTAAAATGAGCTCGGAAAACGCAAGAACTCCACGTCCGCACATATCTACTGGCATGGGCGGGAATCCCATCAGGCATATTAAAATCGTCATTTGAAAATTCATATTTTGAAAAGGATTGTTACGAAGATGTAGAATCCATATTCAACAGATGCAGCCGAGCCAGATTTTCGGTGGGGAACAAGTGATGAGCGGCTTGGATTTATCACAAGTTGTACGATAACAAATGGGAAGAGTGCTATTCAAAATCTAACCGAAAACATAAATAGCGAAGCGAGGAATCCTCCAGTGAAGGATCTCCACACGCCCTGGCCCAAAAATGGAGGACCAATCATCTGGTGGGCCACGTCTGTGTACCGTCAACCGGTCTGAACTTTGT
>JAJHSJ010000016.1:11264289-11276789 GCA_021015155.1 Magnolia officinalis | reverse complement strand
GCTAGACCAAACTTTTTAACCAGGTCCAAAAGGTAAGGCCAGAACCGGACTAACAGGTTCAATAAATGGGACTCTTGACCCATTAAAGACAGGTCAGGCCCATCAGGTACCATGGATTGGGGTACCCATAGACAACCCTAGATTGGAAGGAGAGGAATTAAAGGGTGCAACACACCCATCCACAAATGCTCACATGGAGCCATGTGTTCAGCCATGTCCAATGATCCACACCTTGTTCTGATGGACCCCCACCAATGATGGACACTTTGTGAATCATCAAGATTGCCAGAGCTCCTAAGCCTTTGATCAAAGGCCAACATATAGATGGTTAACAAATAACAATGGTCAACATCCGATGGAAAACATTCCAAAGAATGGTTGGGATCTTCCAAGCAGGAAGATATTGAGGCATCCTTGCCAGCTGTCAGGCCATCATATGAACCCCCTATGCGCAGAATTCTATATTCCTGCAAGAAGTCAGATAAAAAGCTGAGGCAGGAAACAATCACCTCTTGTAACACATTCTGTTCTCTTTCCTTCTGTTTTTTCATCATCACACTAGCTACACTTAACGGCATCCGCTGTTTCTTTGGAGGCTGTCAAGAACAGGCAAATGAAATCAACCAATTAGAACACAATCTCACGGGACTTGCCTAGACACTCAAACCATAACGACTCGACCGAAACGATGTTTGCTCGGTTTGACTCTTTCATAAGATGAGGTGAAGGGAGGAACACAACTTGTTTCATTCTCAAGAAGAGATGAGCTGACTAGGTTTCAAGCAATTCTTGATTCAATGCATGAAGTTAAGAAGGTAAGTTGCATCTACTGAGTTCACCTTTCCACCCAAGGTAACGACTTTCTGGTTCTCCAATGCCTTCCTCTCTTTCCAGCTCATATGTGGAGAACCTAGAGAGAGCAACATCAATATGTAAAGCAATGGAGAGATGAATTAGTGAACATGAAATAATGAATGGAACTCAAATTCATACAAGAACCCATTGTGTACTAGCAATACAAAGAGGAATTACGAATCTCAACCCAAGAAAATGTGGCCTGCTCAGGTCATTTGTTTGTAAATGCAGAAGTCATGCTGTGGTGATCCAGGCCATTGATCTGATGGGTTCATGGTGGACGGAAAATCGCCCAAGAATCTCCTTAATGGGACAATCTTAACCCTTCCATTTGTGGCCTACGAATAAAAAATCACAAAAAGAAATGCAGCAACCGTCCACAGTCATCTGGAAAATGGCTACGATCTTGCAATGTAGGAGAATTACGAGGCACAGTCCATCCACAATGGGACCCATAAGAGATTCAACAGTCTGGATCAATGAACAGAAAATGCAGGAAACAAAGCAAATCCCCAGGTTGAAGATCATACAATTTCTCTAATGTTGATGTATGCACGAGCATGGCTAAACTGCATTTCTCTTCATTGTTCTTTAACCTTTTGGGTGAAACCAAGCATAGTTAGAAGAACTTCCCCAAACCAAGACGCTGCATCTGTCCCCCATCTAATTCTTGCTGGGAAAAAACATCTCCAGATCCCTCAATTTCTGGTTAAATTTCTTAGTTACTTCTAAACCAAAACGTATGACAGACTTCTTCAATTACTCTTAGAACTAGGACCAAGGTAATTCAAAAAGCAGTTACGTGACAGCCTTTGCTTAACAGTAATGGCGGTACCCATCATGTGATACAGAGCTGTAACATCTGGCCCTTAACAGGCCGATGCATTTTGCCTTACATAAAAAATGACAGTTACAAGGGTAACAGCCATTAAGATAAAATGGCCCATAAAGGGCCAATACGGAGCTGGTACATTTTTCCTCTAAAAATTTTTTGACTGTTACAGGAGTTAACAACCATAATGGGAGGCCATGATGACCATCAAGGGCCATATCTTAATGGCCCCAAAGCTAGCCATTACAGCCACCATTACCATTAATGGATACCTTGACTAGGACCACCACATTTGCTATATACTATCCAGCCTATGGCTGACTCACTAATTAAAATGCGACTTTGTCACCTCTCAGGAAGCAGCAGCATCTCAACTTAGCTTCATTTGAGATGCATATGGCCCAACTCAATGGTAATGGATGAAACTAAGACCTAGACGTAACTAAAAAATATCACTCCTTACTACCCAGATTCAAATTATTGGCATCCTTATCATTTTTTATTTTTTCTCCAAACAACTAATATATATCAGACTTCAACAAATATGTCACTCTAACAGCCACAGTTTTAAATCTTTTTGAGTAAAAGCTAAGAAAAAAAAAAAAATCAGAAAAATCAGAAAAAGGGGAAATGCCTGTTGTGACATTTGTGTTGCCTTGTATCTTTTTATGCAGAGGTCAATTTCAAAGTTTTTAATATCGGTATCATGGAGCATAATGGTTGGCCCCAAAAATGATACAACACGGGGTGTATTGGACCGATATCGGACGTTTCTTTTTTTTCTTTTTTTTGCCCAAGAATCTTGACAAATTATTGGAAAATTAGGAAAAATGTAAAATACTAGAATCTATCTTTTTTGTGTTTTTAGCGTGCATTCAATGGCCTGTATCAAACTATTCTTTGATAAGAATGATGGCAATCGGTTTGACCTGCTGAAACTCAACCAACTTGGCCACAATCAAACACAAATCAAGCACGATTTGGTGGCCTAGGTCCCTTTATATTGAAATACAAGGAAATGAATTTTTTTTTTTTTTAAAAAAAAAAAACCAAAAACAAAGTTGTTTGACCCTTTCTTCGCTCTGATACATCAAATTCCACCCAAATCTTATGCTTTGATTCTCAAAATAGGCACCTACTCAAAAATGATTCTCTAAGCTATGCCTACCCCATTTCTATTGTTGTCCTTTCCTATATACCAAGTTTATATCCATAAATACTACATTTGAGATATTTAAAAAAGAAGAAGAAAAAAGTTTATATCCATCAATTGCCTTAGTTTTGGCACCCATTCCACTTGCTCTCCCATACACCTCCTTCGTATTTTAGCCCATTGATAAAGTCCCAAGGGTAGTGGACAACAAAACATGGCCGTCAATGGGATCAATGTACGTGTCAGTGTGGATCATGAAAGAGGCCATCAAGATTGCCGCCCTTCGATCTTACAACTGGGTGCATTGAGCAATTAAATTCAAGTAGATTGACCTTCACACCTTGATCATAGTCTCGATAGTCATCCTAATCATCAAAATTGGCACCTACGATAATGTCTTCTATGGCCAACAGATCTTTGACAAGTTCATAACTATTGTATAAGGCTTGATCACTTGATCTCTCAGGCTATAGATGCTAAGGAAGAGTTCTCGGATTTGTCACTTGAGGGAAAAGACAGACGAGGCATTCTATAGATGGAATATAAAAGGAAGGCTAATGAGGAAGAAATTGTAGTCTCAGAGATAGAAGCTGAATGGGTCAAGGAGAAATTTTCCATGGCAATGCGAACGCCAAGAGAAAACAAGTGTATCCAAAGTCTTGTGGTGAAGGGCATACGGTGGAGGACAAGCTAGATGACTGTTAGGCTGTTGTGGATTTCTACTCAAAGCTTTTAACTGGCAATGGATGGTTACAAACATCACTTGACAATTTGAAATTTCGTTCAATCTCGGATGAACTGATGAAGAATATGCTTGATTGGAGTCTCCAATCAAACCAGAGGTCAAAAGTGCAATTTTTTTTATTTGAGGACTAATAAGGCTCCTAGTCAAGGTATTCCGGAATGGTAACGGTGGCCATAACAGCTACCACAGTTACCTTTACGATACAGGTTGTAACAGCTGTTACGGTCCCCATAACGACCGTTACATTCTCTTCTATTTTTTATTGGGAAAAAAACCCCGAAGAACTTGTATCGGCTTATCAGCCCTGTAATGAACCATTATAAACTTTACAGGGGGTGTAACGAGCCATTACGGGGTCTGTAACGACCTTTACGGATCATTTTTCCTTAACGGCATTTACAACCCCGTAACATGTAACAATTGCCACCATAACCTTTATGTAACGGCCTTTACGTCACACCATGCTCCTGGTCCTGATAGATTCTCATTTGTGTTTTCCATGTTTTTTAGGATGTGATGGAATGGGTAATTGCATCAGAGGCAATTCCCCAACTGTCTGATAGCTGGCTAATGTGTTAATCTCCACACACCACACACACACACACACACACACACACACACACAGATCACTCATGTGACATGTCACTAAAAGGTGCAGAGGATCTTAGAGGCTTTAGACCTGTAAGTTTGATCGGAAGCCCTTACAAGATATTGGCTTGAGCAATGGCTACTAGGTTAAGCACTTGGGGGGGTCACTTCCAAGTCTTAGGGGGGCATTTCTTCATTGTATATAAATTGTTGAATGCACACTCATTGCTCATGAGTATGGATAAGCCGGATCTTATATTCAAATTAGATATGGAAAAGGCTTATGAGCATGTGAATTAGGAATCTCCAGTATATGTTGCACAAGATGGACTTAATGGAAAAGGTGGTTGGCAGACATCTACTCAGTATTCGGTTCTCACTAATGGCTCCCTTCAGGATTCTTTTGAGGTGATGAGGCATCCACCAAGGAGACCTACTTTCCCCATTCTTCTTTGTAGTGATTGATGAAGCTCTTAGTAGAATGGTGGATAAAAGACGGTTGAGGAAGTTAAATTAGACAGCTTTCAGGTCTCTGGTTCCGCATCTGCAATATGCTGATGACACCATCTTGTTCTACGATTCGAAGAGTGATCAAAATGCTAATTTGTGAACAGTCTCAAGATGTATTGAGGTTCTATTAAACCAGAAGATTAATTTGACTAAAAATGAATTTCTTCTCAGGCTGTCTTTAAGGATGGGGTCCAATCAATGGCCTCAATTTTGGGTTGTACCCCAGGCAGTCTTCCATCTTCACCTTGGGCTTCCTCTTTGTATTCACAACCCTGCCAAAAGCCTTAATGGTGATTGAAAGAATGGAAAAGTTATCAGCTTGGAAAAGTATCTATCCTCTGTAAGCTGGATAACTTTAATCAAAGCAGCCTTGTCGAATGTACCGATCTATTTCATTTCTTTGTTTAAATGTCCAGTTATGTCATCAACCACATTGAGAAGTTACAATGGAATATCCCCTGGAAAGGCATGTTAGAGGAGAAGAAATTCCATATAGTTAGGTGGAAAGTAGTGTGACATCCAAAGGAATTGGGTGGTGTGGGTATAAAGGACCTTTGAACCACGAACTGGGCTTTATTAGGCAAATGGCTTTGAAAGTTTGGAACAGAAGTAAACATGTTGTGGATGCAAGTTATAAACTTATAAATATGGTCTCAACAGAGGCTGGTCTTCACCCGTGACTTTCTTTGTACAGAGACTCATGTGATTCAAAGGCCATCTTTTCTTCTTTTTTTAAAAGATAATGCAATTTATTAAGAGCTGAAAGGCCAACAAGAGAAAAAGAAAATACAGACTGCCACACAGGGCACCCAATCCCTAATACACAAATTAGCCCAGCTGATAGCCCCTAGAGTAGAACTGTTTCTATTACAGAAACAGCAGTTATTCCTCTCACCTCAGATAGTCCAGAGAACGGTAGGCAGAGCAACCACAGACTTGGCCCTGCACTTTCTTTCTACTCGACCAGCATGCCAAGAGTGGAACAGGCCCTCAATAAAGCTTGGCATCACCCATGAAACATTAAAAGAATGCAGAACACCGTTCCATGCATCTATAGCAAAGGGGCAGTGGATGAATAGATGGTCAACAGACTCTACATCTTTGAAGCAAACGAGACAAATGTTCGGCAGCACCACATCCCTTTTGCAAAGATTGTCGATGATAAGGACCATATTTAATGCGGGGGCATTTTCACACCGGGCTCGAGTGGGGTGGCCTGTGAGATGCAGGGGCACACTCGGGGTGGGCGGCCTGTGTGAGGCAGGTGGCTCGTGAGATGCGGGCCCCACCCGTGTGACTCGGGTGGCTCGTGTGAGGCGGTATCCATGTGATTTGGGGCCCACGAGGGGGGTTCGACCGAGGGCCTAACCCATGAGACGTGGGGCCTAGGCAATGAGATAAAGGGATTAATTCGCCATACTCTAACAGTTCGAGCTTTTAGAGCAAGTGGTTAATTGTCCTGCATCAAATTGGTATCAGAGCGGGAGGTCTCGTGTTCGAGACTCCTCACCGGGGGTGATTAATGCGGGGGCATTTTCACACTGGGCTCGAGTGGGGTGGCCTGTGAGATGCAGGGGCACACTCGGGGTGGGCGGCCTGTGTGAGGCAGGTGGCTCGTGAGATGCGGGCCCCACCCGTGTGACTCGGGTGGCTCGTGTGAGGCGGTATCCATGTGATTTGGGGCCCACGAGGGGGGTTCAACCGAGGGCCTAACCCATGAGACGTGGGGCCTGGGCAATGAGATAAAGGGATTAATTCGCCATACTCTAACAGTTCGAGCTTTTAGAGCAAGTGGTTAATTGTCCTGCATCAAATTGGTATCAGAGCAGGAGGTCTCGTGTTCGAGACTCCTCACTGGGGGTGATTAATGTAGGGCATTTTCACACTAGGCTCGAGTGGAGTCGCTTGTGGGATGCAGGGGCACACTCGGGGTGGGTGCGGCCCACGGAGGAGGTCTCGTGTTCGAGACTCCTCACCGGGGGTGATTAATGCACATTTCACACCAGGCTCGAGTGGGGTAGCCCGTGGGATGCAAGGACACACTCGGGGTGGGCGGCCCATGTGATTTGGGGCCCACGAGGGGGGTTCGGCCGAAGTCCTAACCCATGTGATGTGGGGCCTGGGCTATGAGATAAATGGATTAATTCGCCATACTCTAACAGTTCGAGCTTTTAGAGCAAGTGGTTAATTGTCCTGCATCAAATTGGTATCAGAGCGGGAGGTCTCGTGTTCGAGACTCCTCACCAGGGGTGATTAATGCGGGGGCATTTTCACACCGGGCTCGAGTGGGGTGGCCTGTGAGATGCAGGGGCACACTCGGGGTGGGCGGCCTGTGTGAGGCAGGTGGCTCGTGAGATGCAGGCCCCACCCGTGTGACTCAGGTGGCTCGTGTGAGGCGGTATCCATGTGATTTGGGGCCCACGAGGAGGGTTCGACCGAGAGCCTAACCCATGAGACGTGGGGCCTGGGCAATGAGATAAAGGGATTAATTCGCCATACTCTAACAGTTCAAGCTTTTAGAGCAAGTGGTTAATTGTCCTGCATCAATATTCCTGCCAACAAACCAAGCGAAAGCCAAGACTTTAGAAGAGGCATCGTAGGGCCAAACAAGGCCAATATGGCTGCAAGAGACCTAGATTCCTAGTCTGGGAAATGCAAAAAAAAAAAAGGACCTTGCCAAGAAAACTCCCTACTAATCCTTCAACCAAATCAGTGAATCTTTCACACCTGGAGAAAGCTGGATCCCCTACAACCGAGAAAGAAGCCACACCCTATTATCGATCTTTGAATATAACAGACACCGCCAGCAACAGAAACCCATGCACCCCCATCCCCCGAGGCTGAGAAATAAAGTGTGATGGAAAACCATCAACAGAATAGAGCCTAGCCAGACGAGGGAAATTCAAGCAAAGTGAGGACTCCCACTCTAAACATCTTCTTAGAATCTGACTCGAACCCCATTCCCAACAGCAAAACCCATACCAGTAAACACTTTCCTCGCAACCTGGCGAACAGCCTTTCAAAGATAGGACGTCCGATATAAAGACGAATCCATCATCCACCAACCCATGTTGGAGGTGCCATATTCACCAGCAATGATGTTCCTCCACATGTTGCCCTCCTCCACCCTAAATCTCCAAATTCACATCCCAATAAAGCTGAATTTATATCATCAAGCTGCCTAATACCCACACCTCCATCAGCATATGGTCTATACACCTCCCTCCAATTCAACAAAAGAAATATTCCCTCAGTCGCTCTACCTTGCCAAAGGAAGTCCCTCCTTAACCTATCAATCCTGGCAACAATAGACTTCGGACACTGAAATAGTGAAATAAATAGACAGGAATATTGGATAGGGCAGCCTTAATTAAAGTCATTCTGCCCCCAAGGGATGGGAGTCTACTTTTCCACGATGAATGCTTGCTCTCCATTCTCCTAATCACCTTATTCCACAGATGTTTCGCGGGCTTATCGACGCGAAGAGGCAAGCCAAGGTAAGAAGAACAGAGAGACCCTGCCCAACAACCGAGATACCAACCAACCAAGATACCTCCTCCTCAAACAAATGAATCCCAATAAGCCTACTTTTAGCCAGATTATCTCTGATCCCCGACACAACTTCAAGAAATTTGATAATCTTCCTAAAATTGTCCACCATTGACTCATTAGCCTCGTAAAAAATAAGGGTATCGTCAGCAAACTAAAGATGGCTAATGCGTTGGGGAACATTTTCGACTGCAAAGCCTCGAAAGAGGCCCGCAGATTGGCCCTTGACTGGCATCTGACTCAGGACTCCAAAGACCACCACGAACTAAAAGGGAGAAAGGGGATACCTTTGGGAAGGCCCATTGAGGCTTTGCAGAAGCCAAACAGAGAGCCTTGTTTATTAATGAGAATAGAGAATCTCATAGACGTGACACGGGCTTAGATACAATGTCTCCACTTAGCTCCACACCTAATATGAGCCAACATATAATCCAAGAAGGACCAATCAACGTGATTGTACGCCTCTTCCAGATCCAACTTACAGATGACTCCTTGCCTACCAATCTTGAGACACGAGTCAAGGCAATCATGGGAAATAAGAGCATTGTTGAGGATCTGTCTACTGTAGATGAATGTACTCTGGAACGGAGAAATAACCTTAAGAAGCATAGCCTTAGAATTTTAAGAATCTTGGCAATAATTTTATAGAGACCGCTAATAAGGTTGATGGGCCTGAAATCTTTTAAGTATTCAACAACTTCAGGCTTCGAGATAAGGACTATGAAAGAACAACCCATCTCAGACGGGATGCGACCAAAGTATTAAAAATATAAATAAATAAATAAATAAAAATCATCAACGAAGCCCAACAAATCCAACTTGATCATCTGCTAGAATATCTAACAGAAGGCCAAGGGAAACCCATTTGTACCAGGAGCTTTGTCCCTACCGAGATCCATGACGGCAACATTGACTTCCTCCACCTGGGCAGGCTTCTCAACCACACCCAATCAAAGGCCAAGTTATCAAGACTCGACCACACCAAATCCTCACCTGAGAGCAGATTTGAGTAGAAGCTGACAATAGCGTCACAAATCGAGCTCATGTTAACTAGCCTCTTCCGATCCACCAAAAGCAAGGAGATACAATTGACCTGGGCTCTGGCACTATCTCATGGAAAAACTTAGAATTCTCATCTCCTTCCTAGAGCCAGATTGTCCAAGAGTACTAGAACCACTTGATCTCCTTTAAGTCTAGAACTGTAATTGGCAAAGAGCTTATCTTTAACAGATTTATCACCGTCGAATAGCAAGCCTCCTCCTTCCTTGATGTCCAAAGCTTAAATCTAACGAAGGATAGAATCCATCTCGATCTCCCTTTGCCCAAACACACCTTTCTTCCACACCTTGAGCTTGGTTTTTAGCAACTTTAGCTTTTGATAGAGCTTGAAACTAGTACGACCTTCAACCCCAAAAGAGGACCACCATCCTGAGACCATGGCCTGATAACCCTCCGCTTCAAGCCAAGCCAACTCGAACAAAAAAGACTTAGCACCCCAGTCCACATAAAACTCCACAAGAATAAGGTAGTGATCATATACAAGCTTTAAAAGGCCCCTTTGGCACGCGCCAAGGGGAATCTTTGCACCTATTCGGGAGAAACCAAAAATCTATCCAACTTCGACATGATTGGACTTTCCTAGCTATTAGACCAAGTGAACTTAACACCTCACGAAGGGAGGTCTAGCAGTTCTTGCTTGAGAACCCAATTTAAAAAGCCTTAGATGCTACGGGTGACATGATCGCCATGGAGCTCCTCTTGGGTGAGAGACTGTCATGCCCCGAAAACGGAGCCTAAGCCCCCAACTCCAATCTTGAGGTGCAACTCGGAAGGTTTTTTTTTTTTTTTTTTTTTTTTTTTTTTTTTTTTTGTATAGTAGTTCAGTAGTGTTCCCCCTTAACCATGAATGATATACAACATCGCAAACAAAATGTGAGGGTAACCCAAAATGAGATGTTATTTCATTTCCAAATATATACAACTGTTTAATTACATTGCTATATTCCCAAAAGAAAGACTAGACTAAACGGGATGAAGTTCCTCTTCTTGCTCAACTACCTCAGTTGGCTAGGGTTTCTTGAAAAAGATAAACAATGGCTAGAATGAGCTTTACCACATTGAGATCACCACCCAAGCACTAGGGGAGTTACATCTATCAAATGCTTCAGACAGCTCCTCCCACGGGAGCAAGCGAAGAGTCGACTGGTTCAGACTATGCACCCTCGAGAAAACCCACCTAAAGGCAAAGGATGGCTCACGGATACCACAGAAATGGAGAACCAACTAGACTTCAATTGTCTTCCCTAACCAAGACTCTCGAGCCCCAATGAACCAAGATGTTGCCGACAGAATCGTCCTCATTAAGAGCCTCCCACTCCACACCCCTACGCTCCCAAATACACTTGACCATCCCTCGATCAATCTTCCAGAATTTAGTTTCTTGAATAACTAGTTGGCAGGCCTTGGACCACTTGCAAATATCCTTCACTTGGATGTGCTTCTGGGGGCACCCGAGCCATTTGACATTCCAACTGAGGATCTTCATTGGATAACCAATCTAACCCCTTGCCCTCCTTTCACTTCTAGGAATGGCTTCAACCTACCCACAGGGATCGACCCCAAGACTAGCCAATTCTCGATAGGTGTACATGAGTCGAACCGAGTCAAGCTTGGCATAGCTCAACTCAGCTCGGCCACTAACTGACCCTAGCTCGAACTCGGCTCGACTCGGTCCTCAAGCCTAACTGGCCAGTTCGGCTAGGTTCGGTCAGCAACTCGGGCCAGTTCGAGCCAAGATCGAGCCTCTGCGGCATTTCTCAAACACATGGAGTGCACCTTCAATTTCTCACGGAATGTAAAGCAACAACATTGGTTTACAGGTATTTCATCAAACACTCAGCATGCAACATAAAAATCAAGATACAAGGGTATTTGTTTCATATCCATACCTTCCTCACCACCAGTCGACACTTCGTTGAGTCATTTCATTAAACACTTGCTTAGCAACATCAATATCAAAATAACCGAGTCACCGAACTGGTTCAATCCGAGTTCGATTTGAGTTGGGGTTCGATCCGAGTCGAGTTGAGTTCATGCAAGTTCAAACTTAGCTCGAAATTTTTTCGAGCTCAAAAAATCAGCTCAACTCAGCTCGAACTCAGTTTCGAAACAAGTCGAATCGAGCTTTTTCGAGTCGAGCGAGCTAACCGAGCTAACTCGGTTCGTGTACACCCCTAGTTCCCGACACCCCAGGGACAATTTCAAACACAACCTTTAATACTCAGCAAAGGACATTCGAACTCTAGAGGCCACTCTCTTCAACCAGCTGAAAGAGGGCAATATAGTCGTCATCCTGGTCGCCAAACACCACCTCGATAAGTCTTCCCACATGGTTGTTAGCCTCCCTAATCCACCTCTAACCCCTAACAATTGCGACCAAACCCTCCATAACTCCCGAGGGAAAGTCCGGAGAACAGAGATTTCTAGCAGGAATCCAATCATCTTCCAGACGCAAGACCGCCTGCAAAAAGGAAACGTCCAAAGTGTCTTCAAGGAGGCATGGCTCAACCACCATAGATACCAAAGAGTCGAGGGGGAATCATCTGGAGAAACAGCAACTAGCACAAGGGCGCAGATGCCCAGTGACCAGAAACCTTGGGACTCGATGTCCCAGACTCAAGGCTAAACTCTGGAGGTCAATAGGGGAAAAGAAGAAGACGGAGGGATATGAAAGACCTCCAAGGGGGGACGGGGATAAAGGTGGGGAGCCAGACATGGGAAAATTAAAAAGATCTCCCACGTAGGGGAAATCCTCCAAAATCTCTCTCACGAGAGAAGGGGTTCCACACAAGATCTACCCTCTGAAGAGAGCAGGATATGGCCACGTGGCAAAGCCTCCCCCACCTCTTCTCCACTAGCCCCCTCTAAAAAACAAGCAGAACACGTATCACTTACAGAATCCTCTCACCTAACGACCCCATAAGTGAGAGACATGTCTAGCCGCAAGGAAGTGCTAGCACACTAAACATTGAGCTCCGTCATACCATTGACATCATCCGACTGGACCTCGTCACCCTACAAAGGCGTTGGAAAGACATGTAGTGAAGTCTCTCCTTGGCGGGATAGTTTTTGAATAGATGTCCAGGCGCCCAAAAATGCTCTGACCTGCCGTTGACACGAAGCAACCAGAGGATAAGACGTGTCATCAAACCAGCCTCTCTAGTTCCACCAAGCAGCTGGAGAATGATCTCAGGTCTCCACGTGGCAAG
>JAJHSJ010000016.1:10910164-11264189 GCA_021015155.1 Magnolia officinalis | reverse complement strand
CCCAATGCTAGTTGTGTCGGGGTTCTCCAAGGTCAATCAAATTAGTCCACTAGCCGACTGATCATGTATGTTCACAATGTGTGACACGACTGAATTGAATCTAGGATACCACGTTCCCAATGGATGGTCCATTCATAACCGTTAGTGCGATACGATCCCCCCAAGACTAATGAGCCGGACATGGTGGTATGGGACACCATGTCCAAACTGTCGGCCTACGCTGGGGTGATGAACATCCCCGTAGTGATCGGTGAGCACTAATGGAGGTGATAAGTTATTGTTCGAACGGCCCCAGTCAAATTACCCGGCCAATGGTTCCATGTCAGAGCACTATTCGAACAACCCGGGCATGAATGAAATTAGATGACGAATCCTTTTCTTTATGTGTTTTTGGTTTTATGTGACAAGTCTGCACTTCAGAACTGAGTGATCATAATCGATATTTGGGTGACGACCCATGCCAGGTTGATCCTCAAACATTTGGGTATCATGTCGTACTTTTGAAATTATTGATTAGTGAGATAAACGGGCGATACCTAAAGTTGAATTAAGGGACACTGGTAAGGAACCGCTACGTGCGACAACGAGTCACGTGATCCAAATAAGGACTCGTGATATAACGTCGGTATCCTAGCTTCGCTAATATGTTGTATGAATGGAACTTAATAATTACTCGACTAACATACACATCAATCGCATTACATTAGATAGGATGTAGCGATTTGGCATTGGAGTTACGTGATGACGGAGTGTTGGCGTTTGCAAAATAGACGTTGAAGTCGCGTGTGAGGGAGTGTTAGATTGAAAGGTGCATGCATCATTTCATAATATCATTCATACACTTAACAAGAGTATTTAGGAAATGTTTGATGTCTTGTTTATCATAAACTGAGCTGATTAAGTTGATAACATATGTAACTTAGAACTAATGAAACCACTGAGTTAGCTACTCACTCCCACATGCGACGGTGTTTTAAAACACCAACCAGATATTATTATTGATGCAAGTTCTACCAAGGCCTCTGGCGGATAGACTTTGGTTGGCTCGCACTTTCGCTGTGATGCCTTGGGAGTGTCGAGTGAAGCTGGAAGACCTTGCTTTTATTTTAGTTATATGCTTTATATGTAAATTTTGTCGCATGTTCGTTGTGGCTTGTATAATCCCCATTTTGAATGATCATCACTATTGGATTGTATTTTTGACTCTTAACCCTATATTTCTAAATCTTTTGTTATCTTTATCTCGCTTTAGTTCCTCTAAGTTGAATTGCGCAATTCTGATTATCTGTTTGTGAAATAAATTTGAATCTGAATGAGGATACACGTGGGTTTTCATTTGGTTAACATTCGGGAACTTGGGACCGGAGTCTATGTACTCGGGTGCCGATTTTCGGGGCGTTACATTGTAAGTATTACTTTTTCTATGCAATTATTTCTGATTGCCAGGTATACCAAAAGTCCTTTCGTACATAAGGTAAAGTGCAACCCATCTTCAGAGAAAGAACCACACTTTTTGAGAGTCGCCTGATCATCTCATAATAATCTTGTGCAAGTGACTAAATAGGTGATTGATCTTCTCTAGTCTCGGCCATATACAATTGCATTGGACCTATTTACCCATCTCAACACTTGGGGTCAAACTTGCTCGGTTTGAATCGATTCACATAATTGATTCTAGCACGCTCGCACACATCCAACTTGACCAAAAAGAAACCAAGAGCCAACAGGCCTAGGAAGTTTTTAATAATAGAGGGTTCATCACCGGTGTTTCTTACAATACGGTCGACCTTAGATTTGGATCTTTTTCATTTTTGAGATCATGCCGTAAAATGACAGCATGGATATAGAATAATACATTAAGGTGGACCACACAGTAAGGGCTGCACTGTCTTCGGTGAGGCCGTGGCCAAACCCAATTGGTTCCCATGAAACCCACCCTGATGTTCATGCCACCCAAAGATGAGTTTGATCGAATCACCAGATGGGCTACACATGAATGTAGATGTTTTTGAGTCGCGGATATATGCATGGTTTGACCCATCTTATCAAATCTGCAAGAGTTTTTTGGTTTTTTCTAGTAAATCATGGTATCATGCATCTGTTAGATTACTTTGATGTCAGAAATACACCTCGTGGGCCCCACGAACACGATTCTCAATTCATGATTTAAATAAAAAAGCAAAATGGAGGAGTTTAAATAATTTCTATCAGCATTGTTCACTAATTACCGCTGGTGAAGGCATTATTTGGTAAAATCCAACTATCTAAGGAATCAAAATCAGCCCACTCACGTCTGCACTTATCTGACAATTTCCAAATAACAAGTCCCCAAGTTAGCCAAATCCAGATTTGAGCGTTCCAAAAAAAAATGGCCACTTCCGGATTTATGCAGAAACGGGTCGGCAAGATCCCAGCAGCCCACACGTGTGCAATATGTCATACGTGGGTGATCCAAACCATTAATTAAGTGGTCATACGATTACCATAAATAGACTCAGAAACAGGCCCATCCACTTTCAGGTAGGCCAAAAGTCCTAAAATATGTTGATTACAATGTCTTATATAAATGATGATTTTTAGAAGTTAATAAGTTAAAAGAGTCCTTAGTGCAAGGGCCCATTTGAATGGAAATGTAAATGCCTTTTTGCGCAAAAGTGACATTTTCATCGACTTGCCCAAAGCTAATCCCATTAGGTTCTTGTGATTATGCTTTTATGGCCTGTTTGTTTCACTAATTCCATAGTTATGTAAAGAAAATGTGTAATGATTATAAATTACTTGTATCTTTTAAACATATGCATTTGACCATTGATTCTTGTGTTTAAATTATCAAAGGTTGCTGTTCAGATTTGAAATTTTCATATCAGGAGTCGTTTGGCACCATGGATCTGGAGGTATTTCAAATCCCTGGTTGTTTGACAGCATAAAGTAACCCGGGGTTTCAAATCCCCTCACAGGGGTTTGAAATCCACAGTGAGAGCTTAAATTACACCTAAAATCATTTCAATAGTTGCATGTGTAACATGTGTCACCGTACTATTATTCTATTGGGCACATGGCCCACTAATGATATCAAAAAACAATTAGATTATCAATTGCATCACCATAATTACTTTAATATGATGATCAACACTGTCCAAACATAGTCCATGTAAATCAACGGCTAAAAATTGTTGGTAAGTCACTCGGACATGATCTTGTGCTTGTGGCCCATCCGAGACTTGGAATTTCATCATTTTCGAGCAAAGCATATTTTTCAGCGGGCTTATTATAACCATTGTGTCAAACATTACATATGTCACTAATTAGAGATAATAAAGTTATTTTAATAATTAAATTCAAACCCTGTAAATATACCATACATAGCTACTTTTGGATAAAGTTGATTCACAAATTGGTGCCAAACACAATGAGAGGATTTCAAATCCAATGGTTCCGAATCGAGGACATTCCAAATCCTTGCTCCCCAACAGGCCCTTAATATCATGAAAAAGTGTAATGATTACAAATATAATTATAATGTTTGATTTGGTACTGATAAAATCTTAATGATAAGACATTTTCTTTACAATAACCAGTAAATGGCAAAATAAATAAGCCCTTAGGATGGAGTTTCAAGCCTACATTTTTGGTTGACTCGAAGAAACACGAATGGCATTTTAGAGCCTATTTTGACTTGCATGATAGAGAAAGAGGGTTTGCAAAGTGCATCAAAAAAGACATGAAAAAGACACCATTTGGTTCAAAAGGGCGACTCAAACATCCCTTTGGGAGGGTGCATCCAAACAGGCACTACTGTCAACCACGATCACAGAAAGTATTATTTACAGGTCTCAGGAGAGTTTCTGCAGTATGCCCAGGTTTTCGGTTTTAACAAGTGGCATCTCATGGTTTAATCTTCTAAATCCGTTGACATAATCTTCTCATTTTGGATGGTCCATGCACCAAAATTCTCATACAACGGACAATCCTAACCATCCAATATGTGTCCAGTAGTAGAGAAATACAGCTCAGACCACATTCTAACCAGTAAAGAACCAAAGGTTTGATGGATCAGGATCTCCAAGTGTGGCATCCAAGGTGGGAGTGGGACCCAACATGTTAAAATCTCATATTGGTGGACCAAGGGCCCACTTGTATGAGACGAGAACCCATGCCTACTGCAGAAATTCTCGACCATGTACAAATACCTCGAAACCTAATGTAGGGGCATTTTTACACCGGGCTCCAGTGGGGTAACCTGTGGGATGCAGTGCAAGGACACGCTTGTGGCGGGTGACTCGTGAGAGGCGGCTCCACCCGTGTGAGGCAGGTGGCTTGTGTGAGATGGTACCCATGTGATTTGGGGCCCACGAGGAGGTTTGACAGAGGTCCTAACCCATGCGATGTGGGGCATGAGCTATGAGATAAAAGGATTGATTCGTCATGCTCTGACAGTTCGAGCTTTTAGAGCAAGTGATTAATTGTCCTACATCAAAACCTCAAAACTTAAATGTGGTAGTTCAAACCATGAACTTGACTTGTGACTCGGATCAACTCCAAAATCTTCAAATCACATAAGGACTTGATTTTATTTTATTTGTCCTTGGCCCCTAGAGAGCATTGAGGAACACACATGCTCCATGGATTGGATGTCCTTGCACCCATCACAATGTCCCAGCGCACAATCTAGAAGTTTTTTTTAATGTTGGGCGTCCCATCCCAACTGCTGGGCCATGCGACCCACCTGATGGACAGATTGGATGCACTGCACACATCACAGTGGACCCACAACTATCTGTAAATTTTTTACCAGTAAAGCCTATATAACTAAGGATTTTTCAGGCATCCAAATGACCCCTTGATTCCTAATTTTCTATGACCATATGGGAAGTGCATTAAGATAAATATTACAAATGAATTACAGAAACACCTTATGTTGGAAAAGGTCAAATTACCTTCCGAATGATCACAGACTTCATGGTAGTGTGCGCACCTTAGCAAGATGAGCTGCACTTATGTCTGCCATAGTCTTTGTGCTAGCAGTTTGTTTTGTGTGTAGAAAGATTGTATAGATTATTCATGGGTTAGCAACAAAGAGCGTTGTTTAGAAGCAACATGGGATGTGAGAACGATGGAGTAGTAGGTTTTGGTGTCCTCATCAACAGCCTGATTGCCAAATATATATATATATATATATATATATATATATATATATAGAGAGAGAGAGAGAGAGAGAGGAGAGAGAGAGAGAGAGAGACCCCAGACTGTTCATCAGGTGCGCCACACCATGAACATGGCACGGCAAAAGAAGTCAGGCTTGCAGCCTCATTGGGTTGGACACAGATTTGATAAATAAAAATAAAAATGGACAGTTAAAATAAACATAGGTTAAAAACCCGACTTGGCTCAGCTTGACTCAACTTGATGTTCAGGTCAGGTTATCATGAAGACTTGACCTGATTCAACTTGATAGTTAGTAACTATATTTTAAATTTAGTTATCTTTGTATAAGTATTATAAAATTAGAAAAAAAAAAAAAAAAAAAAAAGAAGTATTGCATAGCTAGCTGGTTAAGTGCTCTTGCTTGTTTGAAAGAGGTCATTAGATCACAAATAAAAAGAGCTCTCACAAGGTGAGTGACTCGGCCCAAGTCAGAGCGAGTCACGTCAAGTCAACCGAGTTAGCAGGTCAACTCAACAAATTTCATTGTGACTCAGCCAAATCAGCCGACTCCTAGTGATATGCGTCAAGTTGACCGTGTTAGCAGGTCGACTCAATGAGTTTCACTGTGACTTGGCAAATCACCTCATATTCGAGTTTCCTATGGACTCGGCTCGCAGTCTGCATTCAACACGCACATGTGGCTGGCCTGATCAGAGGATCTACTTTATTTTCAGCCAAGATCATATTCACAGTGGGGCCCACCAAATGAATGGCATCGATCTTGCATATATGCATAATAAGTTCACATATTTCCCTCAAATATTGTTCTGGAAACTGCTTTTGTACGTTTCTCAAGATATAACAGTACTGAGTTTATTAGACTGGAGTCTAACCTGTATCACTTCCATAAGAAATCTGACGCTTGATCAAGCTTACCACGAAGCGGGCCACCCACACTGAGCCAGCCTCAGTGCAACTGAAGCCGTGCGTATGGCCCTCCCGTTCTATTGACAAAGCGACATCTGGGGCCTGCTTAGATATCTGCAACCACAAACAAGCAGTCTTGATCAGATGATGCACAGAATAAATGAAAACCAAAACAAAGAACACAAAAAAACAAGTAAACTAGCTTTTGAGTAAAGGACATGAAATGGAAATTTAATATGTTTTCATTTAATTCAACAAGCCCAGCTAACAGAAACCATGGGAGATGTGTGAGATCCAAGCTGCTCAACAGGCTGGCCCCACCATGTAGATACCTTGCCCAAAAGTCAGGCCAGTCTGAGTAATCAGGTGACCGAAATTGTATGGAAGGAATCAATGGGTAAACAAGATGACCAAAATTGTATGGAAGAAATCGATGGGTAAACAAGATTGACCAACAGTCCACATTCTCTACACGTGTGGTCCACCAGTCCTAACTTTATAGGTAAGTGTATTGGGGTCACTTGAATGGGCTTGGATCTTTTCTTGTGCTTGACAAATCCAAAAAGTTTTCATTTCCGCTGAGGAACCAACTGCAGATGAAAGAGTGAAAGTGAATAACATTGATGTCGAAAGCTGCATGAGAATATATACGAAAGAGAAACTAAAATCATGCTTGCCTCTTGATAATTCAGAGTTTGGTAACTACTTTTTTTTATCAGAACTGGTCAATAACATCATTAATAAATTTTTGTAAGAAAATCATAATAATGTGCTTCTATAAATGAAGGATTAAGGCTTAAGAGGAATTATAGGGTCTGATGACTTGCAACAAGCAGAGTCCCAAAGCACCCAGTCCAAAAAACAGGAACACATGGTTTGGCAATCCAGGTGGTCAACCTGGTGGGCCCGACCGTGGATGTGAATGCTCCAAAAATTTCGCAGATGGAAAAATCATGTACCTTTAGGGCCTGTTTTGGGCGCACCCTCAAAAGGGGCGGTTGATGCCTAAATGCTGTTTTGAGCCAAATCCTAGTTTGTGTAGTGTGTTTGGATGCACTCTCCCAAACCCTATCTAATCCTCTACTCATTGAAATGTGCTAAAAAGCCCACTAATGCAGGAGCATTTTCACGCCGGGCTCAACTGGGGTGGCCTGTGGGATGCAGGGGCACACTAGAGGTGGGCAGCCTGTGTGAGGTGGAACTCATGTGATATGGGGCCCACGAGGGGGGTTTGGCCGAGGACCTAACACATGGGATTTGGGACCTGGGCTATGAGATGAAAGGGATTGATTCGCCACGCTCTATCAGTTTGAACTTTTAGAGCAATTGGTTAGTTGTCCTGCATCACCCACTCACCAGAAAAGTAATTGGATTGGTTCTGGCGAGTTGACTGACAAAGTCAATACCGAAGTTCCAGAAAGCCCCCTTTTGTGGAGAACTCCTTTCTGAAGTTGCATCAAAACAGGCAATAAAGAAAACATACAGATAATCTACGGAAAATTGCATAATTGGATAACCATCCAGTATGGACGATTGTTTGAGGCTCGCCTATCCAGATAAGGGCATAGCAGATCAACAGTCTGGATCACCAAACAAAGGGCCCATCTGCATTGTGTGCAGTAGGACAGTATACATGTCCTCATGCATCAGGACCATATAGTTCTAAAAAAAAAATTATAGAATAAATGCAGCAGAATAACAACAGGATTCTGATTTCTGGTTGGTCACTTCTCACCATATTACTTGAACTTTAAATGAATAGATGTGATATTCTGCTTTGCTTGTCTATTTTCCTTACTTTTCCTATCCCCAAAATGGGAATACTATTTGCACCCACTCTAACTGGTAAACACATCGTCATTTCTGATTTTGGCCATTGTTTAGAGTATCCCCAATATTATCGAAATATCCCCAATAATATCCGCATCTCCAGCTCAGCGATACCGATAACACTGGTAGCTATACCGATAACATTGGTAGTCTAAAAATTTGTAGGTATCGGCAATGTATCGTTAACTAATGCTAATATTTTCGCTGTGTAAATTTCAGGTGTCGCTTGTATTGATATCGCCGATAATTTCATCTGTGTAAATTCCAGGTGTTGATGGATGTTTGGATGGATGGATGGGATGGTTGGACTAGTTTCTTACATCAACACATGCTTTTAGGCCCTCATTAAATGAAAACTTATTATGAATGCATTCTTTTTGCAATTTTTTAATTCCTAAATACTTAAATATGTGTATTTTAGCATCTCCTGAAGTTTCACTGAAAAATTCCACTGTTTTACCCATGTTTCCCAAATGTTTTCCCACATTTTTTATGATTGGCAATATCAATATTGTTTCTGTATCCCCAGCCAACGAAACTTGTAGCGACACCGATACTTTGAACACTGCTTTCAGTTATATAATAGTACAACTTTTATCAGTCTTTCAGGGCCTGTTTGGGGTAAGCGATTTGGGGCGAGGATTTGTGAAGTCCATGGATTTCAAATTTCCCCTGTTTGTTTTATTATTGGGGATTTTCCAGATCCATGGATTTCTCAAATCATACCTCCATAAAACCATGGATTTGGGGCAAATCCAAATCCTCCACAAAAAAGCTGAAGACTTTGCATATCCACAAAATGAGTTACCTTCTTAAAAAGCAATAAAAATTATATGGACTTTGGAGTTTGGATTGTCAAATCCAAATCCAAGAACTTAACAAGTTCATGGATTTACCAAATTCATATTCTCATTTCCCGGAAACCAAACAGGGCATTTAAAAAGCAGTAAGGGATGGGAGTATTTAGCAATCAGTGCCAATGACCAACAGACCATAGCATTTCGATATTTCACCAGTCAAGACTTCACTAATGTTTTTCCAAATCCTCAAGTTCACGACATGGGTTTCCAATCCTTGGCTTGAAAAATGGAATCAAAACTTGGCTGAAACCAAATTAACTCAATTTCAATGGTCAACATGAAGGTCGAAGCTCTGAACCACGTATATATTCTGACAGAATGAAAATGAGTTAACAGTTCTGGTACCCACCCTCTGAAATCAAGTTTCGATTCCCAGTTGCAAGCTTCCAGCACCATGGCAAGAACCTCGACATTGTTTCTTTCTTTCTTTATTTATTTTTTCAGATTAGTGGTTTTGTTGATATACGGAAAATGATAGAACCTAGCATCACCTCCTCGAACATTGTCAACGGACCCCAGTGATCATCAATGCCAAATAAAAAAGCAATTTGACTCTGCTTTTCTCTTATGAACTCCCATTCTGGCTCTTCTGAAAGCTGCAATTGATTGAAAACAGTTAGAGCAAGATATGGATTTAGTACCAGAAATTCATAGCAGAAATGAAACTAACTACAGCCACAGAGAAAAGCGTGCATCTCTTATTGGTAGGAAATCCTGCTGAAGATTCGAAATCCTGTACTTTCCATGTGGCATGTGTACATAAAGTTGAGGCTTGCATCAGGCTAGCCCCACTGTGAATGTGGTGTGGCCTGACAATCAGACCAGTCCGCTCATCAAGCGAGGCACACATGTATGTTGACGTGGATCATTGGTCCCATTTCCTAATCATTATTTCCTTGTACATGTGTGGCCCTACTTGATGACTGCACATGTACAGCAAAGCCTATCTGATAGATGGCCTGATCTCGCAAAAACATTAAGTTTGACACAGGAGATGAGGTGACGAACGGCAGGAAAAGTATCTAGCTCAGCAGTTGTGGTGGAAACATTTATCTTCAGCTGCTACTCTACTACAACTACAAGTGCACAGTTTTCTAACAGGGGTACTCTCTGGTGGTACTGGTACCACCATAAGCTATGTTGGTACTTGGCAGAAGTGGGGTTCATGCGATTTTTTTTTTTTTTTTTTTTTTTCATGACACCCAATCCATCCATCGGATGTATCGTTTTCAGTCACACCAGGGCTAAAAAATAAGCCAAAACAGAAACTCAAGTGGGCCACAAAACAGTTGACACTTTGAAAGCGAATGCCAACCCTTGATTTGCTTCTTTTTTCTGGGGGTTCTGCAACTCAGGTGGACCCAATGAGAATCAAGGGTGGGCATCCCCTACCAGCTTATTCCCCGTATTGTGGCCCACCAGAGTCTCTTGACTGCACAATCTCTTGTTTGGCAGTCCCCTTAGTCGATGGATCTCTCTTCTTTTTTTTGTCCTTGGCAAAGGAATTGCTTCACCTAGTCCAAACCTTGAGTTAGATTATGTCTTGTTTGTGCCTAAATTTCCTATGAATCTTTTATCTGTAAGCAAGCTTACCAAGTCTTTGAACTACTCAATCACCTTCTTTCCATTTCATTGTGTATTGCAAGACCTCCAAACCAGGGCAACGATTGGTAGGGGGTGTGAGCAACGTGGACTTTACTATCTTGACCCAAGTAGAGTAGACTCATTTCTCCTTTCCACTAGATCATCCCCTCTCATGCTTTGGCATGCTTGATTGGGTCATCCCTCCATAGACTCTATCCAAAAATCGGTTCCCTCTTTATCTCGTTTTAAGTTAAACCACAGTTCATCTCCATTTTAATTGATACATTTAGATATTTGGGGTCCCTTCGGCTGTCTAATTTACATAAATTCTAGAATTTGTTACATTTATTGATGATTTCTCTCAAATGACTTGGATTTATATGTTGTATGATCGATCAAAAGTTTTTTTGTTATCATTTTAAATCATTTCGTATGAAAATTAAAAATCAGTTTCAAAAGGACACATGACGTTTTAGATCTGATAATGATGTTCAGTACTTGTCTTCGATTTTCACATCTTCCCTCTCCTCTTGTGGAATTACGCACCAAACCTCGTGCGCCTACACATCCCAACAGAATGGGGTGGCCAAACAGAAGAATCGCCATCTTTTGGAGGTAGCACGCTCTCTCTTAACTCACATGAACGTTCCCAAACGTTTCTAGAGTTATGCAATGCTCACTGCTTGCTACCTGATAAATAGATAGCCTTCTTCTGTCCTACTGGGGGCCACTCCTTTCTCTCTTTTGTTTTCTGGTATTGAGCCTTTTTTCTGTACTGCCTTGTGTATTTGGTTGCGTTTCTTTTGTTCATACATTAGGTATTCCTACTTACAAGCTTGATTCTCGAGCTATCAAAAGTATCTTCCTGGGGTATACCGTCGCATGGACCCTACCAAAAATCATGAACTCGTCAGTGTGGATGTCTCATTTTTTTAAGGATGTCCCGTTTTATCCCAAATTGCCATCCTCTACCCTAGATAGTATCTTTTACCTCATCCTCAACCAATTGTGTCGCTTCGTACACCCTCTCTTGGTACAGATAGTTTGACACTGCACTCTAGCCCCTCGCCTTCACCGCTATTAGGGGTCCCTACAACTACATCTGACATTCCGGATTTGAATTTGGATCTTCCTATTGCCTTTCGTAAAGGTATTCGTTCATGCACCCTGCAGCCCATCTCCAATTTTGTTTCTTACCATCGTCTACATCCTTCTTTTCACAATTTCACCCTTGCCTGATCACATGATGTGGTCCCCAATTCATTCCAAGATGCAATTACCCATCCTAGATGGTAGCATGCTATGGAGGAGGAACTTTTTGTAGTGCATCGCACGGGAACCTGACAATTAATCACTCTTCCTCTTGGCAAGTGAACTGTCAAATGTAGGCGGGTCTACACCATAAAATATGAGCTTCATGATTCAGTCGAGTGCCTTAAAGCATGCCTTGTTGCAAAAGGGTATACACAGACTATTAGTGTGGATTATGAAGAAATGTTCTCTCCTGTTGCCAAACTCAATTTGATTCGAGTTTTGATACCCATTGCAGCAAACAAGTCGTGGCCTCTATATCAACTCAATGTCGAGAATGATTCCCGCAATGACAACCTATCTGAAGAAGTGCACATGGAGCAACCTCTAGGTTTTGTTGCTCAGGGGAAGACTAGGAAGGTCTGAAAGTTGAGGAAATCCATTTATGGTCTAAAGCAATCCACCATGTGCATGGTTTGAAAATTTTAGCACATTTTTGTTGGACTTTGGATTTCATCAATGCCAAGTAAATCACTCAATGTTTGTTAAGCATAGTCCCAAGGGCGTGGTGAATATCATCTCTGGTAGTGATAATGCTGGAATTGTGGACGTCAAGAGACATTCAGAAGCAATTTCAAACGAAAGACCTCGGCCCCCTCAAGTACTTTCGTGGAATTGAAGTAGCACGATCATCATCTTGCACCATGTTATCTCAACACAAATATACCCTGGGTCTACTAGATGAGACGGGCCTGTTAGGGTGTAGGCCCTGTGATACTCCTATACATCCCAACGTGAAGCTAGATGGCCAGTAAGGGGAGCTTCTTGAAGATCCAGAAAAATACATAAGAATGGTGGGAAAACTTATACACCTTATGGTCACCCATCCTGACATCTCTTTTGCAGTTGGAATTGTTAGCCGATTCATGCACCAGCCTCATACGACTCACTGGGAGTCCATACTAAGGATCTTGCGTTACTTAGAGGGTGCTCCTGGCAAGGCCTTATTTACAAAAATAATTGACATCTCATGATCAAAGCCCATTCCGATGCAGACTGGGCTGGATCCAAGACAGACAGATGTTCGACCTCTTTACTGTTCCTTTGTTGGAGGGAACCTTATAACGTGGAATAAGAAGCAGAGTATGGTAGCAAGGTCAAGTGTGAAGGCAGAATATCGTGCTATGGGCCACATTGGTGACTGCAAAATATACTGTGATGGTGTTATGTTATAGGATCCATGATTTTGATGTAGAATTATATATTGCAACTCAAGGTTCCTTTATTTTCAGAGTATTATAACCAGACAGTACACTGCAACGGATGAAGTTTTGACTTGTTTCTCACAACATATGTATGGCAAAAGTGATACATTCATAATGAAAAATACTACCTTACTGAATTCTGTCTTCGCCATATAGAGGATATTCTGCATTGCATGATACTGTAGATAAACAAAGAAAACAGAAACATTAATAGAGTACATTTATTCATGTACTATAGCAATTTGTTGAAACCTACAAAGCAAATCTTTCAAATTTGCAACACTGTCGTGTAGATAATTATTTAGAATGCAGTATTCTAGACATATTCGCAGATTACTTGTAGTCTGTAGGAACAAAAAATGAGCATGTAAACAACAAAATAGATATGTAGGTAAGGAATTGTAGGGTGTTGTGCATCAGCAAACATACAGGTCACTGTGGCGCACAATCCTGTATATGTTATGTAGGCCCAAGGTTTGCTGAACCAGACCATGGATGTGGTGGGCCCGACTGCGGATGGCAGATGTCCCCAAATTTTCCTAGATCGGAAGATCCTAGCCCTTCCACCTTTCGCCTATTTTCCATTTTATGAGGGCAATTGCTTCTTCTTCTTCTTTTTCTCCTTAACCGCCTATTTGTAGGCTAAAAATGGAATGGATAGGATCTTCCAAGTAGAAGGACAAAGATGCAACGACCAAAAGGCTGCCTAAGGGGATCTTGGACGCTTAAATGGCCCGGTTATTCGTTCCTCTTCTTTCAGCACACATGCTATCATTCTTGTCTCCTTGCGCATATGGATGCAAGTGGAGCAAAAAAAAAAACTCTAATGACAGATATATTCCTGATTTAATCCGGTACTATCTCTTTAATTTGATAAAAACAAAAATCTCTCTAGCTCCTGGCCTATTTTGTGAAGTGTCTAGCCATGCCCTTACCTAGAAGAGATTGGTTTTGACTTTCAACACTAGTCAAACACTCATGATGTAACCATTTCAGGTTGTTGGTGGTCACGGTTTTCATAGTAAGCAGTATATGGAGATTGATAGTGACAAAGGTTGTCACTCAAGAAAAATACAATGACTACAATGTATATCGTATATGCATGTGTTTACCAGTGTGCATACATACACATATGATCATCATCATAACCTTGTCCCAGCTATTTGGGGCGGGATTTATGAATACTATTTTGCCAATATTCCTATCAAAGGCTCTATCCCTATCAAGTGAACAAGCTTTCATTGCCTTCTAACCACCTCAATTGAAGTACATTTAGCCCTTCCTCTTATCCTCTTTTCAAGCCCCTCAACCCAAATCGATGTTCCCCTCCTTATTGGAGCCGTATTTGGTCTTTGTTGCAAATGACCATTCCATCTCAATCTGCTCTCCATCAGTCCGTATCTTATTTGGACTACTCCCAGGCTGGCCCTAATGACTCTTTTCGCTCTTTTTTTCTTTTTCTTTTTTGTCTCTCAAAGAAGTGGATGCTGCCTCCAATTATTTATCTGTAAATAGACAAACAGTTAAGTAGCAAAGAGGGAGGAGCAAACCTTACCCCCCTATCAAAAACACCACTCTGGACATAAATGAGCAAAAGTTACTAAAATAAAGAAAAGACCATCCATAAGTTTTATTTATTTATTTATTTATTTATTTATTTATTTATTTATTTAAATCTCGAGTGGTGAAGACTCAGGTTGTCATTGAACATCATTCTGATAGAAGTTGGAACTTGGAAGAGAGTGAGTCAAGCAGGAAGATGCACTGAATTTGGCAGCATCTCCATGATTCACTAATCTATTCACAACCTGATTACTTTTCCAGTGAATATGAGAAACCATGCAATTAGATTACTTAAAAGTCTTCTGACCTCTGTCAGATAAGACCACACTGACCAAGGGTGCCAGAAAGAACAAATTCTAACTAGAAGGGAATGAATTACTCACCATAACAAGATTCTGAAAATTCATCAATTTGAAGCAACAGAAGCCATCTAACAAAACTCTGATTTCAGCTTCTAGATTGCTACCATGCCCGTAGAAGTGAGCATAAGAAAAACACATATTTCCCTAATTATCCCTGACTACACTGCCACCGTTTATGCCCAGGTTTCCCCAGAATGCTCCATCAACATTGAGCTTGCAATATCCAGTGCCACTACTTCGGGGGGGAAAAAACTTCTAGTATTATTTTTTCATGACAGTGTTCACGGGCAACCATTATATTGGGAAGTTGAATTTGAAAGTAATTCTATGGACTTGAATTTGTATTATACTGTTCCATCAAACATCCAATAGAGATTTATGTAATGGACTCAAATTAGTACCATCATCAGCAAGTTCTGCATAAATGTGTTTTTCAGTACATCTAAAACAGTAACACTTATGAAAATTGATGCAATTGGATTCTCCACTATCAATAATCCATTGAGTGATGAACATTTTTGCCCTTCTTGGTCTCATTTCACACCCTAATCAAATTAACAGTCTGATCTAGCTAATAAAGGCACTAGTTCTTTGAAAGAAAAAAGGAAAGAAAGAAAAGAAAAACCTATCATCTTCTTTTTTCTATATTGGTGTTCATGGGCAACCGTTATATTGGGATGAAGTTGAAAGTAAATCTAGCTTTGAATGGACATAACACAAACAGTCAGATCAAAGTGCATAAACAAGTCCAGACATTATATGATTTTATTTTTTTTTTTTTTTTTTATATCTATGTTTAAATGCATAAATACAAACAATAAAATAAAAGTGCAAACTGTAACGAAAACAGATACATGATATGATAGGGAAAAAAAATGCAATTCAACAATCATATCTGAAGAGCTTTACTGTGGAGTGTTATCCTTTGACAACATGAAAGAATGGAATAAGCAAATATCTCACTATTATGTAGTATTAATTTAGAAAATATTTAGATAACAATAGTACATTACAGAGAAGCTCACTGGAGCGTATTGCAGTACAAAAAGAACAATGGTGTCAGGAGAGCTTTGCTAAGCCCACACATGTACAATAATGTTAATGCACACACCACCGCATGTGCCAACCCGGAACAATGTAACGAGATCTAATCCATTCATTAGAGGCGTACCACTATTTACATGCTTTTCACCCAAGAATTAGGCTGACCCAATCGTCAGATGAGCCACAGTTTACAAAAAAAAAAATAATTAATTAATTAATGGCTTAGATCAATTTTTAAATGTCCAAATGTTTCTAACAGTGCCGCCCACCTGCTAAATAGCCTAGATTTATGTTTTGGCAGAGAACATAGACATGGTCAGGACCACCTTATGGATGGCTTGGACACTGCACCTGTCAGCCACGCTAGCACATGGTGATGTGCATAAGCATTACTGTACACACGTGTAGACTTAGCAAATCTTATGTCAGGAAGAATTCCCCAGCCAAGCATCCAGATGATGATTAATTGAAACCAATCTTGAGCAGAAAACGCTTCTAAACTCGCAAGAGTAGGATCTCAAAAGAGACTCTCCCCACACATGCCAATGTATCACGTGTCCATGACATGCAGGGTGTTCATCAGGTGGGCCCCAAAGTGCATGTGTCATGGCACAAAATATGTAGAGTTGGTCTATAGTTACATGAAGTATGAAGCAAGGGCGCAACAGATTCGGGCACAGAAGCGAGAAGTATATGTTTCAAAATGTTTCAAGTATAAACAGGTAGGACGTGGGAGCACGAGTCTGACATGCGATTCAAGGCGGGAGCAGCACCATGTTAGAAGGAACCTGCAGCTAAGTTTGGTCATCAAGTGGGACATCTGCACATTGAATATGGAACAGCTCCAATTCTTTTAAACCATCCATTTCTTTCATACACATGTGGCCCATGTGGTGACCTGTGACCATACCATCCTGATTTCAGATCATAGCACATACATGGTGGAGCCACTACTTAATGAACAGTCCAGATCTTGCACCACTCATGGAAGTGTAAGATTTAAGATCGTGCTTGCAAGTAACTTTTGAATTTCTCTTACAGATAATTCAGGTCCAATTCCACGAGTGTAGGAACATTGTCAATGAGATAAGAACTGGCACAGAGTAACAGATCTATACACTTGTAAGGAGCCAGATTTTGGCTCAAGCATCTGCTGCATCGATATAATACGGAAGGGCAAAAGGATCACCTTCAACAGGTGAGTGCATGTGGCCTCAACTGCTGCAGCAGACCATGACTGTCCACCAACAAGTTTCCTCACCAAAAACCCAGAAGCCCAATTTGGAAGCAAACCAATTAATGCTAAGATGGAACTAACAGCTGTGCAGAGAACTTGGAACCTGAAATTCAAAACCTTGTAGCATTAAGTAGCACCAAGTAACAACAACCAAGTCATGAGAAATTCCCCATAAGAAAAGACAAGGAAAAATATATATATTAATATATATATATAATATATATATATATATATTATATATATATATATATATATAAACTAAAAAACATTGGTGGATGGCTTGGATATTGGGAAAAAAGCATACATAATTATTGCAAGCTGCCACATTAAATGCTTGCATATAATGCATAAACTGTCTTGGCATCCTAAGGATCCACTGAGGATCAAATCTAAGGGCCCATATAGTTGTAGAGCCAAACAACGGTTTGCTTGGCAGTTTCAGTAGATGCAACACTCTTGTTGTTCATCGTCATAAATATCACCGAGATATGAAAATCTCACAGTATTATCATGGAATTTTTATTAAATGATATTATCGTGACAATATTGTGAGGTTTTCAAAATCTTGGCAATGGAAAACAAGAATGGCACTGAGCAGGCTACCCCTTTTTCCACTTTGCTGCCCCAATTCATAAGTGAAATAAGAACGGCAGATCCCCTCTAAATCTCACTTATGATTTAGATGTAGTGCATTCCATCTGCCTCGGGAAGCAGAAACATCCAAACAGACCCTAATCCATTTCCATGAAGGACTGATCACACCAAGCATACCCTAATCTTGTTATATATGGATGCTCATGGATATACCATCTTGCACAACTCTTGTACTGGTGTTTTTTTTTTTTTTTTTTTTTTAAATACTTTTCCCCATATTTTGTTAGCTCTGTGAGGGCCATGCTTGTAATCCATAATGTGGGGCACACCATTGATGGTTTGTGCCTCTCATGGATCACTTTGTGATGAGGACATCCAACCATTTAGAGAATACTAGAGGAGAGGAGGCTGGCCCAGCCTGCACTTTGGCTCAACGACTTGTACATGGGCCTGGGTGGACCGCACCGAGGACTTGAAGACCCCTCATGCATGATCATGCATCTTACACCAGGAATATGCACGTGGGTTGCTTCTTTGAGGAGTTTTGACCATTGGATCGCAAGGACACGATGATCGGGCCGTTGGATCATGTGGATCCTTCGATCGGACGGTTGGATCATTGTATTCCTTAATCAGTTTGGTCATTAGTACTAGGATTAACTAATTTTATGTTTTTTATGGTCATTTATAGTTTAGAGTTATTTTCAGTTTATTGCATCATGGGACATGATGTACGATGAGGGTATTTTTGTCAAAACACGTGTTGAGACTATAAAGGGGGAATGTCCGGCCCTAGCCCATAATGATGGAATGAAAAACAACTCTTTTGCTTGAAAAAGATCTCTCTCATGTAATTTGAGATTCTCTTGTGAAAAGAGACTATTTGGTGTGAATCCAAAGGTGTGAAGCCGAGTTATCCTTTTCATCTCTATCTTATTCTCTTCTAAAAGGTACTTTTTTATTCTAATGTCTTCTCAAATCCTTCTTCCCTACCACTTTTCTTCTATAAATCCTAAATCCATTTACCTTTTCCTTCTAAACCTAAACCCGTTGCCTAAATCCATCTTTTTCTAGCCATCACTCCACTAAACCCAACCCATCACCACCAGCCCCACACGTACGGATAGGGCTATACGACCGTACGGTCAGCCCCTTCCCTTCATTTTCCTCCATTTCTTCAATCCCTATCCTATAAACGCTAGCCTAAAACCCTAATCCCCAATTCCCTACGAAACCCTAATCCCCCAATTCCCTACAAAACCCTAAATCCTTAATTCCCAAACCCTAAATCTCCCATTTTCCCCAAAATTCCCAAAAACCCTTGAAACCCTAAGGGCCTGTTGGGATACGTGTTTTGGGATGTATTGTATCGTATTAGAAGTTATGATTTGACGTTTACCATGTTTGGATTGGAGTGAATAGGACTAGAATCCCATGCGCGCGAATACAAACGAGAACCAAAATTTCGAACCAACGGTAGAGTATTGTTAGTGGGGTCCGTTGCGGTCAGTACTTTGTATTCATTGCACTGTATTCTGCAGCGGATGAAAATTTCAAATCTGCAGAGAGTTAAGGAGATTTTCAAATCTGAGAATCTTCTCTTCCGAACGCTGAAGTCTCCATTCATTATAGGATGTTGAAGCATTGGACATGAATTCGAAACAACATCAATGGAGGAGCATCCACATGCAGTTTGTGCGAAGGATTTCAGTCGTTATGGTTTGGAGCCTTCCTTCTCTTTTCTATCAACATTTCATGGTTGGAATCTTCCACCATTTCAGGAAACGAAACCGATCGACTCGCTTTGCTCGTCTTCAAAGACAGTATAAGCAGTGATCCTCTCCGCGCCTTGGTTTCTTGGAACCATACACTCCACTTCTGTGACTGGCTAGGAATCACATGTGACATTCGTCATCAAAGAGTCCAGGTTCTCAATCTACAGTCCAAGAGCTTGGTGGGATCCTTACCTCCCAACATAGCCAACCTCACTTTCCTTGAAGAAATCAGCCTCCAAAACAACAGCTTCTATGGCCACCTCCCACAAGAATTGGGCCGCTTGTCTCGGTTGCAATGCCTCAATCTTGGGAACAATTCATTTGGTGGGGGAATTCCCGCCAATCTAAGTAGTTGTTCCAATCTCAGAGTAATCACTTTGATTGACAACATATTCGTGGGGAGGATTCCCGCCGAGTTTAGCTCTTTGTCCAAGCTCATCAGACTGCACCTTCCTGCCAACAATCTTACAGGAATCATCCCACCTTCGTTTAGAAATCTTTCATCTCTACTCATCTTTCTCTAGCAATAAATAGTCTAAAGGGAAGCATCCCAGAAGAACTTGGTCGGATCACAAGCTTAAAATTCCTTCAAATCTCTCAAAATGAACTGTCTGGTACAATTCCATCCTCTCTGTATAACATGTCATCTATCTATTTCTTCTATGAAATGGAAGAGAAATTGCTTTTAAAACGTTGGTTGTCGATCTATACATTTTGTATTGAAATTTGTACGATTGTATATTACGCAAACATAATACGTCATATCCAAACATTGATCTGTACAACATATTGTATACTATGCCAAACAATACCTCTTATCCAAACATTGATTAGTATCTGATTGATTTGGATGTATTCTGAAAACCGTCCAATGTATACATGAACAGTACCGGAATACAATACAATACATCCTAATACGCGAATCCAAACAGGCCCTAAGGGGTCGATTGGCACCATGGATTTGGGGGGATTTGAGGGGATTTCAAATCCCCTGGTTGTTTGGCACCATAAGTAACCGGGGGTTTCAAATCCCCTCAAAGAGGGAGTTTGGAGTCCATGGTGAGAGCTTGGATTACATCTAAAATCCTTCCAATAGTTGCACATGTAATATGTGTGTCACTAGACTATTAAACTATTGGGCACATGGCCCACTAATGATATTCCAAAACAACTAGATTATCAATTGCATCACTATAATTACTTTAATATGATGATCAACGCCGTCCAAACATTGTCCATTTAAATCAACGGTTAAAAATTGTTGGTTAGTCACTCGGACATGATCTTGTGCTTGTGGCCCATCCGAGACTTGGAATTTCATCATTTTCGGGCAAAGTATATATTTTAGTGGGCTTATTACAACCAATGTGTCAAACATTAGATACGTTCACTAATTTGAAATATTAAAGTTAATTTAGTCATTAAATTCAAACCCCTATAAATATACCATGCATGGCTACTTTTGGATTAAAGTTGATTCCCAATCTAGGGTGCCAAACACAATAGGAGGATTTCAAATCCAGGGGGTTCTAAATCCACGCTCCCAAACAGGCCCTAACCCTAGAATTGCACAAATTTGCCCATTGACTTGGAACCATACCTATGCTAACATGAGAGTTTTAATCTCTCATTGGGCCTTAGATTTCCATGCTTATGTGGTTTATGCTTGTGTGGGATTGTGATTTAATGTAAATCTGAATTTATTATCTATTTGGTACTCTTTTAATCATGGTAGAATGGCATGTATTATATATTTTTACTACGTGGATTAATCTTGATTATTTAATAATCTCCTGCATCCAAATGGTTAGATCACATGTCCTGCATCAAATTTTGGTATCAGACCAAGGATTTTAGCATAGGTATACACAGTGTTCGTGTTGTCGGTATCGCTACAAGTTTCGCTAGCCAGAGATAAAGATATAATATTGTTATCGTTAATAATCGGAAATGCTCAGAAAAGGGGGGAATCATGGGGAAAATGGTGAAATTTTTCAATGAAACTTCAGGACATGCCTAAATATGCATATTTGCATATTTAGGAACTAAAAAAAAAAATTGCAAAAAGAATGCATTACATTGTATAATCAACCCTCAATCAAAGGGTCTGGTTAGATCTGATGACGAAATACAAAAGTTTAATATTTAAGTAAAGAGAGTAGATTAGGTCATGCACAACTTTACCCAACATGATTCGGCCTTGACCGTGGGGCCCATCTTGATGTATGTATTGTATATCCACGCCATCCATCTATTTTTCCAGATCATTTTAGGGCATGATCCCAAAAATGAAGCAGATCCCAATCTCAAGTGGACCATACCATAGGAAACAGTGGTAATTGACCATTAAAAACTTATGGTGGGCCAAAAATTTTGGATCAAGCTTACATTTGTTTTTTATTGTCCTCCAAGTCTATGACACCTTATCAACGGGTTGGATGGTCAATAAAACATTACGGTGGGCCCTAGCAAGTTTTTAATGGTAGGCATTCAATGACCACTGTTTCCTATCTCGTGGTCCGGAGGTCAGGGTTTCACCCACCTGGTCTTGAGGTCGCACCCAAGTGGCGCTCTTATTACCCCACCGGACCTAGCTAGAGACGAACGATCCTGTCAGGGGCTTTATGGGGCCCACCGTGATCTATTGGTTTTATCTAGAGTTACACAAGAACCAAGTTAGCTCGATTAACTCGCTTGCCTCAACTCGGCTCGAAACTCGGTTCGAGCCAAGTCAAGCTAATTTTTTGACGGAGCTCAACTTGACTTGGTTCGAATCGATTCGAGTTGGATCAGGTTCACTTAATATAAATATTTTGTAAATATTTATATATTTAAATAAATTATATATTATGTATTATATATATTAAAAACCCTAAAACGTAAACTCGAACTCAACTCGTAAGTTCGAACTCGAACTCGGCTCGAAAGATCGAGCTCCAGCTCTGCTCAAACTCGACTCGAGCTGGCCCGAGCTGCGACTGAGCCGAGCCGAACTGGCCAGTCAAGCTCGAGGATCAAGCCGAGCTCGAGCTGGGGTAGCCTGTTGGCCGAGCCGAGCTAAGTTGGGCCAAGATCGACTCGTGTACAACTCTAGTTTTATCCAAGTTGTCCATCCATTTTCACATATCATTTTAGGGCATGATCCCAAAAAGGAGGTAGATCGAAGGCACAAGTGGACCACACCACAAGAAGCAATGGTGACAATGACCCCCACCGTTGAAACCTTCCTGGGGCCCACCGTGATGTTTTTTTGCCACCTAACCTGTTCATAAGGTCACGTATACCTGGATGCAGGGAAAATTAGCTTAATCCAAAACTTTTGCAGCCCTAAAGAGGTTTTCAGCAGTGGCAGTCAATCCCCACTGTTTCCTATGATGTGGTCCACTTGAGCATTTGATTTGTCTCATTTTTGGGCTCATCACGTAAAATAAATTTTCAAAATGAATGGATAGCGTGGATAAAAAAAACATACATCACGGTGGGCCCCATAGATCCCCTTACAGGACTATCCGACTCCAGTTAGGTATTGGTAGTACCCAGTCTGCATGCCTTTCTCATGCGAGACTTGTGTTTCCCACTCAAACAAGTGGGGCCTACTGTCATCCTAGTGGGAAATTAATCACATCCTTCCGTTTCACCATATCACTTTAGAACATGGGCCAAGGCGTTCCAAAACGGTAACAACCACCACCATTACTGGTATGGTACGGGCCGTAACAACCGTTATGGCCCCCGTATCGGCCATTACGATCCTTTTTTTGTTTTTAGAAAAAATGGTTATAGGACCATTACAGGACTGTTACGGGGCCACTATGGTCCGTTATGGCATTTTTTTTGTAACGGCCGTTTCGACCCCGTAACACATAACGGTAATGAGTAGGGGTGTACACGAACCGATACTTCTTCCCTGCTCATTCGGAGGAAGGGAAAAAGGGGAGTGATTACGTGACATTTATCCTCCTCGCAGCAATGTGGACAATTAGGAAAGGAAGGAAAAATAGACTACTCAATAAGTGATTGATTCCAATGGAGGCAGTTTTCCAAAATGTGAACAATTGGATCAGTATATGTGCTTTGGGTTTCCAATCTTTTCAATAGGGAGAAGTGAAGGGGGCTCTTAAGATGTTTTTTCTTAGCATTGATTTTGTGGAGTGTATGATGATTCCTCATCATCTGCTCCTGTTTTTTGGTTCCTAGCCTCTTCTAAGTGGTATATTTTTAATAAATTGTTTTACCATTTAAAGAAGAGAAAAAAAAAAAAAATACAAAGCCGAAGCCAACAACTAGGACAAGGCTATGATTAGTGTTCGAAATATTGGTATCGTGTTACGTATCGCATCCTTGGGATACAAATACGTATCGGTTATCGTACGGGATATATCGTTTTTATCGAGTAATTTTTCGCACTTTTTGTTAAACATGGGGAAACATTAGGAAATTTATTGAATTTTTCAATGGCACTTCATGGACTGTTAAAAAATACCTTAATACACTTTTAAATTATAACATCTCAAAAAAGAAGTGCACATAATAAGTTTCCTTTCTATAGGGTCCAAAGTTATGCATTGTCTGACTGAACTAATGCAACTATATTCAAATTGAATGCATAACATTTAGAGTGCATGTGATGATCATTTCATCAAATACCCCTAAATACTTCGAAATTAGTTTCAATTGACAACTGGTTAAAGGAAAAATTCGAAAAAAAAAAAAAAAACATGGAGAACATGAAGAACCAATGGATATCGAAATCAAAGCTCCAACTCTATGATTTTCCATGCAAAACATGATGAACCAATGGATTTGTAACCATTTAACATTGATTTAACATAATTTCAACAACAACAACAACAAAAAAAAAAAAAAAAAAGGATCAGAAATTGAATATGCTCACTAGATTGAACATGTGGAATATATCGACACTACCTGTGCATTTCGTATCACACAAGTGGGATGCGAGATGTATCATGGGATATATTGGCCGATATCATCGATATTTAAAACATTGGCTATGATGATGATGATGATGATGAAATAAATGAGCACTGCACAAGATGAGTGCTCCTAGCGCCTTAAAATGTTCCTTTTTTTTTTCTTTTTTTATTGCCGAGGTGAGAAACTAGAGAGACAGGGCTCCATATAGATTGGAGATGTGGGTAAACTTTCTACAAACAATCCATGTGGGGTAAAAAACCACATATAATAACTTTAGGGCAACACAACACAACCATAACAAGAAAACTTTTTGAAAACAATGTTGACTTTGTCAGCAAGCTGTATGTTCTCTGATCTACAAGAACTCTTGGATATGATCATCAAGCCACCCTAGAGGAAATTTAATACATTTTCACTGCAAGACGAAAATCTCATATTATAACCCTTACTTTGGAATGTTCCATTTCCAAGTTTTCACCCATGACATCTCATAAAACATGCATATGTTTATATGTTATGTTATTTCCAGCTGTGTTCCGGATACTGCCATTAGCATCAATAATATTGGTTGATATTTTGGTATAGTTAGCTCAGTGATACAGATACTAGGTGTATAACAAAATTAACACAGTCTCAGTGATATTATCAATAATATTGCCAATATTTTTATATTGAAATATCATGAAGTCCTTTAGTATAAATGAATTGTATTGACGATAACATCGATATTATCATCAATACCAGAACATGCTACACAAATAGAGAGAAATTTTAAACAATCACAAAAATAAACATTAAAAAAAAAAAAAAAAAAATCTTGTTTGTGAATTTTTTGGGAAATCTCTTGCTAGGGTGATTTCGACACTTTCAGTTTTTTGGAATCAAATCTTGAATTTGGGGGAGAAATTGGAACTCAAGAGTAGAAACGGAATGAAAATCCAAGGTGAGAAAAAGATGAGAAATTGCCATTTTTAAAACATTTTAGCTGGGAATGCAAAAGAAATCCATGTCTATGCATGATTCTCACACATTGACATGGATTTCAGGTGAAAAAAAAAAAATCAAATTTTTAAGTGGTTAAAAATGGAGGAAATTGGTAAAATCCTAATTTCCTCCATTTTTAGCCTTTAAAATTGTTGAGAGAAGTGGAGCCACATCTGGGGCCGCCCACGACCAGTCGAGGTTGCGCGGATTTCGTGTCGCAAGTCCTTTCGCAACTGGGATGCGAAAGGGAAGTTGCCAAAACTATAAATTGGAGTCCCTAGGGTTATTCTAGGGTTGAGGTGAATATTGGGAAATATTTCTAAGGTGTGGGCAAGGGATTTTCTCTGTACTTCCAAGGGAGGGTAGTATATTGCCTTGTAATCTTCGTTTCTCTTCATAGTGGAATTTTGGCATCCGTGGTTTTTTACCCTAGTTTGGGGTTTTTCCACGTATATCTTGTCTTGTGGTTTGTTTGAATGCTTTTATTCATTTCTAGTTTATATTTCTTCCTGTTTATCGTTTGTGGGTGAGGCCTGAGATTGGATCTAGGCTCACTGCGTCGTTGGCGTGCTGCGCAACAATTGGTATCAGAGCTATTGGTTTAGTTCTATTAGGAGCGATGGCGGAAGATGGAAAAACTAGAATTAAGAAGTTTGATAGTTCAAACTTTGCCTTCTGGAAGACGTAGATGGAGGATTATCTGTATCAGAAGGACCTCTATATTCCTTTGGGAGGAAAAGAGAAGAAACCAGAAAAAATGACAGATGATGAATGGTTTTTACTGGATAGGAAGGCTTTAGGAACGATCCGACTCTCTTTGTCTAAGAGCGTCGCCTTCAATATATCCAAGGTAAAAACGACAAAAGAATTAATGGAAGCCCTAGCCACCATGTATGAAAAGCCCTCAGCATCCAACAAGGTTCATCGTATGAAACAGCTATTCAACATGAAGATGTCAGATGGTGGGAGCGTGGCTGAACATCTAAACGAGTTCAATACAGTCACGAGCCAGTTGGAATCCGTTGGCATTGCTTTTGAGGATGAGGTCAGGGCATTATTGATCTTATCCAGTTTGCCAGACAGTTGGGATGGTTTGGTGATTGCTGTGAGCAATTCTTCAGGATCGACAAAGCTGAAATTTGATGATGTGGCCGGTCTAATTCTCAGTGAAGAATCTAGAAGGAAGGCATCAGGAGTTTCAGGGGATTCAGGGAATGGTCTAAACGTTGAAGGAAGAGGAAGATCGCTGAACAAAGGAGGCAATAAACACGGGCGTTCTAAGTCGAGGAAGAAGTCTAATGGACCGAAAGACAAAGACAGGTGTTGGCATTGCGGCAAGAAGGGGCACATGAAACGTGATTGCAGGGCGCTCAAGAAACAAGAAGGAAGCTCTCAAGGCGGGAAGGATTCAATGAATCTGTCTGAGGAGAGCGACACAGAGGCGTTGATCTTGTCTCTTGATGCGAGGAATGAGTCTTGGGTTATAGACTCGGGTGCTTCGTTTCATGCTACTTCATGTGTAACATCCCGGATTTTTGCCAACCTGGGATTAGACGTCCTTAGGCAATGGGTCGATCCTAACACCTTATTAATTTGTCAGAACTGAATCCCAGAGTCTAAAATCGCTCCTTAACCCATTTCCTTCACAAATCCCACCTTTCACCACCTTGTTCTTTCCATTTTTCTAAGTACTTTCACTCTAGACACTATCTTAAACTAGCTAAGTATTATAACTTGGATTACTTTATATACAAACTACAAAGGCCCAGGTATCACCTCAGACCGAAATCACCCAGGACTAAATCCTTTAGAAATTAGGAGAGAATTAGCTAGTGTGAAACTAAAGTACCCGTGAAATTAGTACCAATCACTTTAAATACGATCTGCAAGACCCAAAACTTGTAGAATCATTGATGCTAGGGTACCCTAAAATCTAGGATCAATCTCATTACCCGTCTGCTCTCGGGAGCATCTCGAAACTCCGTATCAGATCTGGACCGCACGTCGGAAGTCTGATTAACACGAAGCTAAGGAATTAGGACCGCCTTGCTAGGCTTGACAACCATCTCGGAAATCAAATCCAGATAGTGTCCCAGCGCTATTCGCTTGAGCTCAGAGTGAAGAGTGTGAAAACACTTGTTTTCTTTACAAAATAAATATCTTGAATAGTAATTTGGCACGTGTTGCTTGCGGATCAGTTTTAAACAACCAGACCGTCAGAATAGACCAAATTACACCCTCGGATCAGGAGAAATTTCATAAACATATCCATGTGCTCGGAATCTCCGATCGAGATCCGCTGACCGTTGAACTGAAACTGGTCCGCCACGAGTGATCTGGAATCCCGACCGAAACGAAAACTTAACTAAACATAGATCCAGTGTCAATGAGCTTAAGTCCGACCTTTGGCTCAAGGAGGCCCGCCAGAAGTCCTCCGTTGAGCTGAAACTGACCCGATTTGGTTATAACCTAAGTATACTTTGACCTGGAGTCTATTTCGGTGAGTTTTTAGACTATATAAGGACCTTAAACCCTCTCTCATTGCAGCCATACGAATTTGAGAGAAACCCTAGAGAGAGAAGAGAGAAAAGAGAGAGAGTGTGGGAGAAGTGGGAGAATCTCCCAACTACTATTCTCTGCCACTACACAAGCTGCACCGCACCATTCTCATCGCTTTCCCGGCGATTCCGGCGTCATTTCTAGGTAAGAAACCCTAACCCTAATCTGTTTTGGGGTTTTAATAGTTGTAGGTTATGAAATAACTAACCTAAAGCATCCTATAGGTTACAAATCTGCCAAATACGAAAGCTTAGCAAACCTATCGACTTCGTTACGATTCTACGACAAAAGGTGCGGACTTTAGGTATATAGGTTTTGGTTTTCAACGCTTTCAATGTCAGATAATGATAGATTCATGATCTGCATGCAATTGCAAATGTACAAAGTGTTGTCTGTTTTCCGTTTCGATTAAAGGTGAAAAATATGAAATTTTACATACTCTAGGTATTTGTAGAAAGTACCGTATACGTATAAATTTTGGAAATATGTTTGACATGATTATTTGTTGTATGAATATATTATATATGGATAAAATACTTATTTGGCGAAAGAACTCGCCCTAATACATGTTTTGCTAATATACACTATGTATGTTGAAATAATGTATTCTAAGTGTTTGTGAAAATGATTGAATGAGTATAGAATTCTCATTCGTGCTCGCCATGACTAATTGTCATGGATATACGATTGTTTTATTGGCGATACCCCTTTGACGAAAGGATTTGCCCTAAATCACGCCACGGCTAATATACACTACTTATATTAAAATGTGTGGCCCAAGTGTTTGTGGAAATGACTGAATGAATATGGAACTTGGATTCCTGCTTGCCATGACTATCCGTCATGGGTGTACGCGTGTTATGATTGGGGCAACTCCCTAGTGAAAGGATTTGGCCTAATGCCTATGTGATCAACATATGTCATGTATGTATTTTAATGTGTTTGTTGAAATGTCTGAATGAGTAATAGTTAGTAAATTGTAATGTATAAGGGTGTTGAGATATGATTCTCAACTCCTTTAACTATGTGTATGATTTCCTTGGATAGCTGTGTGATTAGGAATTGAATATGTACAAACTCATGTTTGTGTTGTGCTTCATAACATGCTTAACTGATTGTGTGATTTTATCTATGTAATGCATATGTTTAAATTTCATGTTTACGTTGTATGATCCGTCATGGGTGATGGGGGAGTGGTGCAACGATTCCATGTAACAGCCCTGGTAGCCCTAAACGGAAATTATCAGGCTTTGATTGTATGATTTGAATCTTGTACTGCTTTAACTATCTGCAATTGAATGTGATTGGGGCTATGATTATAGTCCACGCAATCGGTAACGGGATTGAATTCGTGGTTGGGATTCATTTGCCACGTGAGGTGTGTTCGACGAACCTGAGTCGTACTTCGGTTGGCGATAGTGGTTGGCCACACGAAGTGCTTATGCGCTTCATATCGTTGAACTTGATGTGCGCTCGAGCTAGCCGAGCTCGTCAAGCAACCCGATCTGTCTTATGTATGTTCACCATGTTTGGACGCTACTTCTACTACTACGCTTGAACCTAGGGTACCAAACTTACCAGTGAAATCCCTTTTAACCATGGTACCTCGATCCGCTAAGACTCATGAGCCGGGCATGGTGGTATGGGACACCGTGGTCGAGCTGTCGGCCTATGCTGGGGCCACGTGCCTCCCCGTAGTGACCATTGAGCAACCAGACTCGTGGGCCGATTATGGTGGTATGGGACACTATATTCGAGCTGTCGGCCTACACTGGCGTAGCCTGACTGTGGTCCTCAGTCGGGTTACATCCGGGTCCCATTCTCAATAAGTGGACTGGTCAGGCTTCGAAAATAGACTGTCAATTAGTAGGACGTTAGTGGAGTGACCTCGAGCATACTCTGAATCTGTGGTGAGGCCATGAGTCTTCCCGTAGTAACAGAGTATAAACTAGGCCTGTATTGATAAGGTGATGGGGGAGTGGTGCAACGATTCCGTGTAACAGCCCTGGCAGCCCTTGCAGCGACCTAGAAACACACCATCGTATGACATTGTCTAGGACTGACGACCCTAGAATGGATCATGTTTGGGAATGATACAAGGAGGTACCTTAGTTTCCTAATCCTGCTGTTTGAAATGGACTAATACAACTCGGTAATCATGCTCATCATGCATTGCATGTGCCTGGAAGATGTGGAGCACTGAGGAAAGCAAGCATGCCGCGAACGTAAGATGGTGTCGCATGAGGGAGTATGTCGGTGAGGGCATCCATCATGACTGCATTCATACTTGCATTAATAAGAGTAGTTAGGAGTGTTTGATTGTACTGCATTATCATTACTGCTTGACTGAGTCGATAACATGTTAACCTATGCTTTATTGTTCCACTGAGTTAGCTACTCACTCCCACGTTACGGGACGGTGTTCCGAACACCCACCAGACTTTGTCTGATTGCAGATGGCGATGCTACTCCTGAGGTGGAGCCAGACCTTTATGAAGACAATGATGTTTGTTCGTATATGTTGTGTGCTGACGGCTTCAAGTGAGCCGTGTCTTGATCGACGGGATTACAGGGATGTTGACTAGATGACACTATACATTTGGTATAATTTGAATTGTACTTGTAATTCATTAACCTGGCAACTTTATCACACTCTGGAGACTCACCACTATTTTTATATATTTCATATATCTATCACAGTCTTCCGCTTGCAATTTAACTGTCTCTGGAGTATGATATGCTGTTTTGGCTTAATCTCACTCATGTTCAATGCACTAATTCAAACAATAATTCAATCATCATTCATTTTGTTGCATAAGTGATGCGTTGGAACTCGGGAGTTGAGTTTATGCTCGACCCCCGATTTTCAGGGCGTTACATCGTGTAAGGAAGTTCTGCGTGATTATGTGTCAGGTGATTTTGGGAGTCTACCTGGGTGATGATGAGCCGTGCAATATTGTTGGAAAGGGGGATGTTCATGTAAATCAGAAAGACGGAACGGTCTTGAAATTGAAGGATGTCAGACATGTACCGAGTTTGAAACGTAATCTGATCTCAGTGGAACAGTTGGCCGATACCGGTTATGTGATGACATTCACCAATGACTCCTGGAAGATCACAAAAGGTGCCTTGGTAATATCTCGAGGCAAAAAGGAAGGTACTTTGTACGTGACTTCAGGATCGTATAGTTCACTCGCAGTCGCATCAACTGGAGTGAATGGGCAGTTATGGCATCAGAGGCTGGGACATATGAGTGAGAAAGGGATGAAAGTGCTATTGTCAAAAGGGAAGCTACCATGGCTGAAGTCTATTGACTTGGAATTCTGCGAGGACTGTGTGTATGGCAAGCAAAAGAGGGTAAGCTTCAAGAAGACGGGACGTGCTCCAAAGACACATCTGTTGGAGCTTGTACACACTGATGTGTGGGGACCGGCACAGGTATTATCTCTTGGTGGCTCACGTTATTTTGTTACCTTTATTGATGATGCTAGTAGAAAACTGTGGGTCTATTTCTTAAAATATAATCTGATGTATTTGATGTATTTAAGAAGTAGTAAGTTATGGTAGAAAATGAGACAGGTAAAACAGTAAAGTGTCTCAGATCTGACAATGGGGGAGAGTATTGTGATAAGAGGTTTGAGGAGTATTGTGCAGCAAATGGAATCAAACATCAGAAAACGATTCCAGGGACACCACAGCAAAATGGTGTGGCTGAGCGCATTAACAGAACCATCATTGAGCGCGCCAGGAGCATGAGGTTACATGCAGGGTTGCCCAATACCTTTTGGGTAGATGCTGTGAATACTGCCGCATATCTCATCAATAGAAGTCCCTCAGCACCATTGGATGGTGGGCTACCAGAAAAAGCGTGGACTAGGAAGGAAGTAAACCTTGCACATCTCAGAGTGTTCGGTTGCACTTCATATGTTCACATTGATGCAGAGCACAGAAACAAGCTGGATGCGAAGTCCAGGAGGTGCACGTTTATAGGCTATGGGCAGCATGATTTTGGCTACAGGTTCTGGGATGCAGAAAACAGGAAAATCATCAGAAGCAAGGACGTAAGTCTTCAATGAAAAAGTGATGCATAAGGACAGTGTGCAGGAAAATAAGGCCGAGAAAAAGGAATTCGTAGAGTTGGAAAAGTTACCGGACATGGGTGTTACAGCGCCACAGGTGAGGCAGAGCCGCATACACCGGTTGTGAGGAGGTCTACTCGGGAGAGGAGACCTACGGTCCGATACTCACCCTCCTTACATTATCTACTACTTACGGATAATGGTGAGCCAGAGTGTTTTGAAGAGGCGTTACAGTCAGATATACGGGTTAAGTGGGAGCAGGTCATGGATAATGAGATGGACTCTCTTGAGTCTAATCGTACATGGGAGCTAGTCACTCTACCCAAGGGTAAGAAAGCTCTTCATAACAAGTGGGTTTACAGACTGGAGGAGCACGACGGTTCGAAACGGTACAAGGCCAGATTGGTTGTGAAAGGGTTTCAACAAAAGGCAGGTATCGATTTCACTGAAATATTTTCACCGGTAGTGAAAATGTCTACGATTCGCATGGTCTTGAGTATAGTGGCTTCAGAGGACTTACATCTAGAACAGCTAGATGTTAAGACAGCCTTTCTTCATGGGCACCTTGAAGAAGAGATATATATGCATCAGCCGACAGGATACGTGGCACCAGGTAATGAGAACAAGGTGTGCAGACTGAAGAAATGTCTATATGGCTTGAAGCAGGCCCCGAGGCAGTGGTATAAGAAGTTCGACAATTTCATGTCGGGAAACGGTTCTAGGAGATGTCACGCAGACCACTGTTGTTACTTGAAGAAGTTTGATACGTCTTACATCATCCTTCTTCTGTACGTTGATGATATGCTTGTGGCCGGTTCAAGCATGAAGGGCATCTCAGATCTCAAAAGACAATTGTCTAGAGAATTTGCCATGAAGGATTAGAAGCTGCAAAACAACCCCTAGGCATGAGGATAAAGCGTGACAGGGAAACAAGAAATTAGTTTTGTCACAGGCAGAGTACATAGCCAAGGTACTTGATCGATTCAATATGGGAGGTGCTAAGTCGGTTAACACTCCATTAGTCAACCACTTCAAGCTATCTAAGGAGCAAGGTGCAAAGACGCAGGAGGAACAGGACTACATGGCTAAAGTCTCATATGCGTCAGCTATTGGGAGTCTCATGTATGTTATGGTGAGCACGAGGCCAGACATTGCTCAAGCAGTGGGAGTTGTTAGCGGGTTCATGAACAACCCCGGGAAGGAACATTGGGAAGCTGTGGAGTGGATCCTTAGGTACTTGGTAGGTACTAAGGACGTAGGGCTATGTAATGGTGGATCGGAAATCAAGTTACAAGGCTACGTGAATTCAGATTTGGCAGGAGATATTGACAGCAGAAGAAGCACTACAGATTATGTTTTTACTCTGGGTAGTGCTGCAGTCAGTTGGGTCTCTCAGTTACAAAAGATAGTATTTATCAGTACGACAGAAGCAGAATATGTTGCGGCTACAAAAGCATGCAAGGAGATGGTGTGGATGCAAGGTTTTATGGAAGAGTTGGGTAAGAAGCAAGCAGATTGCAAGCTATACAGTGACAGTCAGAGTGCAATACACTTGGCTAAGAATTCAGCCTTTCATTCAGGGACCAAGCATATTGCCATCAGATATCACTTCATACGTTCGTTACTGGAAGATGGATCGATTGCTCTGGAGAAGATTCATACAAGTGAGAATCCTGCGGATATGCTGACCAAGGCGGCCACAAGGGAGAAGCAGAAGCTCTGTTCAGCTTTGATTGGTCTTCAGGCTTGAAGACGGGGAAGTGGTGCACTCCGGATGAAGAAGACAAAGGTTTATGGCGATGTGTCTCCAAGTGGGAGATTGTTGAGAAGTGGAGCCACATCTGGGGCCGCCCACGACCAGTCGAGGTTGCGCGGATTTCGTGTCACAAGTCCTTTCGCAACTGGGATGCGAAAGGAGTTTCGCGGATTTCGTCTCGCAAGTCCTTTCACGACTGGGATGCGAAAGGAGTTTTCGCGGATTTTGTGTCGCAAGTCCTTTCGCAACTGGGATGCGAAAGGAGTTTCGCGGATTCGTGTCGCAAGTCCTTTCGCAACTAGGCATGAAAAGAAGAAGTGTCAAAACTATAAATTGGGGTCCTAGGGTTATTCTAGGTTTAAGTGGTGCTATATTGGGAAATATTTCTAAGGTGTGGGCAAGGGATTTTCTCTGTACTTCCAAGGGAGAGCTTAGTATTTGCCTTGTAATCTTCGTTTTCTCTTCATAGTGGAATTTTGCATCCGTGTTTTTTTACCCTAGTTTTGGGGTTTTTCCACGTATATTTTGTCTTGTGGTTTGTTTGAATGCTTTTATTCCTTTCTAGTTTATATTTCTTGTTGTTTATCGTTTGTGGGTGAGGCCTAAGATTGGATCTAGGCTCACTGCGTCGTTGGCGTGCTGCGCAACAAAAATGAGATTGCAAGTGTGGATATTTGATATATCTATGAGTCATTGTGGATCTATCAATTTGGCCACATGTTTTCCTTTTCTCCAAAATAATATTTTTATTATGAATAAAAATATATACTTATTTTGAAAAACTATGTTGTTGAGTGTTGATTAATGTGGAAAACTTATATCCTCATGTGTTGGTTGATCTATCAATTGGCTGCAAATTTTCCATGCATTGTCTGCTATAGAGCTATTTGAATGATATGAACTCATTTTGGATATAATCACATTGCTTTTGTCCGACAGTGCATAGCTTAAGCCCCTATAAAATGAAAACATATTATGTATAGTTGTTTTTTGTAATATTTTGAAGGTGTGCAAACATGTCTTTTAACATCTCCTAAAGTTTCACTGAAAAATACAACCTTTTTCCCAATCTTTCCCTTGGACAGAAATATTTTACCTCGTATCTGTGATATCATTGACTATATCTGCATGTCTCCGTATCCCAAGTCATTGTGACATGTAACCATACTGATACTTTGAAACACTAGTTTCCAGAAATATTAAAATTTTGACAACATTGATCATGAAGTTGAAAAAAATATAACGTTGGATACCCATAACCCTGTTCCAAACAGATCCTTTTAGGAGTTCAATAGAGGTGTTTTCTTATGTATGGCTATACAAGCTCCAAAGTCCCCTTTGTTCCCTTTATGTATGAGTATGAGAAGATAAAAAAGGAAAGTTCCTAGGGATAATCACGAAAGTACAAAAATAAGAAACCAAAAAAAGGATCGCATATATGTTAAAATGAACTACCATCAACACAAGGGCAAGAAGACATGGTATTGAACAAGTAGAAGCATACCACCATCTTATTTAGAAAAGTCAAGAGGGAAAAATACTGAAAAAGTAGATGATGATGTTGCTCATAAAGAAAAAGAAGTTTACGCTGTAATCTTCACAAGCATCGACTGCACTCTGGATTCCTTGCTCATTGTCAAAAATGGGTAAAGCCCAACAGCATATTTCACCTGTAAAAACCCAAAAAGAGCTTTTGATTCACTTGTGAGATCTAATCATTTATCAAGTTATCAGACTAGCCACTGCAAAAAATATACAACCAACATAAATGGATAGCCATATACCTCTTGTGGTAATCTCTTAAAAATTTCAAGAGATATATGTGAACCAATAGAGTGCCCTACCTTCAGAAAGAAAATGCAAGTCAGCTACTGAAACTTCATATGAGAACTCAAAACCAACCATTTGAAATTCTAGACTTACTTGATATTACATGCACTTTCTTTTCCTTTCTTCTGAAGGAAAACATCACATATATATATATATATATAAGGAAGCAGAAATATCTGCATAAAAGTTTAAAAGTACCCAGTGCGATTTATCATGTGTGACATGGCTGACAAGCAACTACAGCACCTAATTACATGGAAGCAGCTGTGGTGAGCATGTATTGTACACTCTTGCTATGAATGGGGACTTTCCCAACAGGCACAAGGCGGCAACCACATCCACATGATGGCCAGCTAGTCTCTTGCCGTTAATCCATTTTGAAGGGCAGACATAGCTGCTGCAATTCGTCCTAACGGGGACTAACTTTCCTCAAAGTGGGCTTTCCCATGTACTCTTTTAGGAGGGGATTCCCTTCAAGAAGAACCAATCACTCCTTGACATGTCTGAGGCTGGGATATGGACAATCCTCCCCTACCATGTCAGGAAACCTGATAGACCATTGTCTTCCCTCTGTGGGAGCTATAAGTCTCAACATAATCCAAGATATCGAGCCTTTCAGGAAACCCCTCTCTAGCATGTAACCATGCATGTGATCATAAAGGAGACCTTCCCTCGCACCTCTACCATAGGCAAGGGAATCCAAAAAATGCATAGCATTCTCACAAGCCACAAATGTGCAGAGCAACTTCTACCATAAGTTTCTGTCTTCTACTTTTTTATCTTCTTCTTCTTGGGGAAGGTTGCTTACCTATAGGACTCCAATGTGAAGAGAAGGGGATTGAATCCAAGCCATTTCCTCTTATTCTGAGAAGCAGAAGGTTCTCCCATGACAAACTAAGGACATATTGGAGTCCATGATAGGAAGATCCCCTTGACTTCTAAACTATAATTGATTCCCTTTCATCCCTTGCACAGGGATGCTTGTAGGATCCATCCATCCCTTCCTAAGAACAATCACTTATCCATCTACTTCTGGTAAGGGCTTTGTCAAGGGTGCATCACCCAACTTGCTTTGAACTCGTGGTGCTCCCCTTCCAACCTTCATGAAGAGCTCAGGCAGAGCATAATGGTGCTCTTAGACTTTGTTAAGAGTCCATCAGGTATACTTAATGCACTCATCATAATATAGCAATTCTCTTCCAATGGCTCTATTGGGGAGCAAACCCTTGCTCTCATGAGCACCACTATGCTCTTCCCTTCGGGTCTAGAACAAGCAAATCAGAGTGCAGCACCAGTACAATTTTCTAACATTGTTTTTCCTTAATGCACTCATCAAATAAAACAGTTCTCTTACAATGGCTCTATTAGGGTGCCAACCATTGCCCTTATGAAACACCATTGTTTATGAAAAAGTGAAATCGATTTCCTCATATGTGACATTTTCCCCTATTTTTGAGAACTGACAACACTTTTAGTTGTGCAAATCAATTTTACATTTCCACAGTTTTCCGTGAAAAAGGGTGATTTCCATTTCCTCGCGTTTTTTTTTTTTTTTTTTAAGATACGAAAATATATTGAAAACGAACAGAGAAGAGGTACAAAAGAACCTGCTAAGATAGCAGGAAAGAAAGAAGAAAAAGGAAACAACGAAAAGAAAAACAGAACTATAACCCAAGGAAGAGGAAATCAAAGCCCGCAAGAGAAGGCACATTCGAAGCCCATTCAATAAGCAGATTCTTTGCTTTCAATCCTACAGCCTAGGGGGAAGGGTGAAGATTGTTGAAGCATTTGTCATTTCGCTCCTTCTAGATGGCCCACCAGATGGCGACGATTGCCATTTTCCACACCTTGGATTTCATTTTCCCCATCTTAAACCCATGCCAGTAAGCAAGGAGCGAGGACGTAGAGTTGGGAATACATCCCACAGCATTGAATCGGGATATAAAGTCCTGGCGGATCTCAGTAGCAAGCGGGCAATGAATAAGAAGGTGATCAACTGATTCAGCGTTGTTCATACAGCAGAGGCAGATGTTGGGAAGCTGTAAGCCCTTCTTCATAAGATTATCAATGGTGAGAATCCGATTTCTGGAGGCCAGGCAGGCGAAGCAAATGTATTTAGGAGGGGTAGAGTATTTCCAGATGAAGTGGGCAGACTGCGAGGCAGGATGGTGGGTCTGGGTGAGATGGACATACAGAGATCGAACGGAGAAATTGGAAGATTTGTCCAAAGGCCAGGTGATTTTGTCAGCTTCTGAGGTGGACGGCACCACCCTTGAGAGGAGGGAGAGAAGAAGAGCATACTGATTCGCTTCGCAGTCCCGCAGGTTTCTGCCGCATCTGATATCCCAAACAGTGCCCGAATCTGAAGAAGAGAAGAAACCATCGATATGTCTGTTGTGATGGACAGCAAGATGAAAAATTGAAGGGAAAGAGTCCCGCAAGCATCTGTCCCCAATCCAATGGTCTTCCCAAAAATGGATCGACGATTCGTTTCCCAACTGGAAGGAAATGTTTTCAATTATCATTTTTTTGTACCGCAGAATGCCTCTCCGTATGAAAGAGGCTCTATAAGTTGTGAAGTCCTTAGTCCACCGGCCAGCCGGGGTAGAGCCATATTTGCCTTTGATGATGATATTCCACAACGCTTCTGGTTCTGATCCTAGTCTCCAGGTCCACTTCCCAAGCAAGGCCACTCCACAAGAAATCCCTCCTTAAATTGTTGATCCTGCATCTCACCACGGATGGGCAGATGAGGAGGGAGAAGAAGTATATAGGAATGTTTGACATAGCAGCCTTGATTAGAGTAAGCCTTCCCCCCATAGATAAGTAGTTACACTTCCAGCGTGCCAGCATCCCCTGAAATTTTTCAATCACCCTGTTCCACATGGAATTCGGAGGAGGGCCGATAGCTAACAGCAGACCCATGAAGTAAGTTGGAAAAGAGGGAGTGGAACATTCCAAAATATGAGCATAGGAATTGATGTCCGAGTCAGGAACGTTGATCCCCATCACTTTGGATTTGGCCATGTTAACATGCAGCCCTAAAACCACCTCGAAGCATCTGAAGGTGATATGAAGATTGTAAATTGCGTTAGAATCTACTTCGCACATAATCAGAGTGTCGTCAGCGAACTGAGTATGCGTGATCGGGATGTCAATCCCAGGCATGGAAATACTAGAGAACAATCCAGCATTTTGGCCCATGAGCATCATCTGAGAAAGCGCTTCAGCTATCATAAGAAATAAGAGAGGAAATAACGGGTCGTCTTGACGAATACCCCTGGTACTAGAGAAGAAACCTTTCGGGGCGCCATTAAGGAGGACCGAGAAATGAGAAGATTGGACACAGGCCTTCATCCAAGACCTCCATTTCGCTCCGAAGCCCATACGGGTAAGCATATATTGGAGGAAATTCCAGTCGACGTAGTCGTAGGCTTTTTCAATGTCGAGCTTGCAAAAAACAGCTTTGGTACCGGCCTTGTGGCAAGAGTGAAGAATTTCATTGGCAATAAGGGCACCATCCACTATTTGACGACCTTTGATGAAGGTGTTTTGATGCTTTGAAATGATCCTGTCCATAACCGAAGCTACCGAGTTGAGAGGACTTTGGCCAGAATTTTGTAAGGGGCCCCAATTAGGCTGATAGGCCTGTAGTCCGAGAAGGAATTAGCTCCATAGGATTTGGGAATGAGGGCTATGAAAGTGGCGCCGATGCCTTTGGAGAGCTTACCCCTACCATGAAATTCATGCAAGAAATTCATGATATCAGGTTGAAGAATCTCCTAAAACGATTTGAAGAAGCACGTAGGAAATCCATCCGGGCCCGGGGCCTTGTCACCATCCATGTCGTCTATGGCCACTTTAACCTCCTCAACCGAGAAGGCCGCTTCGAGGGGATCAGCTTCGGAAGGGAGAAGTGATCGGAAATGAATCCCATCCGAACCAGGCCTGCTCCAACCTTCAGATGAAAGAAGGGATCGGAAGTGGGAGATAGCCGCATCTTCGATCTCCGATTTGTCCTCAATTTGACGGCCATCCACCGAAATATTAAGGATTGCTTTTGCACGGGCTCGCATATTGGCTATATTGTGGAAGAATTTAGTGTTTTTATTACCTTCAGCGATCCATTTAGCCCTCGATTTCACCCTCCAAGAAATTTCATCTTCCAGAACTCTGGAAGAGATGGATTGGATAAGCTGGATCCGACGGGATAGGATCTCGTGAGGGGTATCATTGTATCCACAGGAGAATCTATCTGTCCATTTCCTCGCTTTTTGACCGTAGACCTTTTAACATGTCCATGGAAATCACGTGTGCTAAAACGAATAGGTTAACATGGATTCTTTTCCACACAATTCCCTTTCTTCCGATGTGACGTTTGGATTACCATGCCCACGTTTTGGTTTCCGCCAATCCAAATAGGTTATTAGCTTCGGTTTTTTTTCATATAAGTCTTTTTCCTGTGCTCTACTCGTGCATGAAACAACATCCGCATTAGTTTTGCCTAAAATGATTTTCAAATTTCATTCTACTTATTTGTCTCTCTTATAGGCATGGCAGATCAGGGGGAAAAAAAAAAAAAAAAAGGCTTAGTTGCACCAACAAAAATCTTGATGCTACCAGCAATGGATGGAGCCAACAAACAAAAGAAAAGGTCTTCTTCATTTAATTATCTTCATACGTAATGGTCAAGCTGAAACTTACAGTCCATATAGGAAGGATTTTCCTTTCATCTAGCAAGTATTTCATACAAATGGTTGTTCCATGTAACAGACGGTCATTGAAAATTAACATGCCAGGGCACCAAGATTGGTGATGCTAAGAACTAGACCACACCAACATTGCACTACTATATCCATGAACTTGATTTAGAAAGATAATCAAAGGGTTTGCTAATTTTACATGTATAGATCCTATTCCATCCACATGAGGCAAGCAGCACATGTCAACAGCGCAAGCCAACAGTTCGTGTATGGAACCAAGGAATTACTAGGTTCTAATACATTATACATTAGGACGTGGCTAGCATCCTGATGGTCCCAACACAACATAGTTGGGCCCATGATCTGGTGATCTAGAGCATTGACTCACTGGGCACTATGGAAGGAGGATTCCCCAAAGATCTTCGAGATTAGAAGCTCCTAACCCTACAATCAATGTGCCTACAAATAGATCATCATCACCCAAGCCTTATCGCAACTAATTGGGGTCGACCACATGAATTGTGTGCCATCATTCCACTCTATCAAGGACCATAACCTGTGAAACCACATGTCATCAATTCTTTTATGCTACCTCCACCCCTGTCCTTCTTGGCATTACCCTTGCCCTTTTAGAACCTCCAACTTGAACCAACTTACTCGGTTACTCCTAACCAAGCAGTTCTTGGTCTCCATTGCACATAGCCACATAGATGGTTTATAAAATAATAGGGAATGGTCCAAAAAAAGGTCCAAAGTTTGAACGCCTAGTATCATCTAGTCCAGAAAATTTTGGGGCATCCCTTTGATAAAATGCCAATAGAACAAACCCAAATTTCAGGATTAAGCACTTTTTACACAAGTTAATCTCAGTAAATTAGTATTTAAACTCCAAAGCCGAGGTTGAAGCCATTCAAGACTGCGAATGACCTCTAAGGCTTCACTACATAACATGTGGAAGTCAATATCAAGATATTGAACCAAAACTTTTACCTTGTTTATTACTTTCTGCATGGAGAATGCTATCATATAGGAGCCTGACTGGATCCTCATTTTAGATGTCATCAGAATGCAACAATTCGCATGAAGGTACAATTCTAGTATATATGTTTTCAAGGATGTAAAATAGTTGAAAAAGAAAGAGAGAAGAGGAGAATGTATAGAAAAGAGAATGGGCTAAGTTAGGGTAACACCCCCCCCCCCCCCCCCCCCCCCCCTTATATTATGAAAGTTTCATAATTAAACCATCTAAGCAGGCCTATATCACATTCATTAACACTCCCCCTCAAGCTAGAGCATAGATATTATCCAAGGCATGCTTGGAATATGTGTGTGTAGCTAGAGTGGAACAAAGAGCCTTGGTAAACACATCAGCAAGTTGGTCCTGAGATCGAACATATAAAGTAGAGATTTCGCTACTGGAAACTTTCACACGTATGAAGTGACAGTCGACTTTGATGTCTTTAGTTGTTTTGTGATAGACAGAATTGTTTGCTATGTATAAAGCAACCTAATTGTCACAAAATAAGTGCATAGGTAGGCGTATCGCAAATCACATTTTTTGCAACAATTTCTTGATCCTCATAAACTCATAGGAGGTATGAACCATTGCTCCGCACTTTGCTTCAACACTAAATCAGGGCCACTCTGCTTCTTGCCCTTCCACATGACTGGATTTTCTCTCACAAATGTACAATATCTAGTAGTGGATTGCCTATCTACTAATGAACTCACCCAGTCTGCATCTGAAAATCTTGTGAGCTGAAGATGACCATTCTATTTATACGAAATTCCTTGACCTGGTACTCCTTTCAAGTAATGCAAAATTCGAATAACTGCTTCCATGTGAGGTACTCTTAGAGAACTCATGAATTGGCTTACCAAGATCACTGCATAGGATCTCTAATCAAGTACCAATTAAGCAAATAAGTTTTATAACCAATCTCCTGTACCTCCATGCATCCTCCACTATATCTCATTGATCACTTACAAGCTTGTGATTAGGATACATTGGAGCATTAACTGGCTTGGTCTCAAGAAGACCCATCTCCATGAGTAAATCTAGAACATGTTTCCATTGAGATAGATTAACTTCTTCTTTGGATCTGGCTACTTCTATACCAAAGAAGTATCAAAAATAACCCAGATCCTTTGTGACAAAATGATGTAACAAAAATTATCCTAAATAGAATATAAAAATGATGTAACAAAGAAAAGTTTATCTTAATTTAATAAATTTGATTAAAACAGAGAAGTAGGTACCAGTATTAAAGGAATTTCTTTATTTTGAAGTTCTTGATTGATAAAATCCATCTGCAACGCATGAGAAATAAGCAAAATCATACAATGCAAATAGAAAAAAAAAAAGAAAAAAGGAGAAGAAGAAGAAGAAGAAGAGAAGAAGAAGATCCACATGAGGGAGGATTATTTATTTATTTATTCATTTCAAGGGTGAATTCCACAAAGTCCAACAACCTCAAGGCATTGACAACAAAATCGATGGTTTCCATGTGACAAAACCAATAGCTCTTGGAGTTACCAACCAAACCATGTAAGACCATAGAGAAAACTATAAATAGCCCTACTGCCAACAATGGAACTTATTTGTCAGTCAATGCTCTACAAATACATACAATAAGAGAAATGGCCAAACCACAACAATACCTTGTGATTAATTTGATCTTGCAATGAGAACAGCCTTCCATGCTCCCAATCCTAGCAGGTATGCAAGGAAAAATCATTAGATACAAAGCAAATACTCTGATGAAGATATCCATGACATTTATTAAGTACAAAGAAAAAGCACATGAATATGTGTGCATGTCTCAGTATAAATGGAAACTAAGTACATAGACAAAATGATTTACAAGAGTTATGCTAATTCCAAAAGCCCATCCATCCATTGGCACCAACCTGGCATATGTGTTTGAACAAACTAGCAAACTCTACTGAAGATAGAAGACTATGAAATGAGGAGTCATCACTAGCCATTTTAGATCAAAGCATGGCTAGTGAATTTTCTGGAAAAAAAAAAAAAAAAAACGGATCCTCTTCTAATTTTCAAAACTCAGAAAACGTCCAGGAATTAGTATTTTAGGTAAGGACGTTAGTTATTGGAAAGGAAGGAGTTTGGCACCGTTCTCTACCCATGTAAATACAAAGTCCCTACTCTTAAGGGAAGTGAAAATCCTTGAATGGAATTTCAAAAACTTGCTTTTTTTTTTTTAAAGTAAAGAAAGAAAGAAAGAAAAAGAAGAATAGAAGAATGAAGATGAAAGTTCATTTGGAACATACCAGGTTGGTGCTCAGAGCTCCATCCAATTGTTTTTATTCTTCAATTATGGTCTTAACATGTTTTCTTCTTCTTCACTTGTTCTCCATGTCTTCTTGGATTGGCTTAAATTATATGGAAATTGGGATGGAAGAACAAAACAAAAGGATGCCTCCTTCGAGTTTACGAAGCCAATACTCACTACCCAAAGGGGAAGAGTCGTACTCAACCTTTCGTAAATAGAGATCCCCAAGGTCTCTAACATTAGAGACATGTTCTTTGTTCTCTATTCTTCTAATATTTTATTTTTGCAGGAATTTTACCAGGAGGGTTGTTGAGTGGGAGGTTTAAGGGTAAATAACGGTATGTTAAGGGATAATTGAGATAGAAGGAAGGTACTCAGAGGCTTCTAGATGTTTGGGTTTGCAAGGGTAGGATTAGGAACTTGTCAAAATCTCACGGTTCTTAGAGGGGAGAAATGGAATTTCACAAACCATGGGTTATTTTAGGTAGTCTTGTAAATAAAAGGTAGGTCAGGTTCTAACTAATGATCCTTGGCATAATTTTGTAAAACTTGGGTCAAATGGTCAAAAGGAATATGGATTTTGGGTTTTGAATTTTCACGCAATGACATAAAGGTCATTTGTGAATTGTTCCCTGCATAAATTTAGCCTGGGAACCACTCTGTTTTTAAATCAGAACTTAGTGCTCAAGCGTCAGTTTGGATGATCTAGGGCTTCTTGGAAAGCTGGTTTAATGAGATTGACTTGAGGCTAAAATTCAATGGGGTTATAAAGATATGGCTCTAGAAGTTGGGAACTTTCTAAACCTTCCAGTCAAACCGGTCTCTGAGCACTATCTGGTGAATTGATAGTCATAAGGTCTAAAGATTGGATTGGGTTGATTTTGGGTTTGATTGAGGTGGGATATTTTGCAAATTGTGTAAAGGATGTGGGAGTAATTGGGACCCGAAGAAATGAGAGGCTTTCTAGGTGGCGGAAAAAGCATTTCCTCAATCCAAACAGACAATTAAAAAAAATATATCTCTCTCACAAGAGGAAAAGTACTTTCACCGGCTAGAGGTTTACATTTAAAACACTTATTTGGTTGGTGGAAAAGGCATTTCCACCAGCCAGAGAAGCCTATTAAAAAAAATATACGGGTTGTGGGCCCCGTGCCAACATTGAGCTAGGTCCCACACCTCTCAACCTCTCGGATCAATTGTTAAGATTCCGAGGCAAATTTGGATGAGTCTAAGATAGACATGGTAGCATTTCAGACCCGGGTTGAAGCTTCCAAACTATCATGAAGGATAAATAACTAAAAAAGGAAGTGAACAACATTGAAAAGATCTTAGATACATATAACAAGTGGGTGAAAACAGGATGCACAATCATGTTTGATGGATGGACCAACTGAATAAATAGGTCTGTTATTAATTTTTTAGTAGATAGTCCTAGTGGTTCAGTTTTTAAGGTCCATTTATACATCAGACTTCTCACGAATGTGGACAATTTGTTTGAACTTCTCGATTCAGTAGTTGAAGAAGTTGGGGAGGTTAATGTGGTTCTATTGATTACGAATGGTGCATCAACCTAAGTGAAAGCTGGTAAAATGCTTATGAGAAGGAGAAAGCAGCTATTTTGGTAACAGTATGCAGCGCACTGCATCAAACCTATGATTGCCAATATAGGAAAGTTGTCAGTCTATGCGGAGACAGTCGCAAAAGCAAAGCACACTAACGATTTACAGGCAAAAATCAAGTGACGAATAGAAGAAAACAATGTGAAGTAGCATGATACGTTAACAAAGGAGATTTTGTTATGGTCTATTTGAGTAGAGAACATTTTCCAAAGGGTACATACAAAAAACTTGAATCCAAGAAGATTGTTCCATGCTGAATTCAAAGGAAAATTAGATAAAAAGTATATGAGTTTGAGTTTCCTGAAGCCTAGGATGTTTCACCAGTATTCAATGTCTCTAGCCTATTTGACTGTAAAGAAGACTGAACAGGCACAAGAAGCACAAGAAGAAATCAGCCAAGACGTCAATAAGCAGTTACATCTCCCGCCCTCCTCCCTCTCACCCTCACCCGGATGTGTTACCAATCTCTGAATCATAACCCACACATCCATTTCTGCCTTAAGATTACCAGTTCATACGAGAAACCCTTATAGCCAATTGTTTTGGCAACTCATGGTAATAAAATTCAACAAAATCAAAAGCAAATAAGTTGATCCTAAGGTTGAAAAAAATGCTCTTAGCTCTCTATTTATTGAAGCATAGCGAACAAGGACTGCACTTCTAAATAATGGAGGTAACAACCTTTCTCGTATGCGCAATGTGCCCAATTGCTGAAGATTCACATAAAGAAAGCATTAGGAAGCAAGCAATGAGTAGATCAAAGAGTCCAGCACCATATCTTCAGTGCCAAAAAGGAAGCACCCTCGCTTGCCTGTTATAGACGCATTTCCTTCTAGTTGCTCATAGAGTGATTCAACAAACTCTTTATAGAATGAAACAACACCTACAGTAAAAATCCAAAAATCATGCACACTGCATGTAAGAAATTTCGCATAACGAAAACAAATTTAGTTCACAAAAATGATATAGTTCCGCTCTCTACATTCAAAAGATGGATAAATCCATGTACAACCTGGGTTTCCAGGGATAAATAAAATATGCATTGAGGGATCTTCTGAGTGCATCTCAAGTAACTCAGTAGTAAAGCTGCAGGATAAACAAAACAAAATAATTATAAGTAAAAGCATAGCCATCAACTGCCAAGGAAAGAAAAAGGGGAAAAAAAAAAAGTTTTGTTTTATTTTGTATGCCCACTCATTACGAGGCAATCTGGTTATTTCTTATTTACTGCTTGTCTTTACTGTTTGGACTCATGTTTCACAATCCTCAAAGCACTTCTTAAGTCTCTTTAGCTACCGGCCTCTCTCTACTCTCTTCCTCTTTTTCTAACTAGTTTTTTTTTTTTTTGAGCGATCTAGGATCTGTTCCATGGCATCAAAGGAGGATCAACACTGAGGTTCTGATCTCTTTTGTTCTAGATGTCATCATGATCAGCACTGTACTAGATGTAACAAAAATTAAAAATTAAAAGAGCACAATTTAAATACATGATGAGCACCGATCAGAAAAATGCACACGATGAGCACAGAGTAAGAGTGCATATCATCTCCCTCAATTGAGTGACAGTTGGTGGGAATATAGCAAGATTCAAAATGCAAGTTTTCATATGCCCATTTTGAAATGTGTTTTAAGATTCCTGCTTACCATTATTGGGCGGTGGTTAGCATGTGTGCACCAACTCTCGGTGCACACTTTATGCAAACGATCTTTTCCCAGAAAATAATAATAATAAAATAATAATAAGAACACACCTTGAAACCTTGCACAACCGGATGGTGGCGTGCTTTCTCCCTTCAAACAGTAAAGTTCCTGTGTGCATGTTACTACTTCTATACCTTGGAACCGACACAACCCTGCACATTTTAATTCTGATGTTCTCTTAGAAAAGAGAAGAGAAACGAAGATAAAGAAAACCCTGAAAAAGAGAGGATATGAAAGAACACTAAAATACAAGGTGCTAATCCATGGGGATAATGAAAGTCCATAACCAAATCATCCCTATTAACTCCAAGCATGAAATCAAATTTTATCAAGCAATAAGAACACGAATGCCTGGAATAACTAGATCAAAAGACAATAATTAGAAATGCATGGAGATGATGATCACACTTAGCATTAAGTTTTCCTTTGCCAGAGTTACATCATATTAGATCAAATGAACGTTTGTCAAACCATATAAGAGTTTAATTACATAAGACCCACTGACATTCAAATCCATGTTTGAAATAGAAAGCAAAGGAAAGGAGGCATGCAATGTGGTAAACAAGAAAAACAATTTTAAATCTTAATACTTAAACATCAGATGTCATTACTTGGAGTTGTCACATGGGACTTCATAAAAACGGATTGCATTAGTGGCAGGCGTCATGTTGAAACTGACATGAAGCGAGAACGTGGGGCTTGTTACCAAGCAATGATTCTAGCTTCCGATATTAAAATGCATATAAGATGCCTGATTCTGAACATAATTGCATGATTAAGATAAATCTGAGGGTGGCAAATTCATCAGCAATAGGCCAGTTTGTCTATTCCACTCTCCACTGTACACAACATGGAGACACTAGTGATGGGAGCAAAACCACCATTTTACAGAGTCTGGTAAGTTACCAATCATCATCATCATTGTCTAAGCCTTATCACAAATAACTGGGATCGGCTACACAAATCCTGTTCCGCCATTCAACAATATCCAGAACCATATCCTCAGTTAATACTTCAATTTTTTTCTTACCAACTCCACCCACATCCTTTCGGGCCTTCCTCTTGCACTTTTAGAACCTGCAACCGTACCCAACTCACTGCTAACCGCTGCAGTTCTCGGTCTCTGTTGCACATAGCCAAACCATCTAAGTCTACTTTCCCTCATCTAATTACCTATTGATGCTACTCCCAAGTTCCATTTTGGATGCATCCATTTCTAATTCTAGCCCACTTCGTCTTGCTACACATCCATCCCAACATCCTCATTTCAGCTGCACTCATCCTTTAAACATGTTGTCCCTTGACTACCCAACATTTTGTCCCATGAAGCATGGCTGATCTTATAGCCATCCTACGAAATTTCCCTTAAGTTTCATTGGTATGCGGCAAGAGGCGCATCTCCACTTCATCCACTCAACGCTAGTATTATGAGCAACATCTTTCTCAATCTCTTCACTCTCCTGAATTATCAACCCAATATATAAAAAGTTATCATTTTGGGATACTTCTTGGTAAAAAAAAAAAAAAAAAATTAACTAATTCCTCACGTGCAGAAAGGGAAACTGTCTATTTCAAAATGTTAACAAGTATAAACAGCTGGGGAGAGAGAGAGAGAGAGAGAGAGAGAGAGAGAGAGAGAGAGAGAGAGAGAGAGAGAGCATGAGCTTAAAGCATGAAGCAAAAGTGACACCTACATAGAGGTTCATGCAACTAAGTTTTTATATACACAACAAAGGTAGTTCAGTTTTTTCTATAGAGGAAAATTTATACCTACTAACGTCTACCCAAAGCACGCAACCCAAAGAGCAACACAAAAGATTATACACAATATTGTGGTGGCGAGACATGCCATTCCTGATAACCATAAGTCTATAAGTAGCCAATTTAGCCAAAATATTGGCTACTGCATTTGCTTCCCTATAGACATGTCGTGTGGTACAGCTTCTAATCTATCTTAACTTCTCCCTTCATTAGGTCATCAACACCTGCACTCTCCAAGAAGGGTTCACCTGATAAGCTGGACTTGAATCCTAAACTTGAAATCACCCTCAACGTAAAGGTGTTGGATGTTCAACTTTGACGCAAGGGATTTGAAAAGGCACCAAAAATATAGTTTTGGCAAAGATAATCAACCTCATCCCACTTGTAATGGACAACAGTCAGTTCCGATTCTTATAGAACAGTAGCCTTCGGCTGATTTAAGAAATAGGCCACTAGAAGAGTCATGAGGTATAACAACTTCTTCTGCTTCCACCTCTTAAAGTGTTTGCTATCGAAATTATCAAGGCAAACTAATTTATTCCCATTCAATATATTTCCCGAACCCATGGGCTATTATCTAAAAACTGTTAGAAAAAGTGGAATATGAAATATTCAAACAATAGTAAATCAAGAAATAAAGAATGGCACACCTATTGAAGCAATCGTGAATTTAATGATTCAGTTGACAACGAATCCGATTACTTGCTAGAGCGATGTGTGTACACAATCGCTCACTTTGAGATAAATCACGCCTCTCAGCAGATTTTACAATGTAGCAGGCTCCTAGCACGCTGTCCCCAGGAAAAAATCGTTCAGCGTACGGTTTCAACAGCGTGCACAAGCCGCCTAAAAACCCAACATCAATACCACCACACCTTCTTCATATGCTTAGAGAGAAAGAAAAAATGAGAATTTTGAAGAATGAAAACAGAGAAGAGAAGTTTGTTGTTGTTGCTTTTGTGAAAACCTTAGGAGACCACCCCCTTATTTATGGACAAAGAGCGAGAGTCCCGATCTCACTATGATATAAAAACAGGAAGTTGAGATGTGCCCGGATTTGAGGAGACACGTCTCCCTTAATGAAAATAGTCTTAGAAAGTAGGGCACATCCAACAGTTATTTTTTAAAAAATGGCTGATAATGATTAATTAAAATCAAAATAACTTCTAGCAAAATCAAGCTCATCAAAACTTTTAAAAAAAGGACCCACTTGATCACACACACACACACACACACACACACACACACACACACACACACACCAAGTGTCAAGAAGACACACCTGGTTAATTGGTTTTCTCGTCAGTTTTCCCCTTAGGACAACCTTGTGCGTGCACACAAGATAAAGCATACCGTAACACTTTTTTTTCCAAAGGCTAAGGGAAAGAATAATATACACATCCACATACCCTCTTCCCATCCGATGTAGAACTATCTTTTGCACATGAAGAAAAAAAACACTTAGGCATTTTCTTTTTTCTATTCCCTTTTTTTAGATACCCCAACTCAAGTCCATCTTAAAAGTAACACAAATCCATCTTAAAAGCAACACAATGCAAGTTAGAGCACCAAACCCCTAGTATGTGTGCTAAAGAAGGATATAGCAATTTGGTTATTTCCAATTCAGTTATATAATGCATCCAAACGGGACAAGTAGTCCAATTTTGAAGAAACAAGAAAATTAATTAGCATAAAACAAATGGATGCTCGTTTACTAATGTCGGACTATTACCAATTTTCATTTCAATCACCCATATAGTGTCCACCAATCCCAATTTTTGGTTTTTGATTCATCTAGATTGGGAACGCTAACAGTGGAGGTTTGTGCTCTCATTGTTGGTCCCAAGCCTAAATGCAGGAGAAGCATTGCATCAGTTGCGTCAATCTTTGGCCACAGCATTTTCTCAAGAATCCAGGCAATCGGTTGAACAAGATTTGTGTAGCGAACCCAATTAGTTGGGATAAGCCTTAAATGATGAAGATGATTCACCTAGATTGAGACTCCCAATTTGGATGGTTTGATTTGAGTTACTAGCATTCACTTGTATAATTTGTGGTGCCTGCATATCAACCATCAAACTTTGAAATAATATAATTCCATAGCACTGCCATTAAACAACAACAACGACTACAACGACAACAAGAATATCTTGTAAAACTTGCAACCCTTTTTATGGAGTGCAGGACACCAACAAGAGTCTTCTCCAAGACCATCCATGGTGGCAACTCTTCAACTGTACAAGTGGTGCCGTAGTACAGCAATCCGGACCATCCAATTCTCTGACCCAATTGCAGATGGGAACACAGTTACACAATGTGCCCCACATGGATGGTCTTGGAGAAGATGATACCGACCATATGATTCTGCCATTGGAATTTGTACCTCTCTATTCGACTTTCAACAATCCACTTGATAGCGATCAATTGGATGGCTAGATCGCTTGATCAGCACAATGTTAGAGGAAATTCTCCATCCACAATGTGCCCCACAATTTGGACGGTCTGGATACCCGTACATGATTACCACATGTGCAGATAATGAGTCACCACCACTCTCAAGATGGTGATCACCTATCATAGGAATTCCATCAATGGGTTCAGAACTTCAAATTAGTAGGCACCTATAGGTGGAAGGAATGTGGGGCCCACCACGATGTCCATGAGAAATCCACTCCATCCATCAGTTTCACCAGCTCAGATTAGGAGAGGCAGATCAAAAATTCAAGTGGGCCACACGACAGGAAACAGTGGGGGATGGAAACACCCACCATCAAAACATACACATGGCCCACCATGATGTTTATATGCCATCCAAACCGTTCATAATGTCATTACCACTGGAAGGAAGTAAAACAACAAAATAAATAAATAAATAAACAACAAAATAAATAAATAAATAAATAACAAAATACAGCATACAAATATTAGCATGATCCAAAAATTGTAGGCCCATGGAGGTTTCAATGGTCGGCGTTCAATCCCCAGTGTTTCTCATGCGTGGCCCAGTTGAGTTTTGGATCTGCCTCATTTTTTAATTCATGAACTGACATGAACTGGCCAAATTGATGGACCGAGTACATGCCGCACGCAAATCGCAGCGGGTCCAGCATTGCTTCCGCCTACAGTAATTTCCTACAGGTGGGGGGCCACAGGCAATTCGCACCCCCAATCTAAGCTGAGAAACGCAGGAAAGACAGTAAATTGAAATAACATAAGAGAGAGCGCATTTTCCAAGAGTACAATTTCTAAGTGCATGAGTATCAAGTGTCATAGGCAGCCAGAGTATCAAATGAGAGAGAGAGAGAGAGAGAGAGAGAGAGAGAGAGAGAGACCTTGAAGAGAAGAGGCGACGGAAGAAGAAGCGAGAAACGCAGCTACTGCAACGTACGACGGAAGTGGGAAGAATCAGCATTTGATTTCTTTTATTGCTCGCCCAGTCGCCCACGCTGCTCTGGCTGGCATGCTTTTATCACAGAAATGAACGGTTAGAAACAAACTAACCGACGGCCCATGTTCATCACGCATGTGTGCCCCGCCAGATGAGTGTGACAGTCTGGATTTTGTTGTTGGAAATGTCGTGTGCTGCGTTGCCACGTGCTCCACGACATTCACGGTTTAAAGTCGAGGGAAGCGGATTAGGTGCCCCACCGGCCCACTGGCCGTGGGGCCACCTTGATGTATGTGTAGTATATCCACGCCATCCATCCGTTTTGCTGAATCATTCAAGCAAATGAACACAAATATAAAGTAGATACGAATCTCATGTGAAACCCACTACATGAAACAATAGTAATTGACTATTAAAAACTTGTTGTGGGCTACCAAAGTTTGGTATCAGGCTGGTTTTTTTTTTTTTTTTTTTTTTTTTTTTTTTTTTTTTTTTTTAACTTCATCTAGATTTTTGTGACTTATCAACAGGTTGGATGGAAAATAAACATTATTTTTGGCCTCAGGAAGTTTTTAACTGTGGGTGTTCAATCATCATTGTTTCCTTTAGAATGGTCAGCCTGAGATTTTTTTTTCCTCCTTTTTTCAGCTCATGCCTCCACATTGATCTGAAAATATGGATGCACGGTGTGGATATATTACACATACATCAAGGTGGGAGGCTATGCCCACACTTAGAGAAATTTACCACTGTAGACGATACCTTTTATCCAGCGGTTTTTATGCAGGAATACACACTTAAGTCACCAACTTAGACTAGCACGTGCGGACAGTATATTTGAGGACAAAAATACCCTTGCTTTTTAAGTAAGCCGATCTATGGCTATGGATTTCTCGGCCCTCTATATCTACAGATTATAACCGTAGCTATAGATAACATAATCCGTAGCTGTAGATCCAAGTTAGGGCGAGCTCACCAAACTGGCTACGCCCCCGCCACTTGCTGCCCTGTCCGGCGGGGCCACACCTATTTGGCTGGTTCCTATGGCTACGGATTATATCCATAGCCATCGATACCTTACTATCCAAACAAAACAAATAGTTTTTTTTTTTTTTTTTGGATTAGTTTGTTAGTACACACCCATGTCTGTACACACACTCCTTGTCAGCCAGCCCCACTAGGGATTGATGCCAAGACCTCAAGTGTTGAAATGAGGTATTTCCACTTAATCTGTCAATTGAGCTATGGATCTGGGTGTAACAAAAAAAAACAATACAAATAGTCACATCAAAGAAAAATTATTTTCTTTTTCTGCTATTTAGCATTGAATCTATAGTTTCCAAACATGGCCTAATGGAAAGAAGGTAAAAATAATAATAAATAAAATAAAAAGATGCGGAGATGCGGTTCTTTAAGATGAGATAGTGTTGTTGGCTTTACAGAACAGCCGAATGACCTTCATTTTCATGGCTCGCCAGATATTAAGGCACTAACTTTCATTTGAAGATGGCTTTTATTGCCTGATTTTCTACAAAAAAAAAAAAAAAAAAAAAAAAAAAAAAATTCAACTCGTGAGAACCTCTTGTATTTGAAAAAATGGCTAATGTGTTACCATTTGGATTAGTATCAAAACAAGAATGTATGGTTATCTTGCCAATATTCTGAATCATTTTTTCTGCCAGCTCAACTGTCTGTCAGAAAGATTTGGCTATATGATGAAAACCTGTCTTAGTGAATGGTGATTATTACTTCAACTTTGGAATGCCTTCTAGAATTGAGCGAGGCAACCTAGGACTTGAGCGAGACAACGTAGGAATTAAGCGAGGGAACCTAGGAATTGAGCGAGGGAACCTTGAATTAAGCGAGACAAAATACAAATTGAACGAGGCAACCTAGGAATTGAGCGAGGCAAACTACAAATTGAGCGAGGCAACATAGAAATTCAGTGGGGCAAACTGGGAAATGAGCGAGGCAACCTAAGAATTGAGCGAGGCAAACTATAAATTAAGCGAGGGAACCTAGAAATTCAGCATGGGAACCTTAAAAATTCAGTGAGGCAACCTAGGAATTGAGCGAGGCAACGTAGAAATTCAGCGAGGCAACCTACAATTTGAGCGAGGCAACCTAGGAAATGAGCGAGGCAAACTACAAATTGAGCAAGGCAATCTAAAAATTTAGCGAGGGAACCTAGAAATTCAGCGAGGCAACCTAGGAATTTAGCGAGGCAACCTAAGAATTGAGCTAGACAAACTACAAATTTAGCAAAGCAAACTACAAATTCAGTGAGGCAACCTAGAAATTCAGCGAGGCAACTTATGAATTGAGCGAGGCAACATAGGAATTAAGCGAGGCAAACTACAAATTAAGCGAGGCAACCTAGGAATTGAGCGAGGCAAACTACAAATTGAGCGAGGCAACCTAGAAATTGAGCGAGTCAAACTACAAATTGAGCGAGGCAACCTAGAAATTCAGCGAGGGAACCTAGAAATTGAGCGAGGCAACCTAAAAATTCAGTGAGGCAACCTAGAAATTGAGTGGGGCAAACATGAATTTCAGCAAAGCAAACATGAAATTCAACGGGGCAAACATGAAATTAAGCGGGGCAAACTTAAAATACAGCAGGACAAATATGAAATTTAGTGGGGGAAAGTTGAAATTCAGCGAGGCAAACATGAAATTCATGGGGCAAACATGAAATTAAGCGGGGCAAATATGAAATTCAGGGGGGCAACCTAGAAATTCAGCGGGGGAAACTTGAAATTCAGCGAGGCAACCTATAAATTGAGCGAGGCAACCTAAAAATTCAACGAGGGAAACTTGAAATTCAGGGGCAAACATGAAATTGAGCAGGGCAAACACAAAATTCAGCAGGGGAAGCATGAATTTCAGCGGGGCAAACATGAAATTGAGCGGGGCAAACATGAAATTGAGCAGGGCAAACACGAAATTCAGCAGGGGAAACATGAATTTCAGCGGGGCAAACATGAAATTGAGCGGGGCAAACATGAAATTCAGCGAGGCAAACATGAAATCCTTGTGTTCTTCAATCTACCAGCTAAGGGACCACACATGGTATCCCATTGGATAACCAGACTTTCTTACATCACTAATGAAGTTCAAAACAAGATCAATTGAACCTCAAACAGGATTGTAGACACCCCACCTAGGCTAATATCCTAAAAAGGCAAGGACAATCCGGACCATCACTAATAACCCAAACCCCAAGCCCTAATTAGAAATCTAATTCGAACCTAAAACCCTAATCCAAACCTTAAACCTAAAACCCTACAACCTGACTTAAAGCCCATTAAAGTCGGATCAGCACAAAAATCCACTTATTCGAACCCAACAGCCCAAAAGAAGATTATCGGACGAACTAGTGCATCAAACAAACATCATTGTTGGGCCTACCATGGTCTTATGAATAGGTTTGATAACAAACAAATATCACTGTTGGGCCTACTATGGTTTCAACGGTAGAAATCATTATCCACTGTTTCCCGTGGTATGATCCACTTGATCTTTTGATATGCTTCAATTTGGGGCTCAACCCCTTAAATTAGATGAAAAAATAGATGGACGACATGGATATACTACATACATTCAATGCGGGCCCAACTGAGTTTAAAATATACCTGTGGTGCGTGCTTTCTTCACTGGACCGACCATTTTCAGAAGAAGACAAAATGCTGATAAGGAAGGGCCCCCAGAAAATGGTTTTTTTTTTTGTCTTTCTTACTGGAAATGGAGTGAGGAAAGGGGGTGAAAGAAACGGCAGTGAAAGCAGAAGTGGAAAGGGCAGTTAAAAAGGAGGGGTATTTTCGCTTAATTTAATGTTTGCCCAGCTCAATTTCAAGCTAGGCTCGCTCAATTTAATGTTTGCATTGATAAATTTCATATTCGCCTCGATGAATTTCATTTTTGTCTCACTCAATTTCATGTTTGCGTTGCTCAATTTCTACCTTGTCACGCTCAATTTTCAGTTTGCCACGCTCAATTTCAACTTTCCTCGCTCAATTTTCAGTTTGCCTTTGCCACGCTCAATTTCAACTTTCCTCGCTCAATTTTCAGTTTGCCTCGCTCAATATATAGTTTACCTTGCTCAATTTTCGATCTTCCCTGGCTGAATTTCTAGTTTGCCTCGTTCAAAATCTAGGTTGCGTCGCTAAATTTCCATGCTTCCCTCGCTCAGTTATTTCTTTTGCCTCGCTCAAATTCGAACTTCCCTTGATTGATTTCATTTTTCCCTCGCTCAATTTCTAATTTGCCTCGCCCTATTTCTAGTTTGTCTCGCTGAACTTTCACTCTTCCCTCGTTGAATTTCTAGTTTGCCTCGTTCAATTTATAGGTTGCGTCGCTGAATTTTCATGCTTCCCTCGCTTAATTGAAAAACCTCTTGCGACTCTTCTTTTCAACTATAAACGAGGAAATTCAGTGGGGGAAACATGAAATTGAGCAGGGCAAACTAGAAAATCAGCAGGGCAAACTAGAAATTTAGCGGGGCAAGCATGAAATTGAGCGGGGCAAACTAGAAAATCAGCGGGGCAAACAGGAAAATCAGCGGGGCAAACATGAAATTGAGCGGGGTAAACTAGAAAATCAGCGGGGAAAACATAAAAATGAGCGGGGCAAACTAGAAAATAAGTGGGCAAACTAGAAGATCAGTGGGAAAATATGAAATTCAGCAGGGCAAACTAGAAAATCAGCGGGGAAATATGAAATTCAGCGGGGCAAACTAGAAAATCAGCGGGGGAAACATGAAATTGAGCAGAGCAAACTTAACAGATAATATCATGGCTTAAGCCCAAAAATCTAAACGTATCCAATGTTCAAATGGACCACACCACATGAAAATTTCTTAGTAGGCAATCCGATTACGCTTGTTATGCCCCACAATGATGTTTTATTTGTAATATATCATGTTCATTGGATTATATATACACCAAAAGCCTATATGCAAGCTTAAAATATACCTGTGGTGCATGCTTTCTTCATTGGACTGACCATTTTCAAAAGAAGACAAAATGCTGATGCATAGGGAGGATGCAATCCAATGCTGTTAAGGAAGCGGGCCCCACAATGATGGTTTGTCTTTCTTACTGGAAACAGAGTGAGGAAAGGGGGTGAAAGAAACGAAAGCAGCAGTGGAAAGGAGTGAATGCAATGGAAGTAATAGTGGAAAGGACGTAGTGAAAAGAGGGGTATTTTCGTCTTGAATTTATGTCCGCACGTGCAAGTCTAAGTTGGTATGTTAAGTTTGGTTTGCTACATAAAAACCACTGGATAAAAGGTGGGATCCACAGTCGTAAATTGAACAATCCTTACTCTCAAAACCTTTTTATAGTCTAAGACCAGGACAATGAAAGAACAATCCATTTCCAATCGAAGACGATCTGAACTCCTGGATGATCGTGCTGTACGAGCTCCCCGAAATGTTGAAAGAAGGCCGTAGGTAACCATTAGGGCTAGGGTCCTTATCCCTGACCAAGTCAAAGACCACTGCCTTGATTTCCTCAGGAAGAAAGGGTGTCTCTAGGGAAGCTATCTTCCGAGGAGATTTGAGAAAAGTCAAGATCATCAATGGTAGGTTTATCAAAACCCTCATCTTAAGAGGAGAGAGGAGTAGAAGTTAACTACTACTGAGACAATATCCTACTAAGGAGGAGTTGAATTACTCCTGCCTCTAGCACTGACTACCCCATGGAAGTATTTAGTATTTTTATCTCCTTGCTTGAGCCAAATAGCCCTAGAGCGTTGGTGCCATTTAATCTCTTCCTCCATAATTCTGGATGCATAGTTTCAATCTGCTCCTCAAATCTTAGGATTAGAAGATGATCCTCATTGGGAAAAGAACTTGAACAGAAACTACAAGCGAAGGACCATTCAATTCCTACTCCCACACTCTTTTTATCAACTCCAGTTTGCCCCACTCAATTTCATGTTTGCCTTGCTCAAATTCCAGTTTGCCCCGCTTAAATTCCAGTTTGCCCCACTCAATTTCTAGTTTGCCCCGCTGAATTTCATGTTTGCCCCACTGAATTTCATGTTTACCCTGCTAAATTTCATGTTTGCCCCGCTGAATTTCAATTTGCCCTGCTGAAATTCAAGTTTACCCTGCTAAATTTCATGTTTGCCCCGCTCAATTTCATGTTTGCCCCACTCAATTTCTAGTTTGCCCCGCCCAAATTCCAGTTTGCCCTGCTGAATTTCTAGTTTGCCCCGCTCAAATTCCAGTTTGCCTCGCTCAAATTCCAGTTTCCCTCGTTGAATTTCATGTTTGCCCTGCTCAATTTTCAGTTTTCCCCGCTCAATTTCATGTTTTCCCCGCTCAATTTCATGCTTGCCCTGCTCAAATTTCAGTTTGCCCAGTTGAATTTCATGTTTGCCTCGCTCAATTTAACTAGTGTGAGTTTTCAAGAAACTTACCTGAGTTTTTGTTTTAGTTGACTCAACTCGACATGGTTTGAGTCGAATTTGTATTTTAAAAGTATGATCTCAATATACTTTTATTGCGAAATAGAAAATTGAAGAACCCAAGATTTTCTACAAAAGTGGTTAAATTCTCTTTCGATTTTTGCAGAAACTCCATTTTCGATATCATTTAACACATGGGTTTTGTCTATGATAATCCAATAGGAATGATGACTCGAGAACGTACCAATAAATAATAAACAATAGCCTAGATATAATGTTTATATTCGAAAATTGAAGAATTTTTACTCGAAATTGTTTGGTAAGAAATGAAAAGATTCTTATCTCACCACTAACCAATAAGCAATTCCTTGGTTAATCAATTCATGCATGCTCCTCAAATTACAATTAGATATTCAAGATATCACAACGACTTTAAAACATATAGTTAAACTAAGTTTTCTTGAGCAAATTAGTCTTGATCGTTAAGGTTGTAGGACGGGCCATTAACCAATCTAACATGTTCGATAAAGATGTGACTGTTTGCAGCAATATCTCATGCATAGAGAAAGGACAAAACACATTAAGATGGATCATCAACTTGCATCCATATCTTAGCTATAGAACAAGGACAAAACACATCGAGATGGACCATCATTTTATCCGGGTAAAAGGTGCTAGTACAAATGCATTCAATACAAAATGTTGCAATCATCCACCGTAATCACCAACTACATGTCAACATTGCTTACGTACTTATAGGTTATCAGGGATGTAGATTTTTTAGTATAACCACTCTAAAATGAGACAACCAACAGAGAAATTTGATAGCTACATAATGCATGCACAATTGCTGATGAAGCATAACCCAAATATCGCATTGAGATGGTGATATTAATAGTCAGATTTTGGACCGCTGGCTATTTTACTATAACCCTCCATTTGATGTCCATCAATTGGATGGTTAGGATTATATGATCAATCTGAATTTAGAGACATGGAACCAAATTAGTTTTCTCATTCCAAAATCGAAGAAAATGGCTAATTAAAAAAAAAAAAAAAAACATGAGTGGTGCATGGATAATTGATTATGGAGAATAACTCAAAAATTACATTGAGAAGATGATGCTAACCATCCGATTTTGCCTTGAAAAGCCACATCCCACTGACCCGGTCGACCCCGAGTCACTATCCCATTGACCCAGTTGACCCCGATTAAAGGTCCTGTCCCATTGTCGAGGTCAGCTGCTAGATCGGCTACAGTACCTATGGCTACGGTTATAATCTGTAGCCATAGAGGGCCGCCAAATCCGTAGCCACGGACTGGCTTACTTAAAAGGCAGGGGTATTTTCATCCTCAAATTCGCTGTCCACACGTGCTAGTCTAAGTTGGTAACTTAAGTTTGTATTCCTTCATAAAAACTGCTAGATAAAAGGTATAGTCTACAGTGGTAAATTTCTCCCACACTTAATCCGCTTCGACGCGACTTGCCTCTTTAAGGTGTTACACAAATCCTTGTAACCCCAATCTCTATGAGGCCCACGGTGATGTTTGTGTTAAATCTACTCCATCCATCTATTTATACAGCTCATTTTATGATATGAGCACAAACATGAGCGAGATCCCAAACTCAAGTGGGCCATACCACAAAGAAACATTGGGGGAAGGACGCCCAACATTAAGAACCCTCTTAATGCCACTTTAGTTTTAGATCAAGCTGATATTTATGTTTTCTAATCATCCAAGTGGGACACCTTATGAATGGTTTGGATGGCATATAAACATCGCTGGTAGGCCCAAGAAGGTTTTAACCGTTGGTTTTTCTATTCCTACTATTTTTTTTTTGTGGCTTGGCCCACTCAGAGTTTTGGATCTCCCTCGTATTTGGGCTCATGTATTAAAATGAGCTGGCGAAACAAGTGGACGGAATGGATATGGAATGGATATAGCACAACATCAGGATGGGCCCACACAGTTTCAGTTACACTGAATGGATATGGAATGGATATAGCACAACATCAGGATGGGCCCACACAGCTTCAGTTACACTGGGTTCCTCGTGGCGCCCAATTGCTGCCTGCCACGTGCACAGTTGTTGAGTTGGTGTGTATTCATGCCATCATTTGCTAGCCTATCATGTTGGTCCACCCATGTAGCGGTGAGGATCATTTAAGTACTGTAATTAGGAAAATAAAAGTCATATGCCTATGGTTATAGTATAATAACTGTGGTGGACCCATACACTTACTAAGCAAATTTACTATGGTTGGTTAGTAAACTAATCAAGTGGGACACTGTTTATGAAAGAGATGTGTGCAATTCTCGATCCCATTAGAAAAATTAGAAAAATTAAGTTTGTTTGACATATGGGTGCAATTCTCAATCCCATTGAAAACCCCTTCGATCCCATTGAAAACAAGTTCGATGCCATCGAAATTATCATGAATTTTAGGGTGAACTTGCTGGACAGTTTTGAACGTTTCTCGATCCCATCGAGTACATGTTCGATGATATCAAAACTAGTTTGATGCCATCAAATGACAGGCGATCTCATCGAAGGACTTACGCAGAATTTAAAAGTCGGTTGATGTTAGTTTCCAAATTCGAATCGAACTCTTCGATTTGACTTCAATCCAATCGAAGTCCTATCAAAGTTCCCATCGAAGCTGCGTAAACTGTGTAAATTGAAGTCAATTTTTAAGTCGGTTCGAACAAAGCCTATATAAAGGAGTTTTCTGAGTTCTTCTAAGCACAAATTAAGGTAGGAAGAGTAGAGCAAGGAGTGTTGCTGCTCCAAGGCATTCTTTCTTTCTTTTCTAGTTAGTTTTCATATTTTTCTTTAAGATTTTTAGTTTAATCATGTCTATGGTTAACTATTCTCTTAGGTAGAGCTAAGAGGTGAAGCTTGTAGTTTATTTTAATGCTTATTTTACCTTGATTTAAGTATATGTTGAACTCCATTGATTTTTAGTTTGAATAAATGAATATTTTCAGTTTATTGTAATCTATTGTTATTTCCGGGCACGGTAGATGCTTAGGAAGTTTTTGATATGTTCTTATCTGTTTTACAATTGTGTGATTTATAAAATTCAATTGTGTGATCTGTAAAATTTCGTGATCTACCATTATCTCCAGGCATGGTAGATGCTTTGAATTCCCTGCGATTATTACATTGGTGTTGTATGAGGGAACTAATTCAATGAAAGTTCATAATCTCATTATGTTTTAACCACTCTATCATCCAACTGGATAGATTAGGACTTCGATTCCAGTTGAAGTATTGATTGAATTAAGTAAGGTAGTATTAAGATAGTTGTAAGTGAATCCTTGGCACTCTAGTTCCTCATTATCTCTGATAAATTATTCACAATTAATCTTTCTTACTCCAGATTCTAGTTTAGTTCCGATTCTAGTTCTAGTTCTATTTTATTTCAGAAAGCACACATATAGTAAGTCCTTGTGGATTCGACCTTGGTCTCATTGGGATTATTACTACAACGCAGCCTGCACTTGGGGTTGTGAACACTAAGAGATGTGGTATGGGTGGTAAAAAGAGGGGTCTCAATGGTATTTTAGTCATTTTTGGAGTCCAAGTACAATACTCGAGGTGGGGGTAGAATTCTCTCTCCTTCATTGAAGTGTGCCCTGATTTGCGAAAGCATCCACATAGTAGGCGGCACATTGTGTGCCACCTGGCTCGTGGATGGTTCCCAAATTGTACTCATAGTCTCTATAAACCTTGGGCACCTCCTTAGGTTGTTTGGTTTTTAGGCTGGACTAGGTCCGATGGGGTCTAGGTTTGGACTTGGGCTTGAGTTTGGGCTAAGTCTAGGCTTGAATTTGGGTCAGGTTTTGAGTTGGACTTTGATCTGGTCCAGATTTCCAGCTCGAGGTAAGGCTAGTCTAGGGTTTAGGTATGGCTCAAGGTTTAGAATTAAGTATGTGGGAGGGTAGATGGGGTTCAAGTTTCGAAGATAGGGGAAAATTAGAGGCCTTCTCTTACCAAACATTATATTGATAAAGTTGTTCATCCTAGGTGGGGTGTTAATAACAATTGAGTTTAAGTTACACTTTTATGATGAGTTGCTTGATCATGGAGACTTTTTGGCTACCTAAAACACTACACTCATGTGGAATGGAACTAGTCTTAAAAATAGCGAGCCAGTCATGCTCTACTCTACAATATTTCAACGGTCTGACTTAACAAGCTCACACATTCTCTGATCAACTACACTTCTCTAGAAAGAGATAATAAACTTACTTTGATGTCATTTTCTTATCTTAGACATATTTCAAATTAACACCACGAGATCTAGAAGTTAATTAATTATGATTTGAGTTAATGTATGCCACACATGTATTATTCAGACTTTTTATCTATTGAGCATGATACCCTACCATGGTATCAAATAACTCCACACAAAATAGTTGAATTGTGAACATCTTTCAACGAGGGGCCCACATATGAGGAGCCTAGAACAGGTGTGATGAACATGCCATGGACTAAAAATGTAGAAGTTGTATGTGAAAAATGGGTAGTTAAAAAAAAGAAGTTCAAAGATATTTGGTATATGGCATGTTGATAGTATGTCCTACCTAATGATTGTAGACACCCCACCTAGACTAGCAACTTGATAAGGCATGAATGATCCTTAGGAACTGAACCTAAACTCCACACCCTACCTAAAACCGCACCCAAACCTAATCCAAACCCTAATCGAACTTGAGCTATTCCATTACCCCAAACCCTAACTTAACTCGAGACATCACCCAAGCCAAAACATGCCTAAACCTGTACCTGCAATTCATTCAATTTTCAAGCCACTTTTGGGTCATAATCGAGCCAGTTTCAGGCCATTTTTAAGCCAAATATCCAAAAACGGGCTTTGGGCCATCTCCAGGGCCCAAAAAGAGCCCACCGGCTAAACTTCGAAAACAACTATGTAAGGGCAATAATCTAATTACCGCCCCACCTCGACAAATGTACCTCCAAGTTCACAGTTGTTGCTCCCCTCTAAGGTCAACTATATTGATCTGTTTGACCCCAAAATTCACCCTATTTATCATTCTACCAAACCCTATGAACCTATAAGGAAGTGTCATGTGGCATCCCCCTTTCCTCCACTAATCCCAGGCTGCTACATCATCATTCACCCTCCAAAGTCCTTAGAATTACCTAAAGACCATCCCAAAAGGCTATAAATGCCCTTCACTTCCCCTCATATCACCAACAACTACCAACCAACAAAGAGAGAGAGAGAGAGAGAGAGAGAGAGAGAGAGAGAGAGAGAGAGAGAGTAAGAATGAGGAGTGCTGAAGTTCTAAAGCTCTCATCTGTTCTAGCCATGCCTTAACCTCTCACTTCAACTTGAGCCAAATCTTCCAACCACAGTGCACCTAAACAATCAATCATTTTTAAGTGCAAACCAAGGATCACATATTTGTCATTAGTATTCACATCGCATCATTACTCCCTTCTCAACCCCCCTGCTTCTCTAGGTTGCTATTGAATGTATGCTCTGTCATTTGCCGGAACTATGTATCCTGTCACATCAGAAACTCATGGTAGCCTAGTCCTCTCACATAACATTCTAACAGCATCATATCTACTCTTAACTTTCTTTCTCCTCTAGACATTCTCTGGACGTATGCTCTATGGCTTGCCGGAATTCCGGACCTTGCCATATCAGAAATCCGAGTCTGCCTAGTCTCATTTTAATATTTGACATCTCATCATCTTATCCCTTAAGACCATCTTACTATACGAAGTAGAGACCGTACACTTGTACGGGCATAGAGGGTGCCTAACACCTTCCCTCTTTGTAACTGAGGTCCCTTACTCAAAATCCCAGGTCACAGATCATGAGTCAACTTAAAGCAAGAGAGTCTTCGAATTCTCTAGCTTTACATATTCTGCAGGTTCTAGCCAACTGTAGGATTTTGAGTTAAGTGGCTAGTGGTGACTCTAAGTCTACTACATCATCAATCCAAATCGGCCTACACACTACGCCAGAAACAAACTTAAATCAGCGTGGGTGCTGATTTTTAGCATTCACAGAATGGAGACTCCACTGGGGATGTTTGCTAGTTAACGCTAATTGAGACCTGGCTCGAAAAAGTGTGGTAATCCAATCTTAGGGGATATTTTATATATAAACATTTACATTCATACCTTGCATATATACCTTGCATATAACAAAAATAAAGATAAGGATCAATCTTTGGCTTGCACCCATTCAAGCCTTCCGTTCACCCCATTCTTACCCGATCTAAAGTTGTCATGGCAAACCAAAAATAAGAAACCATTGCGCTTAAAAGGCACCCCTCGGATCACTTGAGCTCATGGCTAGTAATATAGAAATTACCGCATCCATGGCCGATGTGGCCCAAAATCTCAAGGCTTTGCCAGACCTTCTTGCCCAATGTATTTAAAGAGAATATGTCTAAACTATACAAGTGTCATTACCTAGTGCCATAGTCATCTCAACTTTCCAACATCCTCCCCAAAATGGGAGTCACCTTTAAGGCCAATTTTTCGCAGCTGAGAATCCTTTCCATCAACCTCTCACTAATGAGAACCACCACCAAAATCAACTTCCCACAACCAGGAATCTCAGCCAATTCCAACATCCTCTTCCTAATAGGAGATCTAGTTAATTCCAAGGGGCAAAACCCCTCTCATCTGGTCCCTCTAAAATTGAAGAGCTCCGAAATCAGTTGCAAGAGATGCAGAGGAAGCTACGGAAACAGCAGGGGGGTAGATCTCTCATTCACCAAATTTAGGGATCTTTGTCCCTTCCCTGATGTAAATGTACCTTAAGACCTTGAGGTACCAAAATTCAAAAGAAATGATGGTACAGGGTGTCCTATAGACCACTTAAGAGCATTCTGCGGAGAGCTTAATAATGTGTCAGGTAATGACGGAGCATTGATCCGTCTGTTTCAAAAATCCTTGAAAGGTGATGCGTTAGATTGGTACACGTCATTAGACTACCATTGAATTAAAACTTGGGAAAAACTTTCCCAAGCATTCATCGACCGTTTCGTGTACAATTTTGATGTAGCACCCAAACGACAGATCTTGCAGCATTAAGGCAGATGAATGATGAGTCATTATCAACTTATGTTGGACAGTGGCGGGCCATGGTCGCCAGAATGAAAATACCCATCGACGACAAGGACCAAGTCTTCATGATCATCCATTCGGCAAACCCAAGTATCTCCGGATACCTCGTCTCATTTTCATATGCTAACTTTACCCAACTCAGCCGCGCTAGGGAACAAGTCGAAACCGGAATAAGGGCTGGGATGATCTCCCCTTGGTGACCTTATCAGGCCTCCCCAATACAACGGATAGTAGAAGGAAGGCCTACTGGATACGAGAACGGTAACAGAAGTGTTCCTAACCTCCATCCAAAAGAAGAAGACAATCTTGTCGCCTCTACCCAAGGCGCTCAATTCGCCCAAGGACAATGATAACAACAACAGCAAAGGGAGATTCCTCAGTATCTCAATCACGGTCAGCAGATGGGGATGACCTGAGAACCTAAGAAGTTCACATTGATAGCTCAAACTTACAGTGAGATACTAACAACGTTAGTCTAAAGGCAAATACTTACACCACTACTGCTTAGGCCCCCACCAAACCCTTTGCCACCAAACTATAATGAGAATGAGTACTATGTATAATACCAATCAAGAGGCCATACAACAGACCGTTGTTTCGCCCTGAAGCATGCGGTCCAAGATCTAATTGACAACCAAATGATTGCGGTTACCTATCTGGCTATTGCTGCCACCAACTACACCCTCCAGAATCCCCTGCCACCACATCAAGTATGCCCCAGCTCATAAGGAACCCCTACCAACAATATCATTCAGAAAAAATTGGCTTGTCATCTAGTCTAATGCATCCATTCAATCACTGCCAGCCCAACACCAATACTTTCGATTCTACAAGGGGCACACCCAGCCAGTCGAATCCCTGTGCCCTTAAATATGCAAGGGGCATCTCCAGACAATCCAATTTTCATGCCCCAAGTCTACAAGAGTCACCCCCAATCAATCTAGTCCATACATCCTTTGTCTTACGAGGGGCACCACCTGCCTATCGGCCCCTAGTCCAACCGTCTTACTCTAAGAAAATGCTCATTCCCCGATCAACATACCGCATGTCCTAATAAAATCAGGGCCCAGATTTAATCATGCAGTAACTTTCCAAGAAGGACATTTTGCTACTCAAAGGGATTTACCTAACTCTACTCAGTCTTCAATCCTTTAAGAGAAGAGTCTAGGACGAGCGATTCCCCCCTCTGGGAGACAGGTCGAGGGAGAGATTAATGTCAAGATTCTGATTAGTCCCAAAGCATCAACCATTACTTTTCAAGTCTTCGACATCACAACTTCATTTCATCTCATCCCTGATCGATCTTGGATCCACAGAGTCGATGCTATCTCTTCGACTCTTCACCAAAAGGCCAAGTATATTTTCAGAGATAAGGCGCTGATCATTTTAAATGATCCCAAACAAACTTTCTTGATAGTAGCAACCAACCACCAAGAGCTACATATCCCGATTATAGACATACAATGCTCCGGTGAGGACATCCAATACCATAGTCTCAAGATTGAGACTGTGAATTACATTCCTCTTGCATGTCCCATCGGATCAAAATATGTCTTCCCTCCAGTCGAGCGCCAATATTTTTATTATCAGCTTGAATATCAAGGGAATGCAAGCATGTGAGGACTGGAATATCAACCTCCTATGGGTGAGATAGCAAAACACAGATGTATCGAAGGAGGGCAAAGTCGGCAAGAGGATGATGATCCCTTCATCCACACATCAATCAGATCCATCAGAGAAGGGATCATCTATCCGTTTGGCAGGCCGAGATCCACAGTGGAGAATCAAATGAGCGGAATGAGCCTAATCGAGCTGTTGAAAATGACTTGGGCAAGGGGCAAGAATTACCCCTGATTGACTGGACCACAGTTTGGGTCCCACCTGATCTGGAAGAATCCAAAGAGCCACAATGCATCAGAGATGAGCTGAGAAAAGTGACATCCAACACCAACTCAAAGCCCAATCCTGAATTCATCATGACGTTTGGGTACAACGGTGAGGGCCCACCTATTGATCCATCTGTCACTGCTTCCTGAGGACAGGGAGTACAGGGCAATAGTTGGTTCACAATCCTCATGATGGTACAAAAAAGCAAATAATGCTTGGCTCCCTGAGCTGAATCAGGCAATCCCTGGTTCACATCGCCGTCTTGCTTAGGTCCCTTTTAAAATCTTAAAAAAAATCAGAAAATCCAAAAGCCAAAAACACTAGATATTTTCAAAATACCAAAAAAAAAGATAGATATTTTTAAAATACCATAAAATCTAGATATTTAAAAAAAATGCCAAAAAAATTCATACATTTGCCAAAATCCAAAAACGACAAAAATTTCTCAAACACAAAAACACTAGAAATCTTTCAAAAATCACAAGTAATAATGTGCCAAGTTTGTTCGTTAAAGCGCTTGAGTATGAAGTCAACTCATATGATTTCGATCTAGATTTAGACTTTAAACTCATGGGTTTGGACGAAGCCCAGGATGTGGAAAATGATGATCCAACTCTCGAGCTAGAGGATTCCCTCGAAAAGTTCGAAATAAAGGCCAATGTCGTTACGGACGATTTTTGAAATTGTGAACTTGGGATCCTTCGAGCTCCTTAGAAAAGTACGCATTAAGAGATCCTTGCCTCCTAAATACAAGCAGATGATGACAGAATTCCTAAGGCCTAGGGCTATCCAACTTTGGGTTCTCCTATGAAGCTTTACCCAGATCGAATGAAGAATTAATCATACACTATCTGCTATGAAACTTGAAATCAAGTTCATCAAACAAAGCTGTCAAGATCATGTCTGAATTCCACGATGGAGTCCACAACTTGCGCATAAATGAACATGTGATGTCTAAGAAGAACTTGTGACTAAGCTGTTGCTGATGAACGATGGAGATAAGCTATTGCAGTATGTTAGGAAGTGCTTCAAGTATCTAAAGCTTATATAACGGATTCATGTGCATGCTTTGAATCTTTATAATCTGCAACACCCTAATCCTTTTTCATTATGGGGTGTGGAGATCATCGAAAGAATGAATCCAAAGGCATCCAATGGTCATGAGTGCATTATCGTGGCAGACAAAAGTGGGTGGTGACAACATCCTACATCATCGGTATGAATGAAAGGAGAAGTCAAGGAATGTGAGTGGTGGTAAGCTCAATACGACAATTGCATCTCGCAGACATAAAGTGTGTGCACATGCTAAGCTACTCACAACTCTATCAAAAGAGGATCATTAAGACCAATGACAAGCAGGTTGACAATATGGTATTAATGCATATCTTATCACTTCACCTACTAGATCCAGGGGGCAAGTTTAAGCCTTCATGCGATGATCCGCTATTCATCCACAAAGTTCTTCCATGAGGTGCCCTTCGGCTTACCAACATGAGGGGTGAAGATCTTCCAGATCCCATCAATGTCGACGATGTAAAGATCTATTACGGGTAATCTGTAACACCCCGTACCTCTGGTACGTGGGCGTTACTGCTTAAAATGACATTAGTGAAAGTCGGGATTGACCAACTAAGTAACTTAAGTAAATCATGTGCAAGATAGAACTCTCCGTTAGCACTGATGCCACCCACCATGACCCCTGGAAGCTTGGGCTGCACTTCACACCAGCCAAGGAGGTAAGCATGATCGAATGACTTAAGTCCAATCAATTTCTAAGTCAACTAGTGCTAGCAATATTATGAAAACTCAATCCATGAAAGTCAGTGGGCAGCCAACGAAGTAGCACCGTGCTATAAAAACATATTTGACCGTTAAAAATGAGTATCGAGCCTATCTAACAGTCAGATCACCTCATATGGGCCAAATACAGCCCAAAGAAGTGTGTAACGGCCCACCTGGGCCTCACCATTGACCCAAAGTGGGCCGGGACCTCCAAATGGGCCCTTCAAAGTGTTTGGACGAAATGGATCTAAGGTGACCATTGCAGTGGACCCCATACACAGTGCATGTGCACCAAAAACTTTCCCTGCGCGATGTGCACCGGACCGTGCCTAGCGAAGGGTCTTTGACCGAGCCTTTCATGAAGAGGAGAAATTCTCTCCCGCCCATGAAGCATTTGAACTGACCGTTCTTGGGACCCAAAGTGGGCCGTCTAGGGAACTTTTTGGATGATCCAAACCGTCCATTTTACTCACGTGGGTCCACTGAACAAAATGGTATAGGGTCTTAGACTCACGCAAATGGACGAGGGAGATTGGTCCCACTGTCCATCCCCGCATATACGGCTAGGATTTTCGGATAAGGAGTCACCAGAAGGGTTGCCGTACAAACCAGCGTTGGTTTGTCCAAGGGGTCGCCGCCATCCACTCGCCAGCTAGGGAGAGTCCCCTCACGGCCCAAAAATGGCCGGGCAAACCGGAAGGAAGGAAAAAGGGAGTTTCCCTTTCAGGAATGGGAAAGCTGGCATCAACGGGGATCGCATGGAGCGATCCTAGCCGTCGGTAGCCCCTCTTCCTTGCCCATAAAGGAGGGCACAGCCCTTCAGATCTCACACAGAAAGAAAAGAGGAAGGAACAGAGAGAAAGAAAAGAGAGAGGAAGTGTGGGCGTGAGCACCGCCGTCCGGCCAGGTAACACAACCCAACCCTCTCCTTTTTCTTCTTCATTTTCAGAGGATATCAGCCTGCTGTTGGGGCCGAAATTCCGGCCATAGGAAGCCCAGACAACCGAAGAAACGACCTCTGTTTTGAGGCCGAATATGGCCTGTGATCGGGCTCTGTTTGAGGCCGAATATGGCCTGTGATCGGGCCATATTTGAGGCTGAAAATGGCCTGTGAACGGCCTCTGTAAAGAGCTGAAATCAACCTATAACGTGGCCAAGAATCTGGTTTCCATCCATTGCCAGCAACAGCCCGAAACCAACCTCTGTCGGACCATGGAATCGGGCTGAAACTCTGACTAAAAACAGCTGAAAAATCAGCCTAAATGCAGCTGATTTTCCCATTGATGGTGGCTGCAACTACAACCTGCATCCAGCCGATTTTCAGTTTAAAGGTAGCTGAGAATGCAGCACCAAAACGGCAATCAGCCGTGGCACAAGAAAAAAGAAAATAAAATAGCTGAAAACCAGCTGGGAAACAGCTGAGATTTACACCTACAAATAGCTGAATGTTCAGCTAAAAGCAGTTGAAATTAGACCATTTGGAGGCCATGAGGAGAGCTGCAGCAAGCCTTGAAAAGACTTCAAACCAAGCTGAAATAAGTACCTCAGCTGGGCCTTGCACCAAGCTGAAATCAGACCGTTTGGAGGCCATGAGGAGAGCTGCAGCAAGCCTTGAACAGACTTCAAACTAAGCTGAAATAAGTACCTCAGCTGGGCCTTGCACCAAGCTGAAATCAGGCCTCCAGTTGGGACGCCATCTGGGTCGAAACAGCCCTCAAATGGGCTGCTAGAACCTGAGCAAAACGCCTCTTAAAAGGCCATGTTGATGGCTTGCAAAACCTGTCCCGGACAGTGGGCCGAGTCTGGACCGTTTTGAGCCGTGATCCAGGCCAAAACCAGCCCTTACGCTGGACTTCAAAAGATCCAGGTTATGGGCCTGGATCGATGCTGAAAACGTCCCAAAGGACGGGCCTCCATGTGGGCCCAATCTGGATTCAAAAAGGGGATGGGCTTCACTGGGCATCTGTAGGCCGCACCACAGAAAGATCTGTGGGCCCCACCAAACATCAAGGTGGGCTGCACCAGGGCCGCACGTTAGCACTTGGTGGGCCGCACCAGAAGTCAGGTGGGCCGCACTTGAGGAAATCCTCAGTGGACCGCACGCTGATATTTGGTGGGCCACACCATACATATTGTGGACCACACCCTGCACAGGGCGGGTGGACCACACTATGGAGTTCCCTGGGCCAAACATTAGTGGGCCGCATGGACTTGGGGACAGCCCAGTTACTGGCCACCTTTGGGTAGTGATGGCTGAGTCAGACCAAACCCAGTTTGGGCCTTAGTTTTGGCCCATTACTGGCCTAGCCGGGCCTCAATGATCGGGCCATAGTTGGCGGGCCTGGTCACGTTGAGCAGGCCCAAGTTTCCCTTGATTTTCAAGCCCCTTACAAACTCCATTCATTTCAAGGGTGTGGATGCCTTCTAATGCAGATTACATGATTGGAAATAATCTTAGGAAAGTTACTTGCGTAACCTTGGGCCGCGAGTCTACACGGGAATTTGGATCAAGGTCGGGACTCCAACTCTCCAGGTGATGATTTTCTTCCCCTTGAGCTTCCATCTTTAAACTAGATTAGAAGTAGTCTTTTACAATAGTTGTAAATGATCTCATGAGGAGTGTATGGTCATTCAACTTGTTGAAACAAATGTCTATCTCATAGTTTTATTTAGCCATTGATTAGCTATTGAACGTACATGTCAAAAATGATCAAGTCCTTGTTCTATTTCATCCTATGTCATATCATTGAACTGTTTACTTCACCATATGTTCTTGGAATTTGTTGAATTACTAATTGTCACCTTAAAGGCATGAGTTGGATTTATAAAAATAATTGATTAATCACTTGAGACATGCTTTAGGAATTGGTAAATTAGGGATATATAATTCTTAAATCGACTGTATACATAAGCCCTACTTCAAATATCAAAGCATGTCTGAATCTTCGTGGGATTGTATTGTATGTAAGTCACACATCATTTGAAACCTCTCGATGGAAACTCCTATTTTAAAGAGACTCTGTGCTTAGGGTGCAACAGAACTGATTACGATGAGAATAGACCCTCAGCATGGAGGTTATGGTTAGTGGTGGTTTAGTTCATGGGAATTACCATCTATGGAGTGGTTCCACTTACCTGACTATGGAATGAACCTCGCAACATTTATTACCACCATTGTTACTCGTATTTAAATGATGCATATCATCTTATTTAGTCACTGTATTTAAAGATTTCTATATTTCATTCGTAGTCAACATACGGTGGTAGTTCCCTAATGTTGAGAATTGATTGGCCACGTGTTGATGGGTTCTATACACACCCTAAGGCGGTAGTCTCATGAGCCGGGGATGGTGGTATGGGACCTATGCCCAAGCTGTCAGCCTATGCTGGCAATTAGCCTCCATAGTGACCTTTGAGCTTAGTTAAAATGACTGATTGTAACTGGATTAATAATGGTTTGGCTAATCATGCATACATGGCACAGACTAGCATCTATTGCTATCGTACGTGATATATGTATTTGTCCGACTGAATATTTTTCCCAGGGGCATAGACTAGCATCTATTGCTATTGTACGTGATGTACGTATTTGTCCGACTGGATGTTTTTCCCAGGTCGATGGTTGCATGGGTGACGAGCCCAATTTCTGCACGGATGTGCATCTCCGGGGCGATGACTGCATTCATGCATCCATGCACATAATAAGACTGCATTTGCTATGTTTTGGATTGCTTGTACGTTTTATGTTATTTCTTGTCTAGGGCGGCGGTGTGTAATCTTGAGGGGAGATCACACTGAGCTGGTCACTCAGTCATCAATGTTCAACTATACAGATGAGATAGGCACAGGCGAACTCGGAACCTGCTACCGCTGAGGAAGAATACTACGACAAGGAGTCACAATAAGAGGCGACTGCCTACTTCAGTTTAAACCAATAGTTTAGTTATCATGGTTACTTTTAGGACAATTATGTTTTTTTTTTTGAGATTTTGTATATGGCACCAGCTGAGTGGCCATGAATATTCATTTGAGTTGGGATATATCTATGCTGCATAATTTCTCTCGTCCCAATGGATTGATTAGAAGTCAATGGAGCGATTACGGTCACGGGATCGATTAAGGGCCTCAAGAGCGATTACGGACCGATTTATAGTCACAAGAGCTTTTACATTCAAGAAGTAGGAGGTTCTTAGTTGGCCTGATCCTCGGAGTCCTTCTAGCCTTTACATGATCAATCTCACGTATTTTTTATTTTTATGACGGATACGATTCGTCGTAAATTTGAAACGGATCTGAATGCGTCGCAGATCCATCGTAAACTTTCGACGGTTCACATCCGTCGTTTGATTTTTGCGGCATGACAAATATCGACGGACCAAAATCGTTGTTAATTTGATTTTGTGAAGGACATGCTCTGTCGCAAATTCACAATTTTGACATATTGTCTGAAGCGATTTGTGATCGATTGGAGGTCATAGGAGCGATTATATTCCCATTAGAAGTTCAAAGAGCAATTACGGGCGCGTTGGAGTTCCTTAGATTAATTATAGGTCCCAAGAGGTCTCAAGAGCGATTACGGATTGATTAAAAGTTAATAGAGCGATTAAGGTCACGAGAGCGATTAAGGGCCTCAGGAGCGATTACGGACCGATTTATAGTCACAAGAGCGTTTAAGTTCCAGAAGTAGGAGGTCCTTGGTTGGCCTGATTCTCGGAGTCCTTCTAGCCTTTACATGATATATTCCCATTAGAGGTCCAAAGAATAATTACGGGCACGTCGGAGTTCCCCAGATTGATTATTGGTCCTAGGAGGTCTCAAGAGCGATTATGGATTGATTAGAAGTCAATGGAGCGATTACGGTAATGGGAGTGATTGAGGGCCTCAGGAGCGATTACGGACCGATTTATATTCACAAGAGCTTTTACATTCCAAAAGTAGGAGGTCCTTGGTTGGCCTGATCCTCGGAGTCCTTCTAGCCTTTACATGATTAATCTCACGTATTTTTTTTTTTATTTTTATGACGGATAGGATCTGTCATAAATTTGAGACGGATCTGAATCCGTCGTAGATCCATCGCAAACTTTTGAAGGTTCACATTTGTCGTTCAATTTTTGCGGCGTGGCAAATATCGATGGACCAAAATCGTCGTTAATTTGATTTTGCGACTGACATGTGTTCGCAAATTCACAATTTTGGCATATTATGTGAAGCGATTTCTGATCGATTGGAGGTCATAGGAGCGATTATATTCTCATTAGAGGTCCAAAAAGCAATTACGGGCGTGTCGGAGTTCCTTAGATTGATTATAGGTCCCACGAGGTCTCAAGAACGATTACGGATTGATTAGAAATCAATGGAATGATTACGGTCATGGGAGCGATTAAGGGCCTCATGAGCGATTACAGACCAATTTATAGTCCAAAGAGCATTTACGTTTCAGAAGTAGGTCCTTGGTTGGCCTGATCCTCGGTGTCCTCCTAGCCTTTACATGATCAATCTCATGTATTTTTTATTTTTATGACGGATAGGATCCTTTGTAAATTTTGTGACAAATCTGAATCCGTCATTGATCCATTGTAAAATTTTGACAATTCACATCCGTCGTTTGATTTTTGCTGCGTGGCAAATATCGATAGACCAACATCGTCATTAATTTAATTTTACGGCGGACATGTTCCGTCGCAAATTCACAATTTTGGCATATTGTCTGAAGTGATTTCTGATCGATTGGAGGTCGTAGGAGCGATTATATTCCCATTAGAGGTCCAAAGAATAATTACGGGCGCGTCGGAGTTCCTTAGATTGATTGTGGGTCCTAGGAGGTCTCAAGAGCGATTATGGATTGATTAGAAGTCAATGGAGCGATTACGATCACGGGAGCGATTAAGGGCCTTAGGAGCGATTACGGACCGATTTATAGTCAAAAGAGCCTTTACATTCCAGAAGTAGGAGGTCCTTGGTTGGCCTAATCCTCGGAGTCCTACCCTTTACATGATCAATCTCACGTATTTTTTATTTTTATGATGGATACGATCCGTCATAAATTTGAGACGGATCTAAATCCGTCGTACATCCCTCGCAAACTTTCGACGATTTACATTCGTCGTTTGATTTTTACTACGTGGCAAATATCAACAGACCAAAACTGCCATTAATTTGTGTGAGACCCGACCCGACCCGAGTCCGCATGTGTGCATGTGCGTGTGTGAGTATGCATCTCGTTCATCTTGGTCTCGAGGTCCTACCAGTCAAATTTCGGTTACCCGCGACCATCGGGTAGTGTTTGCGTCATCCTTGAGTTCGGTCATATAAACCTGACTTAGATTGACCCGAGACCTATGCCATTGTGACCGCATCGTCGCTGTGGTTCTAACGCCACGTCTCGCGCATAAATCCGATATGTAGATCAAAAGTTGTGAGCATTTCATCATGTGGCCCATTTTTTGTACAAAAGCATATAGACCACTCTCATGGCACAAGTTCCCATGCACACCACCCACATACACTACAATTTCCATGGAATAAACACTACCCACCCCACACACACCACCAAGAGACCCACTAAGCATAGCACTTTGTTATTGTCACCATAGGCTATTATGGTTTCTCTAACCAAGGAGAGAGAGGCCATGATTGCCTCCCTACAATTCTCTCTCTTTCTCTCTCTCTCTCTCTCTCTCTCTCTTTCTCTCTTTCTTCTCATTCCCTCATTTCTTCTCCCATTTACAAAAATCCAGCAAATTTCCCATTTTCTCCAGCCATCTTCCTCCTTAATCCCCCACCATCTAACCCTTGAAACCCCATCTCCACCATAGATCCATATTCCTTGGTGCTAAAGGACCTTAGTGTGGAAGTTTGGTGGTCATCTTTGAGGTGGGTGTTCTTGTATGTCTAATTTCAGATTTCCTTTCATCCTTCTTATTCTTCATTCCTCTTCCATTGATGGAGCTTGTGGGACCCATCAGGTGGTGATGGTGGCCCCAAGACTCCATGGATATGGCTTGTAGCTTATCCTACATTGCATGCATGTGCATGCAAAGGACCATCCTCCATGGATCCCTTCATGCTCTTTCCTTCCTTAGATCAGTGATCCTTGATCCTTGGTGGAGGATGGATCTCCACCATAGATCCAAAGTTAATAATAGCTTTTGATCTTATAGATTATGTATGTATCATGTGATAGTGGATAGAGTTGCTTGTGTGATGAGGGGAAGGGCCTCAATGAAGCGGAGACCCTTCTCTTGTGGCCGATCTCCTTTTTTTCTTGCTAATAAGTCACTGATCATGAGTGTGTGGCCCACCTTGTGGACCAACAATATCCAAACCATTCCAAGTGGGAGGACATTTTTGGACAGTCCATCCCTTGGACGTGTGGCCCCTAAATGCACCAAAAAGGGGAGCATGCAAGGATGTTTTGGATGGTGAGATGAATGGGATGTTTGTGGGGCCCACTTGGGTGGACCACACCATGATTTTCTGGGGTTAAATCACCATTTAAATAATGTTTACAATTTATTTTATCAGTCATATGTTGCTGTCCAGAACTTTCTGGACAGATTTTTGGGCCATCTTGAGGCCCAATTTTTGGCCATTTGGTGGGGAGAATTATACCATCTAATACATGATTATGAAAGGTGCATATCCCACCTAAAAGTATACCAAATTTCAGCCCCAACTTACCCTTTTTGGACCTCCAAAAGAGTGAGCCAACATGGGTGATCAACCAGATTTCTGCTACATATGTTGTTGTCCAAATCTGCCTGGACAGATTTTTGGGCCACCTTGGGGCCTGATTTCTGGATCTTTGGTGGGAATACTGAAACAAAATAATATATGATTCTTGTAGCCTTATGACCCACCTACAACCATACCAAATTTCAGCCCCATCTGACCTTCATTGGGGTCTCAAAGGTGTTGTCCAAGTGAGGTGGACAGGCTGAATTTTCTGCACTATTCCAGCAACATTCCACCCTGGACAGATTGATTTCTTTAAATGAATTAAAATATTTATCATGTTCAAAAATTATGAAATTTCTTAAGAGTGTGTCCCACCCATGGAAGACCTACCTACCAAATTTTGGAGCCAATGGACACCTGTACACACCACGGTGGTGGCGGGACCAGCCCACTATAATATGGTGTCCAGATCAGTCCGATTTTCAGGATAGGTTGTTTTATTTGAATTAATTAAAATATTTATAGGTATCCAAAAATTCTGAAAATTTGTGGAGATATGTTTAACCCATGGTAGGACCCACCTACCAAATTTTAGGGCCAATAGACCCCTGTGCACACCGCGGCGAGTGCCGGACTGGCCCACCATGTTGGGGTATCCAGGTCAGTCTGATTTTTTGGACAGCCTGTATCATTTGAATTAATTAAAATATTTATAAGTTTTTAAAAATCTTGAAATTTTGAGAGGGTGTGGGACACATATGGAAGTGTCATCCTGCAAAATTTCAACCCCAACGGACCCTTGGATTGCCCGCAGTTCGGCCTGGAGTGGCCCACTACGCAGGGACACCCAGGCTGGGGCGTCCAACCTTGGTTGGCCGTCCAGCTTGCTTTGTGGGCCCACCTAGGCTTGTTGTATTCACTCCGTTCATTTGGTGGGGCCCACTGTGATGAGTGTGGGTCACCATGGGTCAGTAACCCATCCAAATTAGATAGATTTCTGGACTCCAGCAGGCCCAGGAACTAGGTGGGCTGGATTTCCAGCAAGGGGCCCAAAAATTGCTGCATGATTGATTGTGTTGGAAACTGTTGTGGCCCACTAGATTTAAGGGAGTGTTGCACACACTCTTTTCCTTCATTTCTTAGACATTTTGGGCTTAATTAGTGCCCCTTGAGGCCCACCTTTGTGGTGGTTTGTGGGCTAGCCTTAACCAGAATTTTTTGATAGCTTTATAGGCCCAATGGGCTGGAAACCTATCCCTTGAGCCCAAGATTGTACAAGGGCTGACTTTATTGATTCATGGGCCCAATGGGCCATCTACAAGCTGATCATGTGCATTTATTAGCCTTGATGCCCTCATAAAATGCTTAATTGTGGGCTGACTTGCAAGGCCCACATAAATGTATATTGTGGAGGGCCTTGCTAAGTCTTTAGGCTGGTGTGGCAAGGCCCACACTGTCAGTATAGGCCTTGCCCATGTGTATTCTTGGACTTCTGGGCTGCCCTCAAGTCCACCATAATGTATGAATTGGATGACTTTTATTTTGGGCCATTTCTTTAGGGCCCATTATGTGATATAGTATATGCATGTTTGTGTTAGAAAGTAGGCCTTGTGGACTCAGTTCTTTTGGATAGGCCCATTGATCTCGGGCCTATACTCTCCTATCTATTGTGATGGGCTTAGGGGCAATAATACACAAGAGGTTGGGCCCTTGGCTACCCACTAAACTGACCCTGTACTTGGGCCAAAAGGAGGCCCAACTCACTTGTTTTAAATGTGAAACTTGCCCATGTAAATGAACTACTGGGCTACCCATGAAGCCCACCACAACATGTGGAATTATGATCTTTGTGGTTGGGCCCAAACCTTACTTGAGGGCTCACTATATGGCCTATGAGTTGGGCTTGGTGTATGGCCCATTAGGCCATGCATTGCTTGGGCTTTAGACCTTACATTATATGAGTAGTGGCGGGCTACCTCTTGAAAACCAGTTGAGGTTGGATGTCCTCCTGGGTGATCCTAAGGTAGGCCCATAGGTTTCTCTATGGATGGTTAAAGGCCCACCATAGACCCTAGGCCATTTGTTTAAGGCTCAATGTGTATGTATGTGGAACCTACCTTAACGCATGATTGGTCCAGGCTGTTCAAGCCTTGGATCGCCCAATTATGGAAGCACTCTCTGCCTTGGGTTGCTGCTGGATTCACAATCCAGTAGCAGGCCCACTTGATCTTTTCTTGATGTACACACCCTCCATCTGGTGGGGCCCCCTATGAATATTGTTGGTCTTCATGAGATCATTCCCACTTATTTGACTAATTTCTGGGCTTTCGCAAGCCCAGGAAGCAGAGTGAGCCAAACGTTTATTAAGGAGCCTTAAATGTACATTGTTATGATTGGAACTTTATTGGACATGGGACCCACCATATTGAGAACTTGTGTGCGTGTTGCACGCTTATATTTTATAATCCTTGGGCTTATTTAGTGCATTTTTTTGGGTCACCTTTAGTGATCACATGAGGACCCAATCTTAGATCAGATTTTTGGGGCATCCCATGGGCCCAGAGTGGATTGGGACGTCCTAGCTTGGCCCAATCATACATTGGGCTGACTTCCACCATTTTGATGGACTTGTGGGCTGAGATAAAGATAGTATTGGGCCCTTAGTTGCTCCCTTAAATTGCTAGTTATTGGGCTGATGTAGCGGGGCCCATTTCATCCAAACTTAAACTTGTTATTTTTTTTGGGCCGTATATTGTGTACGCGGGCTGCCCACCAAGTCCAACTTAATGCATGGATTCTTTGGCCATTGGGAATTGAGCCTTGGGCCTTAATTTCCCTCTTGGGGCCCATGTTGTTAAAGGTGGTATTATATCATTTTCTTATGGCCTATTATGAGGGATATATGTATGTGGTTACCTGTGTTCTTATCTTGAATGTAGGCCTTGGGCCTTGCATCCATATAGTTCGTGGTTGAGATGCCTCTTGGGGAATGGTGGTTAAATGTCCCCATTATGGACCCCTCTAGGCCCGATTGTATCTAAATGTGATTGGATGCTCATCTTAAACTCTTGCTAGACTCACTTCTGTGTTACTTAGACACGTAGTTGTATGCTTAGTCTCGTGGGCTACCCCAGGTAAATGGACCCCCACTAGAGGTGGGATTTCTTATGGATATTGTCTAAATACCTAGTCTTGGTCCCTTCTTAGATAGGAGGAGTGTACTACATTGTATATCGCCATATAGTGTGATTAAATTCATCTTCATGACCCATGTACATCATTGTATGCTTGGTTGACACTGAACCACTGTGTGTATGGTCATATTGTGCCATTGGGCATTGCATGTTACCTTCTTCGAGGGACATAATATTCCCTCTTGAGCACGTTGGATGCTTGGAATTGATGCATGGTTGATTGTGTGATTCATGCATCTGACATTGCATAACATATGAGCATTTTTGCCCTTGCTTCATCAGGGTTGTAGCCTCCACAGATACATCGTGGATGGCCATGTTTGGACACCGAAAATGTTACTCGAGCATACCGGGTGCATAGGATGCCCATGGGTGAAATTCTCAAAACTTCCATAGTACCAAGGATCTGCTCCAACGCCGTGACCGAGTGGAATATATGAGCGCACGAGGGCCTTATACCATTAGGCCGCGACTCCCACTGTCGTGTAGTCGGTTGGATAGGGTGTGGCCTTACTCGCCTGATGTAAGGGGGCATTGCTAGGCTAAGTCTAACCAGCTCATGAATGGGTCCGCTACCTTCAGGCCTTGCTTGTGATTGGCTGTCCGCAGGCAGGGTAGTGAGGTCTCTTACGCTCGTTTGACCGTGCGGGGTCTGTAGAGCCGCAGTTATCCAGCAGTGTAATGGACCCCGGTGATTTCCTTATGATGGAAATGTACTTGATATGTGGATTGGATATAAGCACTGACATTACTTCGCATTGCATTTGCATTGGCTGTGTAAGCCTTATAATGCATTACAGTACTCATTGCATTACAGTACTCATCGCATTACAGTACTCATTGCATTACAGTACTCATTGCATTATATAGCCATGGTATGGCTTCCTGCATGATCGTACTGCCTTGGTATAGTTTCTTGCATTCATGATAGCCTTGGTAAGGCTAGTGGTATTGGTATTGATCATGACTCCCTCCTGCATTCTCTATCTTCTTCTGAGTACTATTATCACACACTTACATCACCCTCTAAACTTCTATAAGCTTATGCACGATTGATGCGTGCAGGAGATCCTAAGCAGGCGTCGTAGCAGCAGAGCGTGGAGTAGAGTTGAGCTTGAGGACTCCAGTGTTGCTGACTCTTTTCTCTCTTTTCTCATTATCTTATGTATGTCCTTTTGGACTTGATGTAAACTTATAAAAGTTCAAATTCTTAGTGGATTTTGTGATGTGTATCCTTTGTTACTTCCAGATGTACTTGTTGTGATCTGGGGTATGCTCGTATTGGTAATGATTATACTGTTATGAAAATCCTCCTTGTAGGATCCCAGGATCGGAACCTGCTTCAGGAGCCGAGAATGGGGTACTACGGAGGCTGTTGCGGCCAGAACCGGCCATCGGATTCCTTGTGAGTCCGGTTACCGAGTCTGGGGCGTGACAATTTGATTTTGCGACGAACATGTTTCGTCGCAAATTTACAATTTTGTCATATTATATGAAGCAATTTCTGATCGATTGGAGGTCGTAGGAGCTATTATATTCCCATTAGAGGTCCAAAGAGCAGTTACGGGTGTGTCGGAGTTCCATAGATTGATAATGGGTCCCAGGAGGTCTCAAGAGCGATTACGGATTGATTAGAAGTCAATGGAGTGATTACTATCACTGTAGTGATTACAGTCACGGGAGCGATTAAGGGCCTTAGGAGCGATTACGGACCGATTTATAGTCACAAGAGCTTTTACATTCCAGAAGTACAAGGTCCTTTTTTGGCCTGATCCTCGAAGTCCTTCTAGCCTTTACATGATCAATCTCACATATTTTTTTTTTTTTTTTTTATGGCGGATAGGATCCGTCGTAAATTTGTGACGGATCTTAATCCATCGCAGATCCATCGCAAACTTCGACGGTTCACATCCGTCATTTTATTTTTGCTGCGTGACAAATATCAATGGACCAAAATCGTCGTTAATTTGATTTTGCGACTGACATGTTCCGTCGCAAATTCACAATTTTAGCATATTGTCTGAAGCGATTTCTGATCGATTGGAGGTTGTAGGAGTGATTATATTCCCATTAGAGGTCTAAAGAGTAATTACGGGCGCGTTGGAGTTTCTTCGATTGATTATCGGTCCCAGGAGGTCTCAAGAGCGATTACGGATTGATTTGAAGTTAATGGAGCGATTACGGTCACAGGAGCGATTAAGGGCCTAAGGAGTGATTACGGACCGATTTATAGTCACAAGAGCGTTTACGTTCTAAAAGTAGGAGGTCCTTGGTTGGCCTGATCCTTGGAGTCCTTCTAGCCTTTACATGATCAACCTCACATATTTTTTATTTTTATGGCGGATAGGATCCGTTGTAAATTTGTGACGGATCTAAATCCGTCGAAAATCCATTGCAAAATTTCGACGGATCAGATCTGTCGTTTGATTTTTGCTGCGTGGCAAATATCGAAGGAACTAAACCGTCGTTAATTTGATTTTGCGACGGACATGTTCGGTCGCAAATTCACAATTTCGGCATAGTCTGAAGTGATTTTTGATCGATTGGAGGTCGTAGGAGCGATTATATTCCCATTAGAGGTTCAAAGAACAATTATGGGCGCGTCGGAGTTCCTTTGATTATAAGTCTCGGGAGGTCTCAAGAGCGATTACGGAATGATTAGAAGTCAATGGAGTGATTACGGTCACGGGAGCGATTAAGCGCCTCAGGAGCGATTACAGACCGATTTATAGTCACCAAAGCGTTCACATTCCAAAAGTAGGAGGTCCTTGGTTGACCTGATCCTCAAAGTCCTTCTAGCCTTTACATGATCAATCTCACACATTTTTTATTTTTATGACGAACAGGATCCTTTATAAAATTTGTGACGGTTCTAAATCCGTCACTGATCCATCGCAAAATTTTGATGATTCACATCCGTCGTTTGATTTTTACTGCGTGGCAAATATGGACGGACCAAAACCGTTATTAATTTGATTTTACGACGGACATGTTCCGTCGCAAATTCACAATTTTTGCAAATTATCTGAAGCGATTTCTGATCGATTGAAGGTCGAAGGAGTGATTATATTCTCATTAGAGGTCCAAAGAGGAATTACGGGGAGTTCCTTAGATTGATTGTGGGTCCTAGGAGGTCTCAAGAACGATTACGGATTTATTAGAAGTTAATGGAGCGATTACGATCACAGGAGCGATTAAGGGCCTCAGGAGCGATTACGGACCGATTTATAGTCACAAGAGCTTTTACATTCCAGAAATAGGAGGTCCTTGGTTGGCTTGATCCTTGGAGTCCTAGCCTTTACATGATCAATCTCACGTATTTTTTATTTTTATGACGGATAGGATCCGTCGTAAATTTTAGACGGATCTGAATTCGTCGCAGATCCATCGCAAACTTTCGACGATTCACATCCGTCGTTTGATTTTTACGACGTGATAAATTTTGATGGACCAAAATCTTTATTAATTCGATTTTGCGACGGACATGTTCCATCACAAATTCACAATTTTAGCTTATTGTCTGAAGCGATTTCTGTTCGATTGGAGGTTGTAGGAGCAATTATATTCCCATTAGAGGTCCAAAGAGCAATTACGGGTGCGTCGAAGTTCCTTAGATTGATTATAGGTCCCAGGAGGTCTGAAGAGCGATTACGGTCACGGGAGCGATTAAGGGCCTCATAAGCGATTACGGACCGATTTATAGTCATAAGAGTGTTTACGTTACAGAAGTAGGTCCTTAGTTGGCCTGATCCGAGTTTTCTAGCCTTTACATGATCAATCTCACGTATTTTTTAATTTTATGGCAGATAGAATCCATCGTAAATTTGTGATGGATCTGAATTCGTCGAAGATCCATTGCAAACTTTCAACGGTTCACATCTGTTGTTTGATTTTTGCTATGTGGCAAATATCGACGGACCAAAACCGTCGTTAATTTGATTTTGCGATGGACATGTTTGGTTGCAAATTCACAATTTTGGCATATTGTCTGAAGCGATTTCTGATCGATTGGAGGTCGTAGGACCGATTATATTCCCATTAGAGGTCTGAAGAGTGATTACGGTCACGGGAGCAATTAAGGGCCTCAGGAGTGATTTCGGACCGATTTATAGTCAGAAGAGCTTTTACATTCTAGAAGTAGGAGGTCCTTAGTTGGCTTGATCCTCGGAGTCCTTCTAGCATTTACATGATTAATCTCACGTATTTTACATTTTTATGAAGGATAAGATTCGTCGTAAATTTGAGACGGATCTGAATCCGTCGTAGATCCATCACAAACTTTTGACGGTTCACATCCGTCATTTGATTTTTGCAGCGTGGCAAATATCGACGGACCAAAATCATCGTTAATTTGATTTTATGACTGACATGTGTCTGTCGCAAATTCACAATTTTTGGCATATTGTATGAAGCAATTTCTGATCGATTGGAGGTCGTAGGAGCGATTAGGTTCCCATTAGAGTTCCAAAGAGCAATTACGGGCAAGTCGGAGTTCCTTAGATTGATTATAGGTACCAAGAGGTCTCAAGAGAGATTACAGATTGATTAGAAGTCGATGGAGCGATTACAGTCACGGGAGCGATTAAGGGCGTCAGGAGCGATTACGGACCGATTTATAGTGACAAGAGTATTTACGTTCCAAAAGTAGGAGGTTGAAAAGGCCAAGCTATATGTCCTAGAAGGGGGGTGTGAATAAGACTATGCCAAATTAAAATGATAACAGCGGAATTTAATCAAATAAAGGAAAAATAGCACTTTAAACTATCCACAATACTGAAATGTAAAACAACCTTAAAATTCTACATGTTCCAAGGACAACCTTACACCATAAAAACTAAGAGTTTATGGCAAGGACAACCTTACTAGAAAAATCTAAGAATCAATAACTCAAACCGAAGAGAAATAAAATAGCAAGAATTGAAATATACACTATTATAACATTCCCCACAATTCTTGAAATGAAAATATTACAACATTCATATCCACAAATATATCCCAGAACTTTGAATGATAAAAGATATAAAAAATAAATCACACATCCACAAAACACAAAGAATTATAGTGGTTCGCCTGTGTGTACACCAACTGTTCAACAACAGCCACACAGCTACTCCACTCCTAATATCCTCACACAGTGGATATTAGCGTTCACTATGAAAATAGGTTTTTCTCAGGTTCACCTAAAACCCTCACAATTGTGTCTTTCAAGTGGGCTTACACAATTCAAAAACCCCACACTCTGAGTTTTCTGGCTCTCCTCAGATAACCAAAAAGAATGAGATTTTTCTGGCTTAATCTCAAAAGAAACCAACACAATGGGAATTACAATAATGTAAAATACTTGGATTTCTCCTTTTGTTGCAGCTTGGAAGAACCAAGACGGAGTGGAAATTTGAATATAGAAGTTCAATGTCCAATACTCACTTTGAAATGGTTCTATGTTTTAATTGATTTTAAATTAAATCAAGTTGGGAGAACTCTATTTGATTTTGGTTCCAAGAAGTGGAATATCACAATTCTTCTTTCAAATCAGATTAGAATGCAGAAACAAAATCAAATATAAAAAGCTAGTAAAAAGAAAATATTAAATATGTACAATCTAGCTTAAGAAGTTTACAAATTTATCTCTCAGAGTGATGCCTTGATTTTACTTGAATTGGATATCAAACTCTGAAATTCGTGCTTTATTTATAGTTGCAGAAATCACATCTACGACTGGTCTCATGGACAATATGACTGGTTGTAGGACGAACTGATTTTTGAAATTTTGAGCGCGATCGGATAAAACCGTTCCACGACTGGTTGTAGGTACTTCACGACCGGTCATGAGGCCTCCACAAATGGTCATGACCTGACCACGACTAGTCGTGAGGAGCCACGAATAGTTGCTGGAGTTTGAGTCGTAGCTGCTGGACTGGTCGTGAACGAGTCGTGCACTGGTCACAGGACCGGTCGAGCAGACTCCATGATTGGTCGTGGCTTACCAAAAAATTCTAAAAATTTACACCAAACTTAGGACTGGTCTTGAAATTTCTTGGATTGGTCAAGCCAGTGCTAGGACTAGTCGAACAGGGTCCGGGACTAGTTGTATAACAATCCAAACACTTATAAAGTGATTCAATTTGAATTATGTATCCAAAATGACCTATCCTAAGGTCAATGTAAGGTCATTCATACCTTAAACATGAAGTATGAACATTGAACCTTCTTTTCTTCAGATGATGGATGATCTTTGACGTTCATTAAGCTTGAGATCTCGACACATGATGAAGCTTGAACTTGAGATTTTTGGAAGCTTGAATTCGTAGTTCTTGAGTTGTACTTCACCTTGAGTCTTGAACAAGATCTCGTCTTTCGATGTAGTTTTAAAACTTTGAAGCTTACAGAAGAGAACAATGTACTTGATCTTGTAATTTTTGAAGTAGATCTTTGTTCTTGACTTAAAGCATTGTCCTTGTACATGTGATGCATTGCCTTGAACATATATACTAATGTGCTACACAAGACACAGATTGAGTTTTTGGCACTACAAAATTTGACAATCAAAGGAGCATGAAACCATAGCACTTACAATCTCCCCCTTGGTCAAATTTGTGACAAAACACACTCAATAAAAATAAGAGAAGCATCTCAATAAAGAATCATGCAACAGTTATAAAAGAAAACCAGTTACAGCTTGGTTAAAGAATCATGCACCAGTTATCATCAACTTAGCACACATCATCATGAACTAGTCAAAACACCTCCTTACTTACTCCCCCTAAGTAGCACACATATATCCATAAAAAAAACTACTATCCAATCCCAATCCATATCCATACAAGCATAACAAAATATTCTCCCCCTTTTTGTCACAATATGACAAAGGAAGCAACTAAGATATGGAAGAGGAAAAGAAAAGAGGAATAAGGAAGCAAACTAGTTAAGATATGAAAGATATAAGCAAATTCAAAGATCACATATCATTAACCAGTATAAACCAAATTCATCCAAAGTCAATCTCAAAAATTGAAAGAAAAGAGTTAAGTAACACAAGAGTTATTATAGTCCCAAAAAAAAACTTAATCAGATCCAGAAGATGGTGCAGGAATAGATGGATCAATTTGGTGTAAACCCTTGTTTAAGCGCCTCATATATTTGCGCATATAAGCAAATTGAGAATCTAGGGTTACACAAATCTGAGCCACCTGTTCCTCAAGAGATTTTAATCGCTCAGCAAAATTAGAAGGCTGATAGTCAGGGTCAGCCTCAAAATTTGATTCAATCTCATTGAAGATATCATCCATATTTATATCATCAGGAGTTAGATCGCCACCCTTTTCTTCATTCACAGCTGCAGCTCCACCATCACCAACATCCACTTGGCCCTCAGCCAATCACAACCTCATTTTGTGTATATTCAAGTTGTTGAAAATAAGGTGATGAATAGGAGCCTCTCGAACAGGCATATCAACTAGCATGTGAGTAGCTAACACAGTCATAAGAAATGCAAACAAAATATCACTGTGTCCAGGATGGAGACGAAATTGAATGATAGAATGACAGATCAAAGAAGGAAGACAGATATTTGTGCCTGAGATAATGGAATGCAAAATTTGAACCATAAAAGAAGTCAATTCTGTTTTGTTACCAGAACGTGGATACAGATTTGAAATAAATATTTGATGAAGAACCCTGTATCTGGATAACAAGTACTTTGAAGCAAGCGCATTCTCATTTTGACTCCATTGCACATCCATATTGCATAATGCTCTAGTGAGCATGCGTTTTTCTGATTTGAGTGTTTCTTAACTAGAGTGCTAAGTGGAATACCGTCATCATTAATAGGTATGTCCATTAGGCCAGAAATCAGGTGTTGATCAACTTGAAATGGGCTTTCTCTAGTTGCAATTTTAAAAGTTAAATTTTCTGTAGAGAAATTAGAAATGCATGCGAACATAGCCTGCGCAATAGACCGGTATGCCGGCCCACTCCAATGTAGAATGTTAGCCCATCCTATAGCTTGAAGAAGTGGAAGGAGACCAAAAGGAACAATGTGTTCAAGATCAACAGGTCGTTCAATAATAACATTGCGCACTCGTAAATCCCGCACATATGAGGGATCATCTTCGGGTGACCGAAGGTGGCGTCTTGTTATAGTTGAAAAACGAGATGAGGAAGGACCACGAGTGTTTTTCTTTTTCCCTCTAACATCCATTTACAACTAGAAAATCAAAGAAGGAAGGAGTTACAAAAGATGTGGGATGAGTTTTCTCAAAAACAGATTTTGGAGAAGAAAACCCCAAAAAACTTCAAGGAAAGTTAAAATCAAGCACTCCAAGGAAGAAAATGAAGTGATTAAAACATGAATCTATAAGAAAAACTGAAATAATGCACTAACTTTGATGAATCAATAAGTTGGGTATGACTAGTCGTGCTATGGCCCGTTGGAGAAAAAAAGAAAATGAGGAAGAAAGGGTTTTTCCCCAAATTAAAAGATCCAGTGCGTTACACGACTAGTCGCGGGACGTCCTCGACTGGTCGTGCAAAGACAAAAACATGCATTCTTCACATAATTCTAAAATTTTAAATTATAATATAATAAATATATAAACTATAATATAGAAATGCATGAATAATCAATTTAAATTGCACATACCAAGATCAAATTTCAATTTATTAAACCTGCTTTTGACGAGTGGTTTAGTGAAATGTTAGCAAGTTGAGTCTCGGTTGGAATACAATCCAAAGAGATTGTCTTTTTTTTCCACTAATTCACGAATGTAGTGATATCTAATGTCAATGTGCTTGGTTCGTGAATGCTGGATTGGATTTTTAGATATATTTATTATACTAGAATTATCACAATATAAAACCATTGAATCCTGTAAAATTCCGTAATCGCTTATCATTCTGTTTATCCATACAAGCTGAGTACATGCATTTCCAGCTGCGATGTATTCAACCTCAACAGTTGAGAGCGATACAAACTTTGCTTCTTACTAAATCAAGAAACTAAACAATTTCCAATATAGAAATAACCACCACTGGTTGATTTCCTATCATCGATATTACCAGCCCAATCAACATCTGTGTACCCAGCCAACTGAACACTAGTATCATATGGATACCAGAGACCCAATTAGATGAACTTGCGACATATCGCAATAATCTGCTTAACAACAGTTAGATGGGACTCTTTAGGGTTAGATTGATATCTAGTGCAAATACCAACACTAAAACCAATATCAGGTCTACTTGCAGTTAAATAAAGTAAACTGTCAATCATACTACGATATAATTTAGGATCCATACTTTTACCTGTAGAGTCTTTTGAGAGTAGGAGTATCGAAAATTTTCCCATTCTCAAATCCGAACTTTTTAATTAAGTTTAAAACATATTTGGTTTGAGAAATAAAAATACCATCAGGTTGTTGTTTTACTTGCAACCCTAGGAAACAATTCAATTCCCCAACCATGCTTATTTTGAATTTAGATTTCATTAAATCTGCAAACTCAACAGTCATGTTAGTATAGGTAGATCCATAAATAATATCATCAATATAGATCTGCACTATTAGGATATGATTGTTATGTTTCTTAACAAAAAGAGTCTTATCTACACTTCCCATTAGAAAATTATGACTTAGTAGAAACTTAGTCAATTTTTCGTACCATGCCCTGGGAGCTTGTTTCAAATTGTAGAGAGCCTTTTTTAGGCGATAGACATGATCAACATTCTTAGGGTCTTCAAAACCCGTTGGTTGTTTAACATAAACTTCTTCATGCAGATCGCCATTTAAGAAAGCACTCTTTACATCCATTTGATAAATTTTGAATTTTCTAAAGCAAGCAATGGATATAAATAGTCTGATTGGTTCAAGATGAGCTACCGGGGCAAAGGTTTCATCATAATCGATGCCTTCAATTTGAGTGTACCCTTGTACAACCAGTCTAACTGTTTTGAATTATATTACCAAGTTTGTAAGGCCCGTATCCTAGCCCGTACTGTTCCGTCGACTCCTGCGATCCTTTCCATCGAATTCCGGCAACCCACAACCTATAATCGACGTTTGCACGCGACCCTAAATCATATCCCGTAGATTTGAGTCGGCTTAATTCGAGACGTGTACCATTACGACCGCACCGTCGCCGTCGTTCCAACGCCGCGTCTTACATACTGATCCGATACCCTGACCAGGAGATGTGGGCCTGCGTTTAGTTCGAGGAAAACACCGCACGTTTGCAATCTTAAGAGAATCTCTACAACATGTCCCATCAATCAATCAATCATCTCATGTCAAGTATACAACCCATGTTTTCTTTCTCCACAAGTTAAGCAATCTACCCCAAAAGTTAACAAATCTCTCACCTCACATCCATCACCCATCACTCTCTCTCCTTACAACCATCTCTCTCTCATTTCTCAAACACAAAAAAATTCCAAGCAAAAGTGGTGGACGTCCAAGCCATCCCAAGTGAGAAAAGTGAGTGTAGTGTGGCCCACTTCCCACCCCAAAAATCCTTCATCCTAGTCATTCATCTCTCATCATCTTCCATCAAAGAGAAGCACAAGGAGATCGGCATTCCATCGGACCAAGAAGATCGAACGGTGGGTGCTTTATAGGCTAGATTTTCATGTTTTGATGATGGGCTAAGTGAGGCCTACCGATTGATGGTATGGATCTCACTTTGACCCTAGATGTGGCCGATGGCCCACCTTGATGCTCACGATCATTCCATGATGGGACCATTCTCCATGGACCCCATCATGATGTTTATTTTCCTTGCATAAATAGGGTCATCTAGACCATTGCATTTTGGTGGAGAAAGAATCTCCACTGTTGATTTTGATCGGTGGGCTCACATGTAATGGGACCCACTTGATATATGTTGTAAATCATGCAAGGGAGGGCCCATAGTGCCGGGGTCCCTCCATCATCACATGTTTCTCTCTCTCTCTCTCTCTCTCTCTCTCTCTCCTTCCTTTATTTTATGGCCCACTTAATGAGCGTACATGATGTCCAAACCGTCCATCAAATGGACCCCATGACCGTCCAAACCATGTGGGCCCTACCTAAATGGGGATAGGAAAAACACAAATATTTGATTGATCAAGTGGGCCACGTCCACGTGGGACCCACCTTGATGCCATGAATACCCACGCCGTCCATCCAGCGTCCCTGGAAGCTGGACGTTGTGGAGAGTGAATTGACAATGAGGTGTACTCACTGCAAAAAACAATTTGATTTTTAAGGCTTTTGGGTGGGCCACTCATATGGGCCCCACCTTGATGTATGAACCCAATCCACACCGTTCATTCCATTCCCCAGCTCATTTTAGACGTCGAGCTGAAAAATGAATCCAATCCGATTTCCTGGCGGGCCATAACATGGAAAATATTGATTTTGACCGTTAAAATCGACTAGGACCCACCTTGAACCAAAACATACTGAATATTGGGCTTGTTTGGTCGCTCTTGAGCCATGAAATGCAATGACATGAGTGAATTCACCTGATGCAGCCCCTATATATGAAAAACCACAAAAAAACAAGTTAAAAAATATATATATAGGCAGCAGGTGCTGCTACCACTGGCATCCTTGGACACTGCAGCAGCGTCCTGCTGCGGTTGACTCTGGGACGTGGGTCCCAGCCGTGGGCCCCACCGTGATGTTTGTGAACATCAACACCGTGCATTTGGGTGGGCCCCATTTAGGCAGTGGGCCCCCTGAAAAAATCAGCCGTATACAACTCAGGTGTCCCACATCACAAGGAACAGTGTTGGATTGAACGTCTGCCATTGAAACCCATTTGGGTTTTCAAAGAAGTTTTGGATCATTATGTAATTTGTTTTTCCTCTTTATCCAGGTCTGTGTGACCTCATTAATAGATTGGATGGCAGATGAACGTTATGGTGGACCCCACGTGGGACCCACCTGTAATGGATTAGATTGGCACGTGTACCACACACTAAATATATGGCTGTGATGTGGCATGTTATGTAGAGCCCACCTTGGCGACATGTGTGGGACCCTCCTTGATGTATGTATTGTATCCAAACCGTCCATCCAATTGGCAAGCCCATCTTTGGCTTAAGACTAGAAATGAGGCAGATTTATTAGGTGGACCACACCACAGAAAACAGTGGAGAGATGAACGCTTACCATTGAAGTCCTTTTGGACCACAACAGTATTGGATCAACTTGATATATGTTTTTCCTCCCAACCAAGTCTGTGTGACCTTATAATCAGATTGGATGGAAAATAAATGTTATGGTGGGCCTTGGGAATTTTAATGGTGTAAATCATTTCACCACTTTTATTTGGAGTGCGGTCCAGATGATCTTTCGATACGTTTCATCCCTTGTGAAATGCTCTAGAATGATCTTTACATGGGTTATTACCCATTGCAATGAATATAAGGCCCATTGATTCGATCCATTTGACAAGGCCCAATGTGATATATGAGGCTCGTTGTTGAGGCCCACCTTGATGTGATATATGAGGTCCGTTGTTAAGGCCCACCTTGATGTATATGAGGCCCATGTTATACGACCCATTTGATGTATTTGAGGCCCATGGGTCGAGGTCCAATGGGATGTATATAAGGTCTATTGCAATGTGTGATTCCACCATGGTTTGTGTAATGATATTTGTGGCGGGCTATGCCTTGGGAACAATGTTGGTTTGACGTCCACATTGTAAGGATAATGTTGGTTAAATGTCTGCATTGTATCTCTCCCTAGGGCCTATCGATAGGCCCATACTTGTTATGTGTAGGCCATCTAGGCCCATCTTCGTTGTGAGGATAATTCATCACCTTATAACATGCTTAGTATAACTCCCTGACTCATGCCCATATGTATCATATGTATGCTTGATATGAGTAGTGATTGATCATTGCATATGCCATTGGACAGATTATTTATGGGGCTCATTGATAGGAGTTACCCACATGAGCGCGTGAGATTGCTGTATGACTGTATGGTGTGACTCATGCATCTCGCATATGTGTGACTTGATCATTGTACGCCTAGTGACATCAGGGTCGTGGCTCCACAGGCACATCGTGGATGGCCGTATCGGATACCGAAAATCCTTGGTTCTAGCACTGTGGGCACTTAGGATGTCCTTGGGTGAAAGTCCCAGAACCTTTTTGGTACCAGGAGATGCTCTAACGTCTAGACTGAGTGGATACACGAGCGCCCGAGTGCCGAATACCAGTAGGCCGCGTCTCCCACTGTGTCGTGGTCAGTTAGAAGGGGGTGTGGCATTATCCGCCCGAGTGAGGGGGTTGTAAGCTAGGTTGAGTTTGACCAGCTCGGAAATGAGTCCGCTATCGATGAGCCGTGTAGGTATTGGCAGACTACTGGTCAGGCAGATAGTGAGGTCTATTCCGCTCACTGGGCTGTGCGGCTAGGGAGGCGATAGTCAGGTGGAGTGTACTAGACCCCGGTGATATCCCAAAGAGGAACTATACTGATATGTATACTTGATGAGGATAACATGCTTGTTTTACATCTTGCATATGACATTTGGCTACATAGGCCTCGCATCGCATGACCTTGGTATGGCCGTTAGCATTCATGCCTTGCATTACATAGCCTTAGTATGACTGATTGTATTCATGGACTTACCCGCATATTTTCGCATTACTCTGATATTGTATACTTGATACTCGCCTTGCGCACACACTTACACCACCCTCTAAGCTTTTGTAAGCTTATGCACGACCGTTGTGTGCAGGTGTCATTGGATCGCAGTAGCACTGAGGCAGGAGTGTGTATCGGATTATTTTGGAGCTTTTTAATCACCCTGTATTTTCCTTTTCACATTGTACTTACAGTTTTTGATATAGTGGATATGTGGTGATGTTGTTTTGTACTTGGTTATGCTTGTGGTTATGCTCCATTACAAAAAAAAAAAATTTCATATTGAAAATCCTCATTGTAGGATCCCAGGATTGAAATCTGGCATACGAGTGCCGGGATCCGAGAATGGGGCACTACGGAGGTTGTCAGTACCGGATTCGGCGATTGGAAATTTTGTGAGCCCGGTTTCCGAGTTTGGGGCGTGATAAAGTTTATCAGACTTATTTTTGAAAATCCACTTAGTTCCGATAATATGTTTATCTTTAGGTCTAGGAACAAGATACCAAACATCATTTCTCACAAATTGGTTAAGCTCTTCTTGCATTGTAACAATCCAGTGTTCGTCAGTAAGAGCTTTTTTTACGTTAGTCGGTTCTATCTGGGATGTAAAGCACACGTAATTACATATATCTTCTAGTTGTCTACGAGTGCGCACACTAGTGAGAGAATTTTCAAGAATTTGAGTGGTTGGATGATCTTTAACAGTCCTCAGTTCGGAGTTAGTTTGATTTGATGAAGTATCTAGTTTGTCAATTAAAAGAACTTCATCATTATCTGAATTTGAGGCAGGTGTATTTAAGTGATCGTCAGTGACCACATTAATGGACTCTTGAATAACACCGGTCCTCTTATTCAGTACTCGATATGCTCAACTGTTCAAAGAATACCCTAAAAAGATCCCTTCATCACTTTTAGTGTCAAACTTGCCCAGATTTTCACGGTCACGTAAAATATAGCACTTGTTGTCAAAAACTCGAAAGTATTTGACAATAGGCTTCTTATCGAACCACATTTCATAAGCCGTTTTATTATAAGTTTTACTTGTATAAACTCGGTTGATTATATAGCATGCCGTATTTACAGCTTCAGCCTAAAGATTTTTAAGGAGCTTCAGACTATTCAACATTACATTTGCTATTTCTTGAAGCACTCTATTTTTTCTTTCAACAATTCCATTTTGTCGTGGAGTTTCGGGTGCAGAGAATTCATGTAGTATTCCTTGATTACAATAGAATTTCTCAAAACTGCTATTCTCAAATTCTGATCCATGATCACTATGGATCTTACAGACTTGAGAACCTTTTTCCGTTTGGATTCGTTTGATAATCCTTTTTACTTCATCAAGGGTTTCTAATTTATCCTTTAAGAAGGCTGCCCAAGTGAATCTGGTAAAATCATTCACGATTACCAGTATGTATTTTTTGCCATCTCAACTCTCCGTCCTGGTTGGTCCTATAAGATCCATATGGAGAAGCTCGAGCGGTTTTGATGTGGCATTGAAGTTCACCTTTTTGTGAGGACTCCTAGTTTGCTTACCAATCTGGCACTCGCCACATATTTTGTCTACTTTCTGTAATTTAGGTAGACCTCTTATCAGTTCTCTTTTGCTCAATCGATACAAATTACGGTAGTGTACATGTCCAAGGCGTTTATGCCATAACTCTATCTCATCGGTATGGACCATGTAACACAATTGACTAGATGAGCTAGAATCACTAACAATATAACAGTTTTCAGAAGTTCTACGACTAGTTAATATTACAGAACCCTTTTTGTTTAAAATTTCACAACCTTGGTTAGTAAATTTTACGCTATGATTGTTATCGCATATTTGAGATATGCTTAACAGATTGTGTTTTAACCCTTCAACATATAAAACATTCTCAAATAAGGGAAGGTTAAAGAGTTGAACCAAACCTTGGCCAATAATCCTGCAATTGCTACCATCACCAAATGTGACTGAACCATCAGCCATGTCATTAAGGTCGGTGAATAGACTTTTATCACCAGTCATATGCCTTGAGCATCCACTGTCTAAGTACCACTTTGAATGAGTTGTAGCTTTGAAAGCCGTGTGGGCAACTAAGAAAGTAACCTTAGGAACCCATTTCATAACTGTTTTAGGTTTAGGAGTATAGTTGGTCTTCTTATGTTTATAGTTGTTGTAAGAATGACCCACTGAGTTAGATTTTAAGAGCTCCTTAAGCAAATCAACTATTTTTTCAGCTAAACGGTTTTGATTCTGATTTTTATAGTTGATATGATTACTTTTAGGTTTGAAAGATTAAAAAGTTTTAGTATTTTTAGAAAAATTTTGATTTGAACTATTCCCTTTTGAGTTTGAGGACTCTTCTTTCACAAACTTAGGAGAAGTATTCTTCTGTTTAGGAGGAATATTTCTATCGCAGCCCAAACCGAATCGATCGCCACATTTTCTTGATCCAGATAAAAGTTTTTCTAACTTTGGATCACCGTGGGCATACCTCCATGTATCCTTTAAACTCAAAAGTGAAGAGACTTTAAGTTTAAGTTTTTCATTTTCAGATTTCAAATTTTCAATAAGGGAGGTTTTAAATTCTAAATCGCATTTGCATTTTTCAAAACAATCTGAAATGTGGGATTTTTCTAAAACAAGAGAATCAAAACTTTCTTCAACCTTTGAAAACTTTTCTTTCTGAAGTTTAAGTTTAACAACAATTTTACAACTCTCCTTATAAAGGGCATTATAAGCATCTTGAAGATCATCTTCATTTTCTTGATCACTATTCAGATTTTCTTCACTAGTTGAATCATCATTATCTGAAAAAGTGAATTTGGCTAGAGTCATAAGGGCTTTAACTTCACTGCCCGACTCAGTTTCAGAATCTTTTGATTCAGAAGAGGCTTCAGAGTCAGAGGATTCATCCCAAGTAGCCAACATTCCTTTCTTTTTAGGTTTGTCCTTTTTAAGACACCTGTTTGCTAAATGTCTATATTCATGGCAGTTGTAACACTGACTGTCTTTTAAAGATTTTCGAGTTTTAGGTTTAGATTTCTTCTTATCATTAGATTTTTGAAAATCAACCCTATTTTTACTTTTAAAAATTTTGTAAAACTTTTTTGCTAAAAGGACCATTCATCTTCAAAGTTTTCTAAATCAGAATTATCATTATTTTCTTGAAAAACATTTTTAGAAGATTTAAGGGTGATAGATTTACCTTTAGGAGCTTTAAAAGTTAACTCATAAGTCTGTAAAGAGCCAACTAATTCTTCTACCCTCATGTTATCCGTATCAAGAAGTTCCTGGATCGCAGTTACCTTAGAATTGAACCGTTCAGGAAGTGAGAGTAGTATTTTTGCACACACTTTACTTTCTGAGATTTTATCACCAAAACCCCACATAGAGTTCACAATGTCATTCAATCTTGTATAGAAGTCCATGAACACTTCATTTTCTTCCATATGTATTTCCTCAAATTTAGTTGTGAGGATTTGGACTTTAGATTTCTTGACAATTGATGTTCCCTCGTGTGTCATTTCTAAAATATCCCAGGCTTGCTTTGCAGAATCACAGGATATAATTCTTTTGAATTCATCCGGTGATAGTGCGCAAGTGATTGCATTTAGTGCTTTTACATTTGCATTCCTCTCACTTTTCTGAAGTGTGGTTCAAGAGAAGTAAGGTGTAATTCTCATAGATTTGGATCCATCGATTCCAGTTACTTTAGTGGTAGGAGGGGTCCATTCAGTCACTGTGGCTTGCCACACGCTCTCATCCATGGATTTAAAAAAAATCCTCATTCTAGCTTTCCAATAGGCATAATTGGTGTCATCAAATGGTGGAGGCCTAGTGACTGAAAGGCTATCAAAATTTAACATCTTATAAATAGCTTAGATCAATTAGCTCAGGAAATAAATCTAAAAATAATTAGAACGAGTTATTAGGCTCTGATACCACTTGAAAAGGCCAAGCTATATGTCCTAGAGAGGGGGGGGGGGGGGGGGGGGGGGGGGGGGGGGGTGAATAGGACTGTGCCAAATTAAAATGATAATAGCGAAATTTAATCAAATAAAGGAAAGATAGCGCTTTAAACAATTCACAATTCTGAAATGTAAAACAACCTTAAAATTCTAGATGTTCCAAGGACAACCTTACACCATAAAAACTAAGGGTTTATGGCAAGGACAACCTTATTAGAATAATCTAAGAATCAATAACTGAAACTGAAGAGAAATGAAATAGCAAGAATTGAAATCTACACTATTACAACATTCCCCACAATGCTTGAAATGAAAATATTACAACATTCACATCCACAAATACATCCCATAACTTTGAATGATAAAAGATATAGAAAATAAATCACACATCCACAAAACACAAAAAATTATAGTGGTTCGCCTATGTGTACACCAACTGTTCAACAACAGCCATACAGCTACTCCACTCCTAATATCCTCACACAGTGGATATTAGCGTTCACTATGAAAATAGGTTTTTCTCAGGTTCACTTAAAACCCTCACAATTGTGTCTTTCAAGTGGGTTTACACAATTTAAAAACCCCACACTCTGAGTTTTCTGGCTCTCCTCAGATAACCAAAAAGAATGAGTTTTTTCTGGCTTAATCTCAAAAGAAACCAACACAATGGGAATTACAATAATGTAAAATACCTGGATTTCTCCTTTTGTTGCAGCTTGGAAGAACCAAGACGGAGTAGAAATTTGAATATAGAAGTTCAATGTCCAATACTCACTTTGAAATGGTTCTATGTTTTAATTGATTTTAAATTAAATCAAGTTGGGATAACTCTATTTGATTTTGATTCCAAAAAGTGGAAAATCACAATTCCTCTTTCAAATCAGATTAGAATGCAGAAACAAAATCAAATATAAAAAGCTAATAAAAAGAGAATATTAAATATGCACAATCTAGCTTAAGAAGTTTACAAACTTATCTCTCAGATTGATGCCTTGATTTTACTTGAATTGGATATCAAACTCTGAAATTCGTGATCTATTTATAGTTGCAGAAATCACATCTACGACTGGTCCCGTGGACACTACGATTGGTCGTAGGACAAACTGATTTTTGAAATTTTGAGCACGATCGGATAAAATCGTTCTACGACTGGTCGTAGGCACTTCACGACCGGTCGTGAGGCCTCCACGACTGGTCGTGACCTGACCACGACTGGTCGTGAGGAGCTAAGAATAGTTGCTGGAGTTTGAGTCGTAGCTGTTGGACTGGTCGTGAATGAGTTGTGCACTGTTCACATGACCTGTCGAGCAGAGTCCATGACTGGTCGTGGCTTAACAAAAAAATTTAAAAATTTACACCAAACTTAGGACTGGTCTTCTTGGACTGGTCAAGCCAATGCTAGGACTAGTAGAACAGAGTCAAGGACTAGTCGTAGAACAATCCAAACACTTATAAAGTGATTCAATTTGAATTATGTATCCGAAATGACCTACCCTAAGGTCAATGTAAGGTCATTCATACCTTAAACATGAAGTATGAACATTGAACCTTCCTTTCTTCAGATGATAGATGATCTTTGATGTTCATTAAGCTTGAGATCTCGACACATGATGAAGCTTGAACTTGAGATTTTTGGAAGCTTGAATTTGTAGTTCTTGAGTTGTACTTCACCTTGAGTCTTGAACAAGATCTCGTCTTTCGATGTGTTTTAAAACTCTGAAGCTTACAGAAGAGAACAATGTACTTGATCTTGCAGTTCTTGAAGTCGATCTTTGTTCTTGACTTAAAGCATTGTCCTTGTACATGTGATGCATTGCCTTGAACATATATACCAATGTGCTACACAAGACACAGATTGAGGTTTTGGCACTACAAAATTTGACAATCAAGGAGCATGAAACAATAGCACTTACAGAGGTCCTTGGTTGGCCTGATCCTCGGAGTCCTTCTAGCCTTTACATGATCGATCTCACGTATTTTTTATTTTTATGGCGGATAGGATCCGTCGTAAATTTGTGATGGATCTGAATCCGTCGAAGATCCATTGTAAACTTTCAATGGTTCACATCCGTCGTTTTGCTGCGTGGCAAAATCGAAGGACCAAAACATTAATTTGATTTTACGACGAACATGTTCGGTTGCAAATTCACAAATTTGGCATATTTTCTGAAGCAATTTCTGATCGATTGGAGGTCATAGGAGCGATTATATGCCCATTAGAGGTCCAAAGAGCAATTACGGGCGCATCGGAGTTCCTTAGATTGATTATAGGTACCAGGAGGTCTCAAGAGCGATTACGAATTGATTAGAAGTCAATGGAGCAATTATGGTCGCGGGTACGATTAAGCGCCTCAGGAGAGATTACGGACCGATTTATAGTCACAAGAGCGTTTATGTTCCAAAAGTAGGAGGTCCTTGGTTGGCCTGATCCTCGGAGTTCTTTTAGACTTTACATGATCTATCTCACGTAATTTTTATTTTTATGACAGATAGGATCCTTCGTAAATTTGTGATGGATCTTAATTCATCGCAGATCCATCAGAAACTTTCGACAGTTCACATCCGTCGTTTTATTTTTGCAGCGTGGCAAATATCGATGGACCAAAACAGTTGTTAATTTGATTTTGAGACTGACATGTTCTGCCGTAAATTCACAATTTTGGCATATTGTCTAAAGCAATTTCTGATCTATTAGAGTCGTAGGATCGATTATATTCCCATTAGAGGTCCGAAGAGCAATTACGGGCGCGTTGGAGTTCCTTAGATTGATTATTGGTCCCAGGAGGTCTCAAGAGTGATTATGATTGATTCAAAGTCAATGGGGCGATTACAGTCACGTGAGCGATTAAGGTTCTCAGGAGCGATTACGGAGCGATTTATAGTCACACGAGCGTTTACGTTTTAGAAGTAGGAGGTCCTTGGTTGGCCTGATCCTCGGAGTCCTTCGAGCCTTTACATGATCAATCTCACGTATTTTTTATTTTTATGAAGGATCCTGTAAATTTGTGACGGATCTGAATCCGTTGAAGATCCATTGCAAACTTTCGACGATTCGTATCCATCGTTTGATTTTTGCTGCATGGCAAATATCAAAGGAACAAAACCGTTGTTAATTTGATTTTGCGACGGACATGTTTGGTCGTAAATTCACAATTTGGGCATATTGTCTGAAGCGATTTCTGATCAATTCGAGGTCGTAAGAGCGATTATATTTCCATTAGAGGTCCAAAGAGCAATTACGGGTGCGTTGGAGTTCCTTAGATTAATTATAAGTCCCAAGAGGTCTCAAGAGCGATTACGGATTGATTAGAAGTCAACGGAGCGATTACGGTTACGGGAGCGATTACAGACCGATTCATAGTCACGAGAGCGTTTACATTCCAAAAGTCGAAGGTCCTTAGTTGACCTGATCCTCGGAGTCCTTCTAGCCTTTACATGATTAATCTCACATATTTTTTATTTTTATGACGGACAGGATGCTTCGTAAATTTTGTGACGGTTTTGAATCCGTCACTGATTAATCGCAAAATTTCGATGATTCACATCCGTCGTTTGATTTTTGCTACATGGCAAATATGGACAGACCAAAACCGTCGTTAATTTGATTTTACGACGGACATGTTTTGTCTCAAATTCACCAACTGTCTGTCTGATCGATTGGAGGTCGTAGGAGCGATTATATTCCCATTAGAGGTCCAAAGAGCAATTACGGGCGTGTCGGAGTTCCTTAGATTGATTGTGGGTCCTAGGAGGTGAAAAGTCCTAGCTATATGTCCTAGAGGGGGGGTGAATAGGACAATGCCAAATAAAACTTATAACAGCGGAATTAAAAAGAATATGATAGCTAAAATAAATCACAATGCAGGAAAGTCAAACAACCTCAAAATTCAGATTTTGAGAGGTTGATACAAATGTTGTTCTAAAGGCAACCTTACACCAAAAACCAGAGTTTATGGTAGGACAACCTTATTTCTAGAAAGATCTTTGTATCAAATCTCAAACCAAAGAGGAATACAGAAATAAACACAAACTGAACTGAAATAGATTGTAATCACAAATGTATTGTTCTAGGGATAGCCATACACCATAAAAATGGCAGGGCAACCTTACTAGAACAACTTTAAAGGAAATTGAATATCAAGCTGATAAAGGAATAACAGAAAATAAATTCTAAACTATTACAAAATTCCCACAATGATTGAATTAAATGATTACAACATTCACCACGATACATATATACATCCCACAAATGAATAATTAAAGATTAGAAGTATAAATCATTCAACCACAACACAAGGGATTATAGTGGTTCGCCTTTGTGTTCACTAACTGTTAAACAACAGCCACACAAAATGCTACTCCACTCCTAATATCCTCACACAGGGGATATTAGCGTTCACTAACAAAATAGGTTTTCACAGGTTCACCCAAAACCTTTACAATTGTGTCTTTGTCTGTGGGCTTACACAATTAAAAAAACCCCACTTCTGAGTTTTCCTGGCTCTCCTCAGATAACCAATACAACAAGATTTTTCTGGCAAATCTTGAAAGAAACCAAAACAGAAAGGAATTTACAATTAAATGTAAAATACCTGATTATCTCCTTCGTTGTAGCAGCCCGGTAGAACCAAGTCAGAGTAGATGATTGAATGTCCAAGTTCAATGTCCAGTACTCAATTACAATGGTTCTAGTTCTAATAGATTTTAAATTAAACCAAATAGGGCTTGCCTTAATTGATTTTGATTCCAAAGAAAGGGAATAACAATTCCTCTTATCAAATTAGATTGGAATAGCAGAAACAAAATCAATTAAATAAAGCTAAAGAAAGAGAATATTAAATAAGCACACTTAGCTTAGATGAGCACAGAATTATCTCTCAGAAGTTCGACGAAGATTGGCTTGAATGGATTAATTAATTCGATCTTTCTTCTGAGATTCGTGCTCTATTTATAGGTGAGCAGATCGCGTCTTCGACTGTCTAGGGAGCTCTTCGACTAGTCGAAGAAATAACAGATATTTGAAAAATCAGGCGCGATAAGCTTTGACCGTTCTACGACTGGTCGAAGGTCTCCTTCGACTGGTCGTAGGTCACCTTCGACTGGTCAAAGGTCTCCTTCGACTGGTCGAAGAACTTGAAATTCATCGCTGGACTTTGAGTCGAAGACTTTCGACTGGTCGAAGATGCAGTCGACACTGTTCCTTCGACTGGTCGAACAGATTCCTGGACTAGTCGAAGCCTAACAGAAAATATCTGAATTTTGTAACAAACTCACGACTGATCGAGGAATTTCTTAGACTGGTCGAAGCAAAGCTAACTAGTCGAAGAAGGCCTAGGACTAGTCGAAGAACAGACCAAACTCATGTAAAATAAACATCCGACTTATGTATCCAAAGTGACCTATTCCTAAGGTCAACCTAAGGTCAGTCAAACCTCAACCATGAAGTAAGGACATTGAAACATTAGGAACAAGTGACCTTGAAGTTTAAGCTTTGAAGTCTTGATGTAGTTCAATCTTGAAAGTGTCTTGAGTTCTTTGAACTGCCTTGTACTCTTCTTGAAGTCTTGTATTCTTGAGTCATGTCTTGTGAGCAGTTCTTGCAGTCAAGGTTGATCTTTGTACTTGTGAGCTTTGCTTGTTCATGAATGTTGATCTTTGAGAGAGCTTCACTTATGCAAGTTATATAACAGTGATTTTGGCACCACAAATTTGACAACAGACAGGGATATAAACTATAGCACTTACAATCTCCCCCTTTGTCAAATTAGTGACAAAACACATAACCAAGATAAACATAAAGTAAAACAACTGGTTAAAGTATCATGAACCAGTTAATATCAACTGGCTTACCTGCAAATCAATATTCAATATTCAATATTCAACATTCAACCAGTTCATTCAACTAGTTCAAACATACATACTCCCCCTGAGTAACATAACCAATGCTACTCCTCTCACAATCACATCGTTAAGAACAAACCATTCTCCCCCTTTTTGTCACAATATGACAAAGGAAACAACAATAAAGGAGAACTAAATAAAGGGATATATGAGAGTAAACATGAGGAGTTATGAGATTATAGAAAAAAACAGAGATAGAGATACTCAGCATAGTCTCACATAGAACAAATACCAGCATAAAACAAAGATAGTATCCAACTCAAAATCAGTCAACAAGTGCTAAGTTATAAAGTTATTACAGACCAGAAATCCCATATAAACTAATCAGAACCAGAACCAGATGACGGAGCAGGAATAGAGGGATCAAGTTGGTGCATGCCTTTGTTCAATCGCCTAAGATATTTGCGCATGTACTTGAATTGTAAATCATGAGCAACAGACATGTTTTCCATCTTTACATTTATATTCTCAACTTTATCCTCTAATGCACTCAGACGAGCATCAACATCAGATGGTTCAAAATCTGGATCATTTGTTGAGTCAGAATCCAGTTCCTCAAAAATGTCATCCATATTAATATCATCACCACATTCTTCATGACCACCACCACCACCACCTTGTTCAGGAAGTAAATCCAACTTCATCTTATTGATATTAGAATTGTTGAAAATCAGATGATGGATCGGTGCCTCATCAACCGGCATATCGACTAACATATGTGTAGCCAATACAGTCATTAAATAGGCAAAAGGAATGTCACTATGACCAGGATGGAGTCTAAACTGAAGAATGAAATGACAGATTAAGGATGGTAAACAAATCTGAGTACCACTGGAAATAGCATGGATAACACGAACCATAAACGAGGTCAAGTCAGTTTTATTACCGAACGAGGATACAGATTAGACACAAAGATTTTGTGGAGAATTCTGTACTTGGGTAACAAATACCTTGCGGGAAGCGCATTCCCTTTTCGTGTCCATTGAACATCCATGTTGCACAAATCTCTAGTGAGCATGCGTTTTTCAGAAATTGAGGGTTTATCAGTTAGGTTATGGATAGGAATACCCTCATCATTCACAGGAATGTCCATAAGGGCTGAAATTAAATGACGATCAATGTCAAAAGGCCCTTCTCTAGTAGATATTTTAAAAGTTAAATTATCCTGTGAGAAAGCACTAATACATGCAAACATGGATTGGGCAATGGACCGGTATGCTGGCCCACCCCAATGTAATAAGTTAACCCAACCTACAGCTTCAAGCATAGGAAGGATGTCAAAAGGTGCAATATGATTAACATCAACAGGATGTTCAACAATAACATTACGTAATCTAATGTCCCTAACATAAGATGGATCATCATTGGGAACAAGAAGATGACGCTTAGAGATAATGGTCGATCTGGAGGAAGAAGAAGGACCACGGGAAGTAGTTTTTCTACCTCTAGAAGCCATTTGCAACAAAGATATCAAGGAAATAAGAAGTTGCAAAGGATTGAGAAGTGGGTTTACTCAAAACAGATTTTTCAAAATCCAAACCCCAAATCTCAATGAAATCCAAAATAGAAAGCTTCAAGCTAGAAAAGTAAACAATCTAGACACAAATCTGCAAGAAAAACGTAATTGGAACACTAACCTTGAAGAACATGAACAATGGGTTCGACAAGTCGAAGCTCGGCTCCTTAGAGAGGAAAAACGGAATGAGGAAGAAAGCAAAATCCCCAAATTTTAAGTGATTCCCGAGATCTACGACTGGTCGTGGATATCTACGACCGGTCGAAGTTCGACTGGTCGAGTATACTCACGACTGGTCGAAGAATGTCCAAAAATTCATATTTCTTGCAAATTATTCAAAAATTGAAATTTAACCTAGCAAATATTTACACTATGATACAAGTAGGCATAAATAATCATTTCAAAATGCACACGCCAAGATCAAATTTCATCTTTTTGAACCTGCTTTTATCGAGAGGTTTTCTGAAAATGTCAGCTCGTTGATCTTCGGTAGAAATATATTCCAGAGATATAATTTTTTCTTTTACTAATTTCCGAATATAATGAAATCTAATGTCAATGTGCTTAGTACGAGAATGCTGAATAAGAATTTTTGAAATATTTATCGTACTGGAATTATCACAATGTAATAACATAGAATCCTGTTTAATTCTATAATCACTTAGCATTCGTTGCATCCAAACAAGTTGTGTACATGCATTACCAGCTGCGATATACTCAGCTTCAGCTGTTGAAAGTGATATAGAATTTTGTTTCTTACTAAACCAGGAAACTAGACAATTTCCAATGTAAAAGCAACCACCACTGGTTGATTTTCTATCATCTAGATTACCAGCCCAGTCAGCATCCGAGTATCCAGCTAATTGGACACTAGTCTCATGAGGATACCAGAGACCGAGATTTACAGTACTTGCGACATATCTAATAATCCGCTTGACAGCAATCAAGTGAGATTCTTTTGGATCAGATTGATATCTTGCGCAAATACCAACACTTAGAGAAATATCAGGTCTACTAGCAGTTAAATATAACAAACTACCAATCATACTCCGATAAAGTTTTGAGTCAACATTTTTACCATTAGAGTCTTTTGAGAGTTTCAGGGTAGTACTCATAGGAGTATCGAAATTCTTGCCATTCTCAAATCCAAATCTCTTGATTAGATTCAAAGCATACTTAGATTGAGAAATGAATATTCCTTCAGGTTGTTGCTTTACTTGCAATCCAAGGAAATAAGTCAATTCCCCAACCATGCTCATTTCGAACTGTGATTTCATCAAATCTGCAAACTCAGTAGTCAAGTCAGTACAAGTTGATCCATAAATGATATCATCAACATAAATCTGTACCATTAAGATATGATCATTATTTTTTAACAAACAGAGTTTTATCAACAGATCCCATTTGAAAATTATGACTTAAAAGAAATTTTGTTAGTTTCTCATACCATGCCCTAGGTGCTTGTTTTAATCCATAAAGTGCCTTTTTAAGCCGATACACATGATCAGTATTTTTGGGATCTTCAAAACCCATTGGCTGTTCAACATAGACTTCTTCATGTAAATCGCCATTTAGAAAAGCACTTTTCACATCCATTTGATAGATCTTTATCTTTCTAAAACATGCAATGGATATAAATAGTCTGATAGATTCAAGACGTGCTACTGGTGCAAAAGTTTCATCAAAATCAATTCCTTCAATTTGAGTATAACCTTGTACCACTAGTCTAGCCTTGTTTCTAATTATATTTCCACACTCGTCAGACTTATTTTTGAAAATCCATTTTGTTCCAATGATGTGTTTATCTTTAGGTCTTGGTACGAGATACCAAACATCATTTCTTACGAATTGGTTGAGTTCTTCTTGCATCGCAACAATCCAGTTCTCATCAGCAAGAGCTTCTTTTACGTTAGATGGTTCTATTTGGGATGTAAAACATACATAATTACATATATCCTCAAGTTGTCTACGGGTGCGAACACCGGTGAGAGGGTTTCCAAGAATTTGTGTGGTTGGATGATCTTTAACAGTCCTCAACTCAGAATCAGTCTGATTCGATGAAGTATCGGGTTTATCAATGATTAGAACTTCATCATTATCTGAATTAGGGATTGGCGTGTTTAAGTGATCATCAATGACAACATTAATGGACTCTTGAATCACACCAGTTCTTTTGTTCAGAACCCTATAAGCTCGACTGTTTAAGGAATATCCTAGAAAAATCCCTTCATCACTCTTCGTATCAAATTTTCCCAAATTTTCACGATCTCGTAAAATATAGCACTTGCTGCCAAAAACTCGAAAGTATTTGACAGTAGGCTTTTATTGAACCACAATTCGTAAGCCGTTTTATTATTATCTTTGCTAGTGTAGACTCGGTTAATAATATAGCAAGCTGTTTTGACTGCTTCAGCCCAAAGATTTTTAGAGAGCTTCATGCTATTCAACATGACATTAGCCATTTCTTGAAGCACCCTATTCTTTCTTTCCACAATTCCATTTTGTTGTGGAGTTTTGGGAGTGGGAGAGAATTCATGTAATATTCCTTGGTCGGTACAGAACTTCTCAAAATTGCTATTCTCAAATTCAGATCCATGATCACTACGAATCTTACTGATTTGAGAACATTTTTCAGTTTGAATCCTTTTGAGAACTTTTCTTACTTCTTCAAGGGTTTCAGATTTATCCCTTAAGAAGACTACCCATGTAAATCTGGTAAAGTCATCAACTATTACCAGGATATACTTTTTTCCACCACGACTTTCCGTTCTGGTAGGTCCTATTAGATCCATGTGGAGGAGTTCGAGTGGTCTTGATGTGGTATTTGAATTCACCTTTTTGTGTGAGTTCCTTGTTTGTTTGCCTATCTGGCACTCACCACATATTTTATCTAATTTCTGAAGTTTGGGTAAACCTCTTATAAGTTCTCGTTTGCTCAATCTATATAAATTTCGATAATGTACATGTCCAAGACGTTTGTGCCATAAATCAGTCTCGTCTGTATGGACCATGTAACATGTTTGATTAGATGAGCTGGATTCGCTAATAATATAGCAATTTTCAGACGTTCTACGTCCAGTTAATATTACAGAACCCTTATTGTTTAGTATCTCACAGCTTTGATTAGAAAACCGAACACTATGGTTATTATCACATATTTGAGATATACTAAGCAAGTTATGTTTTAAGCCTTCAACATATAAAACGTTTTTAAACACAGGAAGATTAAAAAGTTGAACCGTACCTTGGCCTATAATCTTGCAGTTGCTACCATCACCAAATGTGACTGAACCATCAGTCATATCTTTCAGATCCGTGAATAAAGCTTTGTCACCTGTCATATGCCTGGAGCATCCACTGTCTAGGTACCACTTTGAATGACTTGTTGCTTTGAAAGCAGTGTGAGCAACCAAGCAGGCAACTTTAGGAACCCATTTCATAACTGTTTTGGGTTTAGGAACATAGTTGGTCTTCTTTTGTTTATAGTTGTAAGAATGACCTATAGAGTTAGATTTTAAGAGCTCCTTGAGTAAATCAACTATCTTTTCAGCTAGTGGATTTCGTTTCTGATTAAAGTTGACATGGCTGCTTCTAGGTTTTTGAAAAGTTTTTGAATTTCTAGAAAAATCTTGATAAGTACTTTTCCCTTTTGAGTTTGAGGACTCTCCTTTAACAAACATAGGAGGAGTATACTTTTGTTTAGGAGATAAATTTTATCATAGCCCAACCCGGATAGATCGCCACATTTTCTTGATCCGGATAAAAGTTTTTCTAACTTTGGATCACCTTGGGCATATTTCCATGTGTCCTTTAGACTCAGAAGAGAAGATACTTCAGTTTTGAGTTTCTCAATTTCAAATTTCAAATCAATAATTAAGGAGTTTTTGAATTCCAAATCGCATTTTGATTTTTCAAAACAATCTGAAATTTGTGATTTTTCTAAGACAAGTGATTCAAAACATTCTTTGAGTTTAGAAAACTTTTCTTTTTGAAGTTTAAGTTTGACAGCAATTTTACAACTTTCCTTATATAGGGCATTGTAAGCGTCTTGAAGATCATCTTCATTTTCACATTCACTACTCAGATTTTCTTCACTTGTTGAGTCATTATCTGAAAATGTGAATTTGGCTAGAGTCATAAGAGCTTTAACTTCATTGCCCGACTCAGTTTCAGAATCTTCTGATTCAGAAGAAGCTTCAGAATCAGATGATTCATCCCATGTAGCCAACATACCCTTCTTCTTGGGTTTGTCCTTTTTAGGACATCTATTTGCTAAGTGCCCATATTCTTGACAGTTGTAACATTGACTATCTTTCAAAGATTTTCGAGATTTGGGTCTAAACTTCTTTTTATCATTCGATTTTTGAAAATCAACCTTTTCTTGCTTTTGAAAATCTTGTAAAATTTCTTAGCTAAAAGAGCCATATCATCTTCTGAATCAGAATTTTCTTCTGAATTACATTTAGAAGATTTTAGTGCGATAGATTTACTTTAGGAGCTTTAAAGTTTAACTCGTAGGTTTGTAGAGAACCAACTAGTTCTTCTACCCTCATATTATCCGTATCACGAAGTTCCTGGATCGCGGTTACTTTAGAATTGAACCGTTCAGGAAGTGAGCGTAATATCTTTGCACACACTTTACTTTCTGGGATTTTATCGCCAAGACCCCACATTGAGTTTACAATGTCATTCAATCTAGTGTAAAAGTCCATAAACATTTCATTTTCCTCCATATGAATTTCTTCAAATCTGGTTGTGAGGAGTTGGACTTTAGATTTTTTGACAATTGTAGTACCCTCGTGTGTCATTTCTAATATATCCCAAGCTTGCTTTGCAGTATCACAGGAAATGATTCTTTTGAACTCATCCGGTGATAGTGCGCAAGTGATTGCATTTAGTGCTTTAGCATTTGCACTACTCTCACTTTTCTGAAGAGTGGTCCATTGGTAATATGGTGTGACTTTCATAGATTTTGAACCGTCAACCCCAGTAACTTCCATGATAGGAGGTTTCCATTCAGTCACTGTGGCTTGCCACACACTTCATCCATTGATTTGAGGAAGATCCTCATTCTGGCTTTCCAATAGGCATAGTTGGAGCCATCAAAGGGTGGAGGCCTAGTGACTGAAAGGCTATCAAAATTTGACATCTTAAATAGCTTAAATCGTTAGCTCAGGAATTAAATCCAAGAATTAAAAAGAGCTATTAGGCTCTGATACCACTTGAAAAGGCCTAGCTATATGTCCTAGAGGGGGGGTGAATAGGACAATGCCAAATAAAACTTATAACAGCGGAATTAAAAAGAATATGATAGCCAAAATAAATCACAATGCAGGAAAGTAAAACAACCTCAAAATTCAGATCTTGAGAGGTTGATACAAATGTTGTTCTAAGGACAACCTTACACCAAAAACCAGAGTTTATGGTAGGACAACCTTATTTCTAGAAAGATCTTTGTATCAAATCTCAAACCAAAGAGGAATACAGAAATAAACACAAACTGAACTGAAATAAATTGTAATCACAAATGTATTGTTCTAGGGACAGCCATACACCATAAAAATGGCAGGGCAACCTTGCTGGAACAACTTTAAAGGAAATTGAATATCAAGCTGATAAAGGAATAGCAGAAAATAAATTCTAAACTATTACAAAATTCCCACAATGCTTGAATTAAATGATTACAACATTCACCACCATACATACATCCCACAAATGAATAATTAAAGATTAGAAGTATAAATCATTCAACCACAACACAAGGGATTATAGTGGTTCGCCTGTGTGTTCACCAACTGTTAAACAACAGCCACACAGAATGCTACTCCACTCCTAATATCCTCACACAGGGGATATTAGCGTTCACTAACAAAATAGGTTTTCACAGGTTCACCAAAACCTTTACAATTGTGTCTTTGTCTGTGGGCTTACACAATTAAAAAAATCCCACTTCTGAGTTTTCCTGGCTCTCCTCAGATAACCAATACAACAAGATTTTTCTGGCAAATCTTGAAAGAAACCAAAACAGAAAGGAATTTACAATTAAATGTAAAATACCTGATTATCTCCTTCGTTGTAGCAGCCCGGTAGAACCAAGTCAGAGTAGATGATTGAATGTCCAAGTTCAATGTCCAGTACTCAATTACAATGGTTCTAGTTCTAATAGATTTTAAATTAAACCAAATAGGGCTTGCCTTAATTGATTTTGATTCCAAAGAAAGGGAATAACAATTCCTCTTATCAAATTAGATTGGAATAGCAGAAACAAAATCAATTAAATAAAGCTAAAGAAAGAGAATATTAAATAAGCACACTTAGCTTAGATGGAGCACAGAATTATCTCTCAGAAGTTCGACGAAGATTGGCTTGAATGGATTAATTAATTCGATGATTTCTTCTGAGATTCGTGCTCTATTTATAGGTGAGCAGATCGCGTCTTCGACTGGTCTAGGGAGCTCTTCGACTAGTCGAAGAAATAACAGATATTTGAAAAATCAGGCGCGATAAGCTTTGACCGTTCTACGACTGGTCGAAGGTTTCCTTCGACTGGTCGTAGGTCACCTTCGACTGGTCGAAGGTCTCCTTCGACTGGTCGAAGAACTTGAAATTCATCGCTGGACTTTGAGTCGAAGACTTTCGACTGGTCGAAGATGCAGTCGACACTGTTCCTTCGACTGGTCGAACAGATTCCTGGACTAGTCGAAGCCTAACAGAAAATATCTGAATTTTGTAACAAACTCACGACTGATCGAGGAATTTCTTAGACTGGTCGAAGCAAAGCTAAGACTAGTCGAAGAAGGCCTAGGACTAGTCGAAGAACAGACCAAACTCATGTAAAATAAACATCCGACTTATGTATCCAAAGTGACCTATTCCTAAGGTAAACCTAAGGTCAGTCAAACCTCAACCATGAAGTAAGGACATTGAAACATTAGGAACAAGTGACCTTGAAGTTTAAGTTTTGAAGTCTTGATGTAGTTCAATCTTGAAAGTGTCTTGAGTTCATTACGAACTGCCTTGTACTCTTCTTGAAGTCTTATATTCTTGAGTCATGTCTTGTGATCAGTTCTTGCAGTCAAGGTTGATCTTTGTACTTGTGAGCTTTGCTTGTTGTGAGCTTTGCTTGTTCATGAATGTTGATCTTTGAGAGAGCTTCACTTATGCAAGTTATATAACAATGATTTTGGCACCACAAATTTGACAACAGACAGGGATATAAACTATAGCACTTATAGGTCTCAAGAACAATTACGGATTGATTAGAATTCAATGGAGCGATTACAGTCATGGGAGCGATTAAGGGCCTCAAGAGCGATTACGGACCGATTATAGTCACAAGAGCTTTTACATTCCAGAAGTAGGAGGTCCTTGGTTGGCTTGATCCTCGGAGTCCTTCTAGCCTTTACATTATCAATCTCACGTATTTTTCATTTTTATGAAGGATAAGATCCGTCATAAATTTGAGACGGACCTGAATCCGTCGCAGATCCATCGCAAACTTTCGACGGTTCACCTTCGTCGTTTGATTTTTACAGCGTGACAAATATCGACGGACCAAAATCGTCGTTAATTTGATTTTACGACTGACATGTGTCCGTTGCAAATTCACAATTTTGGCATATTGTATGAAGCAATTTCTGATCGATTGGAGCTCGTAGGAGCGATTATTTTCCCATTAGAGGTCCAAAGAGCAATTACGGGCGCGTCAGAGTTTATTAGATTGATTATAGGTCCCAGGAGGTCTCAAGAGCGATTACAGATTTATTAGAAGTCGATGGAACGATTACGGTCACGGGAGCGATTAAGGGTTGTCAGGAGAGATTATGGGCCGATTTATAGTCACAAGAGCATTTATATTCTAGAAGTAGGAGGTCCCTGGTTGGCCAGATCGTCGGAGTTCTTCTAGCCTTTACATGATCAATCTCACGTATTTTTTATTTTTTTGACAGATAGGATTCGTCGTAAAATTGTTGAGGATCTTAATCCGTCGCAGTTCCATCGCAAACTTTCGACGATTCACATTCGTTGTTTTATTTTTGCGGCATGGCAAATATCGACGGACCAAAACCGTCATTAATTTAATTTTGCGACTGACATGTTCCGTTGTAATTTCACAAATTTGGCATATTGTCTGAAGTGATTTTTGATCTATTGGAGGTCGTTGGAGCGATTATATTCTCATTAGAGGTCCGAAGAGCAATTACGGGCGTGTCGGAGTTCCTTCGATTGATTGTGGGTCCTAGGAGGTCCCAAGAACGATTGCGGATTGATTAGAAGTCAATGGAGCGATTACGGTCACGGGAGCGATTAAAGGCCTCAGGAAACAGACCGATTTATAGTCACAAGAGCATTTACGTTCTAGAAGTGGGAGGTCCTTGGTTGGTCTGATCCTTGGAGTCCTAGCCTTTACATGATCAATCTCACGTATTCTTTATTTTTATGGCGCATAGGATCCGTCGTAAATTTGTGACGTATCTGAATCTGTCGAAGATCCATTGAAAACTTTTGACGGTTCACATCCGTAGTTTGATTTTTGCTATGTGGCAAATATCGAAGGAACAAAACCGTCGTTAATTTGATTTTGCGACAGACATGTTCGGTCGCAAATTCACAATTTGGGCATAATGTCTTAAGCGATATCTGATCGATTGGAGGTCGTAGAAGCGATTATATTCCCATTAGAGGTCCAAAGAGCAATTACGGGCGCGTCGGAGTTCCTTAGATTGATTATAAGTCCCAGGAGGTCTTAAGAGTGATTAAGGATTGATTAGAAGTCAATGGAGCGATTACGGTCACGGGAGCGATTAAGTGCCTCAGGAGCGATTACGGATCGATTTGTAGTCACAAGAGCGTTTACATTCCAAAAGTAGGTCCTTGGTTGACCTGATCCTCGGAGTCCTAGCCTTTACATGATCAATCTCAGGTATTTTTTATTTTTATGACAGACAGGATCCTTCGTAAATTTTGTGACGGTTCTAAATTCATCGCTGATCCATCATAAAATTTTGACGATTCACATCCGTCGATTGATTTTTGCTACGTGGCAAATATGGACGGACCAAAACCGTCGATAATTTGATTTTACGATGAACATGTTCCGTCTTAAATTCATAATTTTAGCAAATTGTCTGAAGTGATTTCTGGTCGATTGGAGGTCGTAGAAGCGATTATATTCCCATTAGAGGTCCAAAGAGAAATTACGGGCGTGTCGGAGTTCCTTAGATTGATTGTGGGTTCTATGAGGTCTCAAGAACGATTACGAATTGATTAGAAGTCAATGGAGCGATTACGGTCACGGGAGCGATTAAGGCCCTCAGGAGCGATTACGGACCGATTTATAGTCACAAGAGCTTTTATATTCCAGAAGTAGGAGGTCCTTGGTTGGCCTGATCCTCGGAGTCCTTCTAGCCTTTACATGATCAGCATCACGTATTTTTTATTTTTATCACGGATAGGATCCGCCGTAAATTTGTGACAGATTTGAATCCGTTAAAGATCCATTGCAAACTTTCAACGGTTCACATCCGTCGTTTGATTTTTGCTGCGTGGCAAATATCGAAGGAACAAAATCGTCGTTAATTTGATTTTGTGACGGACATGTTCGGTCGAAAATTCACAATTTTGGCATATTGTTTGAAGTGATTTCTGATCGATTGGAGGTCGTAAGAGCAATTATATTCCCATTAGAGGTCCAAAGAGCAATTACGGGTGCGTTGGAGTTCCTTAGTTTGATTATAAGTCCCAGGAGGTCTCAAGAGCGATTAAGGATTGATTAGAAATCAATGGAGCGATTACGGTCACGGGAGCGATTAAGCGCCTCAGGAGCGATTATGGACCGATTTATAGTCACAAGAGCGTTTACATTCCAAAAGTAGGAGGTCCTTGGTTGATCTGATCCTCGGAGTCCTTCTAGCCTTTACATATCAATCTCATGTATTTTTTATTTTTATGACGGACAGGATCCTTCATAAATTTGGTGATGGTTCTGAATCCGTCACTGATTCATCATAAAATTTCGATGATTCACATCTGTCGTATGATTTTTGCTACGTGGCAAATATGGACAGACCAAAACCGTCGATAATTTGATTTTATGACGGACATGTTTCGTCCCAAATTCACAATTTTGGCAAATTGTCTGAAGCGATTTCTGATCGATTGGAGGCCGTAGGAGCGATTATATTCCCATTAGAGTTCCAAAAAGCAATTACAGGCGTGTCGGAGTTCCTTAGATTGATTGTGAGTCCTAGGAGGTCCCAAGAACGATTGCGGATTGATTAGAAGTCAATGGAACGATTATGGTCACGGGATCAATTAAGGGCCATAGGAGCGATTGAGGACCGATTTATAGTCACAAGACCTTTTACATTCCAGAAGTAGGAGGTCCTTGGTTGGTCTAATCCTCGGAGTCCTTCTAGCCTTTACATAATCAATCTCACATATTTTTTATTTTTATGACGGATAGGATCCGTCGTAAATTTTAGACGGATCTGAATACGTCACAGATCCATCGCAAACTTTCGATGGTTCACATCCGTCGTTTGATTTTTGCGGCTTGGCAAATATTGACGGACCAAAATCTTCATAAATTTGATTTTGCGATAGACATGTTCCGTCGCAAATTCACAATTTTGGCATATTGTCTGAAGTGATTTCTGATCGATCGGAGGTCGTAGGAGGATTATATTCCCATTAGAGGTCCAAAGAGCAATTACGGGCGCGTCGAAGTTCCTTAGATTGATTATAAGTTCCAGGAGGTCTTAAGAGTGATTAAGGATTGATTAGAAGTCAATGGAGCGATTACGGTCACGGGAGCGATTAAGTGCCTCAGGAGCGATTACGGATCGATTTATAGTCACAAGAGCGTTTACGTTCCAGAAGTAGTAGGTCCTTGGTTGGCCTGATCCTCGGAGTCCTTCTAGCCTTTACATGATATATTCCCATTAGAGGTCCGAAGAGTAATTACGGGTGCGTCGGAGTTCCCCAGATTGATTATAGGTCCCAGGAGGTCTCAAGAGCGATTACGGATTGATTAGAAGTCAATGGAGCGATTACGGTCACGAGAACGATTAAGGGTCTCACGAGTGATTTTGGACTGATTTATAGTCATAAGAGCTTTAACATTCCAAAAGTAGGCGGTCCTTGGTTTGCCTGATCCTCGGAGTCCTTTTAGCCTTTACTTGATCAATCTCACGTATTTTTCATTTTTATGAAGGATAGGATCCATCGTAAATTTGCGACGGATCTGAATCCGTCGCAGATTCATCGCTAACTTTCGACGGTTCATATCCGTCATTTGATTTTTGCAGTGTGGCAAATATCGACGGACCAAAATCTTCGTTAATTTGATTTTAAGACTGACATGTGTCCGTCCCAAATTCACAATTTTGGCATATTGTATGAAGCAATTTCTAATCAATTGGAGGTCGTAGGAGTGATTATATTCCCATTAGAGGTCCAAAGAGCAATTACGGGCTCGTCGGAGTTCCTTAGATTGATTATAGGTCCCAGGAGGTCTCAAGAGGGATTACGGATTAATTAGAAATTGATGGAGCGATTACAGTCACGGGAGCGATTAAGGGCGTCAGGAGCGATTACGGACTAATATGTAGTGACGAGCATTTATGTTCCAGTAGGAGGTCCTTCGTTGGCCTGATCCTTGTAGTCATTCTAGCCTTTACATGATCAATCTCACGTATTTTTTACTTTTATGGCGGATAAGATCCGTCGTAAATTTGTGACGGATCTGAATTCGTCGAAGATCCATTAAAAACTTTTGATGGTTCACATCCGTCGTTTGATTTTTGCTCCATGGCAAATATCGACGGACCAAAACCGTCGTTAATTTGATTTTGCGATGAACATATTCGGTCGCAAATTCACAATTTTGGCATATTGTCTGAAGCAATTTTTGATCGATTGGAGGTCGTAGGAGCGATTATATTCCTATTAGAGGTCCAAAGAGTAATTACGGGCGCGTCGGAGTTCCTTAGATTGATTATAGGTGCCAAGAGGTCTCAAGAGCGATTACGGATTGATTAGAAGTCAATGGAGCGATTACGATCACGAGAATGATTAAGGGCCTCAGGAGCGATTACGAACCGATTTATAGTCACAAGAGCATTTACGTTGTAGAAGTAGGAGGTCATTGGTTGACTTGATCCTCGGAGTCCTAGCCTTTATATGATATATTCCCATTAGAGGTCCGAAGAACAATTACGGGCGCGTCGGAGTTGATTAGATTGATTATAGGTCCCAGGATATCTCAAGAGCGATTACGAATTGATTAGAAGTCAATGGAGGGAATACGGCCACGGGAGCGATTAAGGGTCTCAAGAGCGATTTCAGACCGATTTATAGTCACAAGAGCTTTTACATTCCAGAAGTAGGAGGTCCTTGGTTGGCCTGATCCTCGGAGTCCTTCTACCCTTTACATGATCAATCTCACGTATTTTTCATTTTTATGAAGGATAGGATCTGTCGTAAATTTGCGACGGATCTGAATCCATCGCAGATTCATCGCAAACTTTCGACAGTTCACATCCGTCGTTTGATTTTTGTAGCGTGCAAATATCGACAGACCAAAATCGTCGTTAATTTGATTTTACGACTGACAAGTGTCCGTCGTAAATTCACAATTTTGGCATATTGTATGAAGTAATTTCTGATTGATTGGAGGTCGTAGGAGCGATTATATTCCAATTAGAGGTCCAAAGAGCAATTACGGGCATGTCAGAGTTCCTTAGATTGATTATAGGTCCCAAGAGGTCTCAAGAGCGATTACAGATTGATTAGAAGTCAATGGAGCGATTACGATCAAGGGAGCGATAAAGGGCGTCAGGAGCGATTACGATCAAGGGAGCGATAAAGGGCGTCAGGAGCGATTACGGACCGATTTATAGTCACAAGAGCATTTAAGTTCCAGAACTAGGAGGTCCTCGGTTGGCCTGATCGTCGGAATCCTTCTAGTCTTTACATGATCAATCTCACGTATTTTTTTATTTTTATGGCGGATTGGATTCGTAGTAAATTTGTGACGGATCTGAATCCGTTGAAGATCCATTGCAAACTTTTAACGGTTCAGATCCGTCATTTGATTTTTGCTGCGTGGCAAATATCAACGGACCAAAACTGTTGTTAATTTGATTTTGCGACGAACATGTTCGGTCACAAATTCACAATTTTGGCATATTGTCTGAAGCGATTTCTTATTGATTGGAGGTCGTAGGAGCGATTATATTCCCATTAGAGGTCTAAAGAGTACTTACGGACACGTCGGAGTTCCTTAGATTTATTATAGGTCCAAGAGGTCTCAAGAGCGATTACGGATTGATTAGAAGTCAATGGAGCGATTACGGTCATGGGAGTGATTATAGACCGATTTATAGTCACAAGAGTGTTTACGTTCCAGAAGTAGGAGGTCCTTGGTTGGCCTGATCCTCGAAGTCCTTCTAGTCACATGATATATTCTCATTAGAGGTCCGACGAGCAATTACGTCACGCAAACCATCGCGCATTGTGGACAGCTGGGCCCACTTCAGTTCACCTTATGAGGTGAGCACCCACACCCTTGGCGCGTGCCCATCCAAATGGTGTGGCACATCTCCGATTGGTGAGGCCCACTTGGGTTCACTTGATAAGGAGGGACCCAACAGAACATGCTCAGATTGAATGGACTCAAGCCTAGCTGATCAACAAGCCGCCCTTAGCCACGCATTCCGTGGGGCCCAGTGGCGGAGCAAGGCTCCACAGACGTCGTGCGGTCACCAAATTGTCAGTGTCAGCACGCAAGAGAGAATCGGAAGGGCACGAAATCGTACCTGGTCCTGACAGGAGCGAGGCGTGGAGGGAAAGATACAATGCGGGCCACGCCGGGTGGGGTTCTTTACTGGCATCCCCATCTTTGATCTTGATCTTTAATTCCTCGGGCTCAGGAGCAAGGCGGTGGAGCGGCGAAGGGCCGGATCGCTTTCTGATGTGGTTGAAGCCGAGGGAGGAGACCCCGATCGGGGGGGGGGGGGGGGGGAAGATCCTGGCCATCCGTTTCACTGTTGTCATCATCATCATCGTCGTCCTCGTCATCCTCATCCTCATCCTCCTCGTTTTCTTGTTTCCCTTCTTTTCTAGTAGTTCTGCGACGGTGAACGGGGATGGGAGGGATCTTCTTCAGCTTGCATTAGGTTATTGGGGCCTTCGGAGGTGGAGCTGGATCCGGACCGTCGGAATTCCCAATGCTGCTAGGGTTTGCATCAGAGGACGGTGGTGGTGATGGCATCGATGATGATGATGGTGGTGGTGTATGATGATAGGGTTGCGAGTCATGGCATGGTGAGGAGGGGAAGAAGAGAGATATTTGCGAGGTCGTGATCGGTTAACACACAATTCGCGACTGTAGAGACAGATCAGACCCGAAGCATTCGGTTCTCTGGAGAAACGGAGGAGTTCATTTTTTTCCTTACATCGCGCCATAGGTTCAGCACAATATGTCGCCCCACTGGGTCCCACATTTTAAGACGGCATCATAGGCCGACCGTCCATCATCTAACGCTATTTTTACGGTCCATTTTAATGAAACGGTTCTGATTGTTCTAATCTAATTATCTCTATGAGTACATGGATTGCGTATGCACAGCAGGTACGTGCACCTATTGTGCACCGAACCAAGGAGACCGGTCAAAGCGGCTTTGACCAAAAATTTTCAAAGAAGGAAATTCTTTCCTTTCCCTCGCCCAACCGTTTTGAACGGTAGGATAATCGTCCGTTTGTTCGAATCATGGCCCACCTCCGTGATTGGCTTGACCCATCCAAACCGTCCATTTCATTGAAAAGATATGGACGGCCAGAGTGACGGTTGATGCAGTCATTGGATTGCACACGTGTGCACACAACATCAGCCACAAATCAAGCTACAAGCACACCTATTTCCAAAAATGGAAAGAAATCCGTTCCTTTGCCTTTCCACGATGGCAATTTGCGTGAAACCCTCTCCTGGGATCTCAGCCGTCCATTGAAAATCAATCCCAACCCTCCGAAATAGGGCGTTGCTAGCTGTAACTTGAGATTTTCACTCGCCGCCGCTGTTCAAGCCAAACCTTCAAGAAGTGCTAATAGTCGTTCAATTTATGGGTCCCACAATGATCCTGGGATAGATCCAAACCGTACATATGCTTCTGATCATCGGATCAGCCATAGGATGATGACCCACCATTAATAGTTCGGTCATCTCCTTCGTTTAAGCAGGAAACCCATCAATGTGGGATGGGCTCCACTTACTGATCTAAGGCGTCCATTTAATGGATTATAAGGATGGGTTTACATCCGCATCGAAGGATTATATCAATGCAACTAGATTCAGGATCGAATCAGCGTCGGACCGAGCCCCTGTTTCGGTTAAAATTGCAAAACCGTGACTAATCCTATGATTAGTAGCTGGTATTTCGATCGTTAGGGCCTATAAGAAGCCACCCTCTTAGGGCAACCATCCGAAAAAGAAAGAAAGAAAAAGAAAGAAGAAAAAAAAAAAAAAAAGAAGGAGAAGAAACGAGAGAGAGTGCTAAGAGAGTGTCGTCCTCTCTGCTCGCTGCTGCATCTCCAACCATGATACCGTTGAGTCGGGCTGAGTTCGCTCCAGCTTGGGGTCGATTCACGTCCATTTTTCTTACCGATTAAGCCTGAGAAAGAGGGAAGAAAAGATAGGAAGGCAGAGGAAGAAAGAAAGAGAAAAGAAGGAAGAAGAAGGGAAGAAAGAAAAACGAGAGAGATAGAGCTGCTCAACTCGTCAAGTCCGGGCGAATTCATCCTAGCCACTGCTGGTCATTGTGGCAGAAAAAAAAGAAGAAGAAAAGAAGGTTGGGTGAGATGGTTCTTCACCACCATCGACACCCAACCGAGATGGCTCGGTTGATCTCCACCGACCCGGGCCAAGTTGCTGCCCCATCACCAACCAGCTAAACTCCATCTGGGTTCAGACGTTGCTAGACATTTCCAGCAATATGAATAAAAAGAAAAAAAAAAAAACAGAGGAAGAGAAAGGAGGAGAATTAAGGGAGAAAGAGAGAGACGAAACTGCTACTGCTGCTGCACTAAACTCGGCTGATCCAGTAGCTGATTTTGGGCTGAGCTTTGTGCCGAGTCTTGACCGAGTCGGGAGCTGAGTCTGGTGTGTCAGGCACCTTGATCAGAAAACCTACCACTAGCAACCAGGTCACTGCTGAGAAGTAGCGCCGCTTCTGCCAGGTAACGGGTTTGAAACGAGTTTTAGTTTACCTATTATACCAACTCAGTAAGTTGCTGAGTAAGTTCGATTAGAACCTAGCCTTTAGTTCACTCTCCAATCCATGATTCACCGGCCACTAGGTTGATAAATAACCCTTAGAAATCTGTTAGAATCCAATAGTTGTTATCACTTTTAAGGCTACATGCAGTTGGGTCTAACTAGATTATGGTTGCAATGAGTTGACTCGGCGATTGTTTACAAAGCCAGGTTATAAACTCAGTCAGCTGTTGAGGAAGGCGTGCTCGGGCTTCAATCTTATCAATAATAGAAGGTAGTCTCTACCCAGGTAGAAAGCTAAACTCACTATCTTAAACTGAAATTTCTCCCAACTCAATCATGAGTTGACTCGTCCAGTTTCATAACCGAGTCAGACTAACCTACCACCAACTGATGTCAAGGATCACTAAGGAGAATATTGACATATTCATCAGACCATGAGACCAATGATTTTGTGCTACGACAGGTAGTCCCAAAACTCTAAATCCCACTAACTCACTGTATGGGAATCTGAACTGAGTTAACTCAGTAATGACTCACTGAAGGCTTGTAATAACGTGTTTAGGTAACACCTACGACTTCTCATCTTTGGAGAATACTCTTCCCTTCAACAAAAATCCAAATCAAGATCCTTGTACTCATCGTAAAAGAAACATCTAGGTCAAGGAAGATATCCACCGAAGGTGGAGACTCACCCTTTGAGCTTCCCACTTAAATTCATCAATCTAGACATGAATGGTACATTGATTTCTTTTATTGAGTTACTTACCTTTATTATATGAATATGTTAATCTGTTGTGAAATTGATTCCTATAATGGACATGTCTCTTTAAATTTAGCAAGAATAAATGATTTGATGATCACATGCAATTTCCATTTGTATAACTTGCTGGTCGATTAGATATTGCTACTTGTGATCATTTGATGGATGAAATGAGACTTGTTGTGGACTTTATCTTGTGGTCCATATTTGCCTACATGGCTTGGATCGTCTATTTGCCCTTTTATGGCCTTGATGGAACATTGGTGCCCTTTTGTGGCTAGTTGATTCTCCCTTCACCTTGCAGTGTTCAATCGTATAGTGATTTCCTAGTGGAGTGGGTGTTTGCTTAGCGATTTCCCAGCCATCTTGCGGTGTTCTCGTACGATATGATTTGAGTGGAGTGGAGTTTTTATGTTTTTTCTAACCATCTTGCTTTCTATAATAGTTTTTTTTTTTTTTCCACAAAAGATTTTTTCATGTAAAAATCTTATAATTTCTGTACTTTTGATTTTGTGTGTATTTGATTGAATTCAAGTTTATTTCCGTGACTCCCAATACCTACTCATGAAATGGGCCACGCATACTTTGAATGTGAAATGTTGGTCAATTGTTCCAACTTCCACTTCTACCGTGCAAGTGTCCCAAATGAAAGAGGAAAAGGCTGATTTATTAAGACAACGTGCATCCAGATGTAGACGACCAGATGAATGGCGTAGCTCTTAAATACGTGTTCCATGCTTGCACGTGTGTTTTAATTTATCAATGGGCATCGCAAATCTTACTCGAACCGCTGGTCTATATTTACCCCGTGACATTCCAATCTGGAAGCACCTAAGGTCATCTCATCCACAACGAGGCATGTCAGATCCAGGGTCTGGATTGCCGAACCATGGCCCACTTCCTTCTCAAATGTTTACAAGTCTGCGCTTAATCCCACATCGTTTGCGTAGAAAGGAGGAGAGAGAGTCCCCAGATACAAAAACGTTTGAAAGCCACTTAGAATAGCATACCTTTCTCGGCCTTTTGGCTAAGATCAAGTGTAGTATCTGTTCTTATCAGTTTAATATCTGATACGTGGGCCATCGGTCCACATGATATTAAATTAATTTCTTGTGGGGGAGGGACCACCACAGCAGCTTGCTGCTGGGACCCTCAAGCGTCGCCCATGCGTTGCACTATTACACGGGCCAGGCGCACCCCTCCCAAAACTAATTCCAAATGGTTTTTATAGGTGGACTAGTGCATGGGTCGGACCCACTTCCTAAGTTAATCAGACGGTCAGAATCCAAGCAAGAAAAATTGCTCTGTTTCAATCGATCATTCTGCAACATTGGCAATTCATTCTATGGCGTACCTGATAAAATTTCTGGGTGGGTCCTATTCATATGCTGCGTGACTCAATTTCTCCTTTCAGCCTACATCTAATGCTGGAGGCTGATTGCTAACGTTCTTTCTACCGTTCATTTCTAGGATCCAGCATTGGATGATTAGATCGTTTGAAGGGTAAAACTCTTCTAAGATGGTTGATCCATGGGACGGACGTGATGAACGACCTGGCCCATGAACTACGGTAACACGGACGCCCTCCCATATCCAGCCCGGAACGGTCAGCAGCTTTGTCGCATGTCCCGTGGTGGCGGTGACAACATGTCCCATGGTGGCGACTTGGATCACATTGCAGAGTCGAGGATTGGTGGTGGCGACAACATGTCCCGTGGTGTCTCCTGTGGTGAGAGGAGGAGGGTCTCAATTGGCGTTGATGTGGTCCACGACCCGGCTGTCTTGTTTCTCGATGAGCCGACTTCCGGCCTGGACTCGGCATCAGCCCTTCAAGTTGTATCGCTGCTTAAATCGATGGCGGTGAATCAAGGTAAGACAATCATCATGACAATCCATCAACCAGGGTTCCGGATTCTCGAGCTCTTTGATGGGTTGTGTTGTTATCTGGCCACTGCATTCCTCGGCATGTCAACGTGCTGGAATTCGCAATTGATGCCATGCAAAGCCTGGTTATAAGAACAACCGTCGATGATGATTTCTTCCTGGACAGCCATTTCAATACAACAGACAATGAATCCAGTGAAGAAGAACAGCAGCGACTTGCAATAATCTATAACCATAACACTGAAGAAATGCCGTTTTCTTATGGGAATTCTCGGTGCGAAGAAGTCATAATTCTAGGGCAGAGATTCTGCAGCAACATATTCAGAACCAAGCAGCTCTTCGCCGCAAGGACAATCCAATCATTTGTCGTGGGATTCGCACTCGATCGGGTCCATATTCATGAACATGGGCGGCAACGGTGAGCGGGCTGCATTACAGACCCGAGTCGGGTTCTTTGCCTTCAGCCTCACCTTCTTGCTCTCCTCCACAACAGAAGGCCTCCCTATTTTCTTGCAAGAAAGGAGGATTTTGATGAGAGAGACCACAAGAGGGGCGTATAGAGTCTCTTCTTATGTTATAGCAAATACACTTGTTATAGGAAGATTTGAGCTTCTTGTAATTCTGAGGTCTGATGACATGTTGATCCGATCGGACGGATAACTAACAGCTCGGCTCAGATTATGAGAGCGGACAGTATCCGACAAAGATCTATAACCACTCCGACTGAGACCTTGCCTGCTTGAAGGTCCGAACCGACTCCATATTCTGAGGCGGGTGCTCCTCGAGCCGAACTTAGAAACTACCATAAGTGAACGTGGCCGGTTACTTAGCTCGCAACGCACGACGTGCATGATATGGTACATGATTCTTGGATTACGTGCAATATCTCCATGATCCGAAAATCTCCCTGATTGAGTGAATCATGTCGTGATTAACGTACCCAGACCATCCTACAGTCAGGTATAAATACATGAGGACCTCATTGCTATAGGTACGCAATATCTCACTCTCCCTCTACAATTCAACTGAGACCCCGATTCCCTTGACCTGACTTAGGCATCGGAGGGTCCCCCGGCTTAGTCAGGGTCTCCTTTGCTCACCCTTTGTACAGGACCAGGGTCCATTCGAGGAGCATCGCACGGAGTGGAGGGTGGTCCAGATTTTGTCATCAACATTTTTGGCGTCATCTGTGGGAATCTGGTACAAAAAGTCAGGTTCTTGTTCTCGAGTATAATGGTTAGAGGAAAGAAGAAAGCAGTAGCTGCGGAACCAGAGCAAATGAGCAAACTCACTCCTCCTCGCTACTTCACGCCGAATCAGCCCCAGGGCCCTCTCAGCGTTCTCGCAATCGGGCGAGTAAATATCGCACCATGCAGAGCGAGATACAAGCTCTACATGATGAGGTGAACAGGATGAAGCAACAACAGGAGCTGCAACCGCACCCTATTCAGGAAAATCCTGTTCCTGAACCAGTAGGTCCGGTCGTGGAAGCCCACTCCGCGCCGAGGGGTGTGAGGCCCAAGGCGCCTCAACACTCCCAGATGCCGCTCTCGAGTCAGAATCCTCCTTCGACCCAACTCCGAGCCTCGGCTCGGAACACGGTCACGCGAGCTCCAACCAATGCTTCAGTCACCTCAACCTTGGCACCGACGGATCTCCGCCATCGGCTAGAACAGAGGAGAGGGAGGAGAACTCCAGAAATTGAAAACAACCAGGAGACCATAACAGAAAATCAGGACCCATGAGAAAAATGGTTCGCGGAGCTCAACGACAAATTCTTAGCCCTGAAAAAGAAACAACAGCCGACGTCAGTTTCCGCCACCGTTCAGGCGATAATGGAAGAGACCGAACCTCCCTTCATCTCAGAAATCATGAACGAAGTGATGACACAGAGGTTCAGGATACCTCTCGTCATCCAATATTCCGGATCTGGAGACCCATCCGAACACATGAAAGTCTATCGCTCATGAATGCAGATCCAGACAGCGACGGATGCCATGATGTGCCGAGGCTTCTCAATCACGCTCACGGGTTATGCTCGGAGTTGGTACCGCCAGCTCAAACTAAGTTCCATTAGCTCTTTCGCAGAGTTGAGTCGACTATTCCTTACCCAGTTCATAAGTGGTAAGAGAAGTCGCAAGCCCAACACACACCTGATCGCTATCAACCAAGAGCCGAAGGAGTCGTTGAAAGACTACATCGCTCGCTTCAACGAGGAAGCGTTATTGGTAAAAGACTACGACGACAAAATGGCACTCGCTGCCATATTCAGTGGCCTAAAAGAAGGAAAATTTATTTTCTCCATTGGAAAGAACCCGCCGAAAATGCTGGCCGAACTTATTGCCAGAGCTCAGAAGTACACCAAAGCGGAGGAATTCTCCAATGCCCGTAAAAGTGTCCAAGTGACAGAGTTGAATGATAAAGGGGAAGAGGCCTAGGAACGAGGAACCTCAGCCGTCCAACAAAGGGACCGATGACAGCGTTCCTCGCGATCGTCATCCGATCAGAAAGCCGGAGGGAAAATTTCGCTCCTACACCCCCCTTAACATGTCTACCGAGCAGATTCTATTGGACATCCAAGGAGAGAAGTTGCTGAATTGGCCTGTTTGCATGAGAGCCGATCCAGATCATTGAGACAAGCGTAAGTACTGCTGCTTCCACCGAGACCATGAACACAATACGGCTGACTGCGTAGATCTCAGAGATGAGATCAAGGCCCTTATTCGGAAGGGACACCTGCGTCGATACAGCAAGGAAGGAAAAGTCGCTCGAAAAGAAGAAAGAGAGCGAGAACAGCCGAATAACGCCACGGAAGAGCCCGACGAAATCCACACCATCTTAGGGGGCTCGTCCGGTGGAAGAGATTCAAACAGGGTGCGGAAAGCTCACTCCCGAAAATCTGAACTGAAACATTACTTCCATTTAACCGAGCACCCCAGCAAGGAACTTCGGGTCAGCCCATGCACTCTGACGTTCACAGAAGAAGACGCACGGGGAATCCAGCACTCGCACGATGATGCTTTAGTAGTTACCATGACCATAGCGAACCGAAAGGTATACTGCATCTTGGTCGACACCGGGAGCTCGGTTGACGTGATCTATTCTAAGGCCTTTGAAAGAATGGGAATTCCGATGTCTCATCTCAGACCTGTGAAGACCCCCTACATGGCTTTGCTGGAGAAAGAGTAATCTCCGAGGGAGCCATCTTCCTCCCTGTGACTGCAAGAGAAGGACAACATCAAGTTACATTCATGGTGGACTTCCTAGTTGTCAATGTACCATCAGTATATAACATCATCCTAGGCAGACCTTCCCTCAACGCGATGAGAGCAATCGTCTCTACTTATCACCTCATGATGAAATTCCCTCCCGAGGGTGGGATAGGCTACCTCCGAGGCGATCAGCAAGAAGCTCGGAGATGTTATGCGATGACAGTAAAGAAGGGGTCAGTTAAGCAAACACTCACCATTAACGTTCTAAACCCCAGATGACCTATGGAATGCTCATCCTTGGAAGACCTGAAGAAGGTACCGCTCGATGAGGCTGATCCGATTAGGACCATTCAGCTCGCGACATCATTGAATCCTAAGCAACAACTCAAAATTTTAACATTTTTGCGGCAACATAAAGATGTCTTTGCATGGTCTCACCAAGATATGCTTGAAATTTCTCCGGAAGTCATGGTCCACAGGCTGAATGTGGATCGAGATCACAAACCTGTTAAGTAGAAGAGAAGGCCCTTCGATGCCGAGCGATACGAAGCAATATCCGACGAGGTTTCCATTCTGCTCGACGCTGGATTTATAGAAGAAGTACATTATCCCGATTGGATCGCAAATGTGGTCCTTGTGAAGAAAACCAACGGGAAGTGACAGGTCTGCGTAGATTACTCAGATTTAAACAAATCTTATTCGAAAGATAGTTTCCCGTTGCCTCGGATCGATCAGCTGGTGGACAGCACAGCGGGGCATGAATTGCTTTCTTTCCTAGACGCATACTCCGGATATAATCAGATCGCGATGTACCTCCCAGACAGGCAGAAGACCACCTTTGTCACAAACAAGGGACTCTACTGTTACCTGATTATGCCATTTGGCCTGAAAAATGCTGAGACCACATATCAAAGGCTAGTGAATCAGATGTTCTCTAAACTGATTGGACGCACCATGGAAGTGTATGTCGACGACATGCTAGTAAAAAGTGTCAAAGCGTCTGATCATCTGACTGATCTCGGAGAAACATTCACCATCCTCCGAGAATACCAGATGAAGCTGAACCCGACGAAGTATGCTTTCGGAGTCTGCTCGAAAAAATTCATCGGTTTTCAAGTCAGTCAGAGAGGCATCGAGGCGAACCCTAACAAAATCAAGGCACTCCTCAACATGAGTTCGCCTCGAACCATCAAGGAAATACAATGCCTTATAAGGCGAGTCGCGGGACTCGGACGTTTCATATCTAGAGCAACGGACAAATGTCTCCCCTTCTTCCAACAGTTGAAGGGTCATAAGAAGACAAAATGGACGTCGGAGTGCGAGTAAGTCTTTCAACAACTGAAGAGTATCTAGGCTCGCCCCCTCTGTTGTCCGAACTTGAAGAAGGTGAGCCTTTGTTCCTCTACCTCGCAGTCTCAGCCTCGGCCGTCAGTTCGGCCCTGATCAGGGAAGTCGGGGGCAAACAACACCCTGTTTATTACGTGAGCAAGGCTATAGTACCGGCAGAGACAAGATACTCACCCCTGGAGAGGCTAGCGCTCGGCCTCGTTGTTTCAGCTCGGAGGTTACGTCCATACTTCCAAGCACATTCTGTGATTGTGTTGACCGACTCCCCTCTCAGACAAGTTCTTCAAAGGCCCGAGGTGTCGGGTCGCATGACCAAGTGGGTCATCGAACTTGGTGAGTTTGACATCCAGTTTCGTCCGAAAACGGCAATCAAAGGTCAAGCCGTAGCCGACTTCATTGCCGAGTTCACTACTCCGAGCGCAGGCGAGGTCAGTACTGAAGTTGAAACAAGTCCGGCTGATCCCCCAGGTGACAAAGAAGCGGTGTCGGACCCGGGATGGATCCTCTATGTGGACGAGTCGTCCAATATCAAGGGGGCCGGGGCTGGGATCGTCCTGATTGCGCCAGATTCCACGACCGTTCAATATGCAATCAGACTCGGGTTCAAGGCCTCAAACAATGAGGCGGAATATGAAGCTTTGCTAGCCGGACTCAGATTGGCGGCAAGTCTGGGTGTCCAATCTCTTTAGGTCCGTTACGATTCTCAGTTGGTAGTAAATCACATCTCTACCGAGTACGTGGCTAAGGAAACAAGGATGATCGCTTATCTTGACAAGGCAAGGAAACTGATCGAAAGATTTTGGAATTACACTATCCATCAAATCGCAAGAGCGAAAAATTCATGGGCTAACGCCCTAGCGCAGCTTGCCTCAGTCGCGGAAGGGAAGATCCCGCGAGTCATCCTCGTTGAATTTATAGATCATCCAAGCATCGACAAGTCGGAAGAGAAGGAAGTCAATCCAGTTCATGCCAGTCCAAGCTGGATGGACCCAATCTTTAACTACCTCACGTCCGGCGAGATCCCCTCAGATAGGCTGAAAGCCAAGCGACTGAGGGTCCGAGCAGCTCGATATACCATCCTGGATGACATCCTATATAAGAAAAGACATTCCCAACCCTACCTCAGGTGTCTCCGACCCGACGAGGCAAAATATGTCATACGGGAGATTCATGAAGGAATCTGCGGAAACCATTCCGGCAGTCGAGCCTTAACCCTGAAGATACTTCGACAAGGATATTTTTGGCCAACTATCAGGGAGGACTCCAAGGACTACGTTCGAAAATGTGATAAATGTCAGCGCTTCGCGGCCATGCCGAGACAACCCGCGGAAGAAATGACTCCTATGAGCGGCCCTTGGCCGTTCGCTCAGTGGGGAATCGACATCATTGGTCCTCTGCCTACAGGAAAAGGGCAAGTCAAGTTCGTTATCGTTGTCGTCGACTACTTCACCAAGGGGGCCGAGGCCGAGCCAAGATCACAGAACAGACGGTGGTCCACTTTGTCTGTAAAAATATCATTTGTCGGTTCGGGATTCCGCGCACCATCATGTCAGACAATGGTCGGCAGTTCGACAACGACAAATTCCGAAGCATGTGTCAGGGACTTGGCATCACAAATGCATACTCCTCTCCTCGACATCCTCAGTCCAACGGACAGGTAGAGGCAGTCAATAAAGTCATCAAGCACCATCTCAAGACGAAGTTGGAAAAAGCGAAAGGCAGCTGGGCCGAGGAACTTCTGTTCGTCCTCTGGGCTTATAGGACCACAACTCAGTCCTCAACAGGAGAGACTCCATTCTCACTCTCCTATGGTTAGGAGGCAATGGTACCAGTTGAAATCGGTCTCCCCACGGCTCGAGTCGAGAACTACCAAGAAAACCAGAATTCTGAACAAATTGCAGCCAACCTGGATTTGCTCGAAGAAGTTAGAGATGTCTCGAGGATCCGAGTCGCTGCTCGGCATTAACAAGTGACGCGATTCTATAGTTCAAAGGTTAAGACCAGGCAGTTTCGACCAGGAGACTTGGTCCTTTGCCGGGTATTCCAGAATACCGCTGAGCCGGGGGCTGGGACACTTAGGCATAATTGGGAATGGCCGTATCGGGTCGTCCGTTCGACCAAACTGGGCTCCTACCACTTGGAAGACCTCGAGGGTCATCAGATCCCCCACCCCTGGAATGCCAAGCATCTGAAAGTTTACCACCCATGATGGAATAGCCTTTAAGGCTATCAAAAAATGTATGCCCCTGGGCGACAGGCCTTTAAGGCCCTTAGCAAGATGTACGCCTCCGAGCGACAAGCCTTTAAGACTCTTAATAAAATTCACCTATTCGCATATACACGAACGAATTACCTACTAAGGAAAAGTTGTCTCTCATATGTAGGGGCGGACTTAATGGATTGATCCCTTAAAGAAGAGGTTGGTACATTATCCCACAAAAATTCTACACGGCATCCCCTTTAAATCAGGGAAAAAGCCCGAAAAGCTAACCCGACTCCCCTAACATAGGAGTCGGGTCACGAATTAACAAATGAAGCAGGTGGTCCTCGCCAATTGTGGGACGAGTCGACCCTTTATGGGTTCGGTCTCGACGAATAGACTATAAAGGTTCCAAAAACTCTACGAGACGGTATTGGAAGGAACTGACCCATTAGAAGGTCGGGTCAGCCATGCCTTAAAGAAAATCAATCCACCAGCGAATCGGGTTGGCGATCAACTAAGTTACAGTCAACATTTGAAAATCAACTATGGGTTAACATATAAGGAAAATCATCATTCATACACCCTCCTTAGAGGGTCAAAAATCATCATCCATGGACCTTCCCCAAAAGGCCAAAAAGTTATATATCATTCAAAAAAATAAAAATCTCTATGCGGGCGGAGTTGCTTGGGACTCTAGGGCTTGGTCCAAGCGAACGCCCTCGACAGGAACATCTTTGGGGTCTTCCGGCAGCAAAGGATCGAGGTTAAGGTCTGGATATAAACCCAGGACTGCCTCGATGCAAGCATTGAAACCGTGATAGTAAAACTTGGCGGCCTCAACGTCCCTCTCCTTTGAGGATTTGTATGCGTCCACCGCAACACCCACCGCGGCTACCAAGGAGGCCTCATCCTCAGCACGTTGAGTCTCCATCGCCTGAGCAACGGTTCAACTCCGCTCTTTCGCTGCCTCAGCCTTAACCTGCTCCAAGACTTCACCTAACCGAGTAGTCTCCCTGGTCAGCGTATTCGCATGAGCCCGTCATGTCAGCTCGGCCGCAGCTGTACCGCACTGCCTCTCTAGATCACTCACAACCTTCTGCATCCGGAGCATCCGGGTCTTCTCGTCCTCAAGTTGTCGACGCAGTTCGCCCTGCTCCAGTCGGAAAAGAGTCGCCTCGTCCCGCAAGACTCCCACCTCAGCCCTGAGTGCCTCCACTTCGACGTCTATTTTTTGACGCTCGCGCACTCTCTCCCAGGCTAGGAGGAGCCTCGGAACAGACTAAATAAAAGCAAAGAGAAGGAAATAAGAAGGTGCATACAAAAAATGGAGGTTAAGAAATACGAGGAGACAGAGAATACCTTGTAAAAGACCGCTGCCAGATCATTCAGGAATGAGTCATCCGACTTGGAAAGTAAATTGACGATCTCTTCTTTCGGAGCATGTTTGGCTGCCCAGTGAGCCAAACAAGACATATGGAAGCCCGGTTCGTACCTTGCTCCACTCGTCTCCACATGCACTGAGCCTCCCTCCTCTGCGGCCCCAGTCCTGCTACCAGTCGATGCCTAAGCCTCGGACCCGAGAGCATTCCCTCCCTACCTCAAGAGGGGATATTATCGCATCAGCCATCCGAACAACATCCTCCTGCTCGGAGGATGAAGGAACAACTATGCAGGGGGCTGCAGGGTGAGCCTCCACACCAAGGGGAATAGCGGTAAGAGGGAGGGCAAGAGTCGTGTTTGCAGGGGAAGGAGTTAGGGTTGCTGCTGGAGCCGGAATAATAATTGTTGGGACTCCAGCAGTAGCCGGCGCTGTAGCGGAAGCTACGACAGTAGGAAATGGAGCTATTCCGGGGCCCCAGCGACCAAAGTCGGGCCTGAGGGGACCTCCCCACTAGGGGGGACCTGCTTCTTCCCAGCAGTCTTCGTCCGGGGCTCAGTCCTCAACATCTCTTCTGCCGTTGGGGCAACCTTCCTCCTCCGAGAACCAGATGCTTCGGCCATGCCTACGTAAAGAATGACGAACATGTTCGGTCACAAATTCACAATTTTGGCATATTGTCTGAAGCGATTTCTTATTGATTGGAAGTCGTAGGAGCGATTATATTCCCATTAGAGGTCTAAAGAGTACTTACGGACACGTCGGAGTTCCTTAGATTTATTATAGGTCCCAAGAGGTCTCAAGAGTGATTACGGATTGATTAGAAGTCAATGGAGCGATTACGGTCACGAGAGTGATTACAGACCGATTCATAGTCACAAGAGTGTTTACGTTCCAGAAGTAGGAGGTCCTTGGTTGGCCTGATCCTCGAAGTCCTTCTAGTCTTTACATGATATATTCTCATTAGAGGTCCGAAGAGCAATTACGGGCATGTCAGATGTAAAGTCACGCAAACCATTGCGCATTGTGGACAACTGGGCCCACTTCAGTTCACCTTATGAGGTGAGCACCCACACCCTTGGCGCGTGCCCATCCAAATGGTGTGGCACATCTCCGATTGGTGAGGCCCACTTGGGTTCACTTGATGAGGAGGGACCCAACAGGACATGCTCAGATTGAATGGACTCAAGCCTAGCTGATCAACAAGCCGCCCTCAGCCACGCATTCCGTGGGGCCCAGTGGCGGGGCAAGGCCCCACAGACGCCGTACAGTCACCAAATTGTCAGTGTCAGCACGCAAGAGAGAATCGGAAGGGCACGAAATCGTACCTGGTCCTGACAGGAGCGAGGCGTGGAGGGAAAGATACAATGCGGGCCACGCCGGGTGGGGTTCTTTACTGGCATCCCCATCTTTGATCTTGATCTTTAATTCCTCGGGCTCAGGAGCAAGGCGGTGGAGCGGCGAAGGGCCGGATCGCGTTCTAATGTGGTTGAAGCCGAGGGAGGAGACCCCGATCGAGGGGGGGGGGGGGAGATCCTAGCCATCCGTTTCACTGTTGTCATCATCATCATCGTCGTCCTCGTCATCCTCATCCTCCTCTTTTTCTTATTTTCCTTCTTTTCTAGTAGTTCTGCGACGGTGAACGGGGATGGAAGGGATCTTCTTCAGCTTGCATTAGGTTATTGGGGCCTCCGGAGGTGGAGCTGGATCCGGACCGTCGGAATTCCCAATGCTGCTAGGGTTTGCATCAGAGGACGGTGGTGATGATGGCATCGATGATGATGATGGTGGTGGTGTATGATGATAGGGTTGCGAGTCATGGCATGGTGAGGAGGGGAAGAAGAGAGATATTTGCGAGCTCATGATCGGTTAACACGCAATTCGCGACTGTAGAGACAGATCAGACCCGAAGCATTCGGTTCTCTGGAGAAACGAAGGAGTTCATTTTTTTCCTTACATCGCGCCATAGGTTCAGCACAATATGTCGCCCCACTGGGTCCCACATTTTAAGACGGCATCATAGGCCGACCGTCCATCATCTAACGCTATTTTTACGGTCCATTTTAATGAAACAGTTTTGATTGTTCTAATCTAATTATCTCTATGAGTACATGGATTGCGTATGCACAGCAGGTACGTGTACCTGTTGTGCACCGAACCAAGGAGACCGGTCAAAGCGGCTTTGACCAAAAATTTTCAAAGAAGGAAATTCTTTCCTTTCCCTCGCCCAACCGTTTTTGAATGGTAGGATAACCGTCCATTTGTTCGAATCATGGCCCACCTCCGTGATTGGCCTGACCCATCCAAACCGTCCATTTCATTGAAAAGATATGGACGACCAGAGTGACGGTTGATGCAGTCATTGGATTGCACACGTGTGCACACAACATCAGCCACAAATCAAGCTACAAGCACACCTATTTCCAAAAATGGAAAGAAATCCGTTCCTTCGCCTTTCCACGATGGCAATTCGAGTGAAACCCTCTCCTGGGATCTCAGCCGTCCATTGAAAATCAATCCCAACCCTCCGAAATAGGGCGTTGCTAGCTGTAACTTGAGATTTTTCACTCGCTGCCGCTGTTCAAGCCAAACCTTCAAGAAGTGCTAATAGCCGTTCAATTTATGGGTCCCACAATGATCCTGGGATAGATCCAAACCGTACATATGCTTCTGATCATCGGATCAGCCATAGGATGATGACCCACCATTAATAGTTCGGTCATCTCCTTCGTTTAAGCAGGAAACCCATTAATGTGGGATGGGCCCCACTTACTGATCTAAGGCGTCCATTTAATGGATTATAAGGATGGGTTTACATCCGCATCGAAGGATTATATCAATGCAACTAGATTCAGGATCGAATCAGCGTCGAACCGAGCCCCTGTTTCGGTTAAAATTGCAAAACCGTGACTAATCCTATGATTAGTAGCTGGTATTTCGATCGTTAGGGCCTATAAGAAGCCACCCTCTTAGGGCAACCATCCGAAAAAGAAAGAAAGAAAAAGAAAGAAAGAAAAAAAAAAGAAGGAGAAGAAACGAGAGAGAGTGCTAAGAGAGTGTCGTCCTCTCTGCTCGCTGCTGCATCTCCAACCATGATACCGTTGAGTCGGGCTGAGTTCGCTCCAGCTTGGGGTCGATTCACGTCCATTTTTCTTACCGATTAAGCCTGAGAAAGAGGGAAGAAAAGATAGGAAGGCAGAGGAAGAAAGAAAGAGAAAAGAAGGAAGAAGAAGGGAAGAAAGAAAAACGAGAGAGATAGAGCTGCTCAACTCGTCAAGTCCGGGCGAATTCATCCTAGCCACTGCTGGTCATTGTGGCAGAAAAAGAAGAAGAAAAGAAGGTTGGGTGAGGTGGTTCTTCACCACCATCGACACCCAACCGAGATGGCTCGGTTGATCTCCACCGACCCGGGCCAAGTTGCTGCCCCATCACCAACCAGCTAAACTCCATCTGGGTTCAGACGTTGCTAGACATTTCCAGCAATATGAATAAAAAGAAAAAAAAAAAAAACAGAGGAAGAGAAAGGAGGAGAATTAAGGGAGAAAGAGAGAGACGAAACTGCTACTGCTGCTGCACTAAACTCGGCTGATCCAGTAGCTGATTTTGGGCTGAGCTTTGTGCCGAGTCTTGACCGAGTCGGGAGCTGAGTCTGGTGCGTCAGGCACCTTGATCAGAAAACCTACCACTAGCAACCAGGTCACTGCTGAGAAGTAGCGCCGCTTCTGCCAGGTAACGGGTTTGAAACGAGTTTTAGTTTACCTATTATACCAACTCAGTAAGTTGCTGAGTAAGTTCGATTAGAACCTAGCCTTTAGTTCACTCTCCAATCCATGATTCACCGGCCACTAGGTTGATAAATAACCCCTTAGAAATCTGTTAGAATCCAATAGTTGTTATCAACTTTTAAGGCTACATGGCAGTTGGGTCTAACTAGATTATGGTTGCAATGAGTTGACTCAGCGATTGTTTACAAAGCCAGGTTATAAACTCAGTCAGCTGTTGAGGAAGGCGTGCTCGGGCTTCAATCTTATCAATAATAGAAGGTAGTCTCTACCCAGGTAGAAAGCTAAACTCACTATCTTAAACTGAAATTTCTCCCAACTCAATCATGAGTTGACTCGTCCAGTTTCATAACCGAGTCAGACTAACCTACCACCAACTGATGTCAAGGATCACTAAGGAGAATATTGACAGATTCATCAGACCATGAGACCAATGATTTTGTGCTACGACAGGTAGTCCCAAAACTCTAAATCCCACTAACTCACTGTATGGGAATCTGAACTGAGTTAACTCAGTAATGACTCACTGAAGGCTTGTAATAACGTGTTTAGGTAACACCTACGACTTCTCATCTTTGGAGAATACTCTTCCCTTCAACAAAATCCAAATCAAGATCCTTGTACTCATCGTAAAAGAAACATCTAGGTCAAGGAAGATATCCACCGAAGGTGGAGACTCACCCTTTGAGCTTCCCACTTAAATTCATCAATCTAGACATGAATGGTACATTGATTTCTTTTATTGAGTTACTTACCTTTATTATATGAATATGTTAATCTGTTGTGAAATTGATTCCTATAATGGACATGTCTCTTTAAATTTAGCAAGAATAAATGATTTGATGATCACATGCAATTTCCATTTGTATAACTTGCTGGTCGATTAGATATTGCTACTTGTGATCATTTGATGGATGAAATGAGACTTGTTGTGGACTTTATCTTGTGGTCCATATTTGCCTACATGGCTTGGATCGTCTATTTGCCCTTTTATGACCTTGATGGAACATTGGTGCCCTTTTGTGGCTAGTTGATTCTCCCTTCACCTTGCAGTGTTCAATCGTATAGTGATTTCCTAGTGGAGTGGGTGTTTGCTTAGCGATTTCCCAGCCATCTTGCGGTGTTCTCGTACGATATGATTTTTGAGTGGAGTGGAGTTTTGTATGTTGGTTTTCTAACCATCTTGCTTTCTATAATAGTTTTTTTTTTTTTTTTTTTTTTTTCCACAAAAGATTTTTTCATGTAAAAATCTTATAATTTCTGTACTTTTGATTTTGTGTGTATTTGATTGAATTCAAGTTTATTTCCGTGACTCCCAATACCTACTCATGAAATGGGCCACGCATACTTTGAATGTGAAATGTTGGTCAATTGTTCCAACTTCCACTTCTACCGTGCAAGTGTCCCAAATGATAGAGGAAAAGGCTGATTTATTAAGACAACGTGCATCCAGATGTAGACGACCAGATGAACGGCGTAGCTCTTAAATACGTGTTCCATGCTTGCACGTGTGTTTTAATTTATCAATGGGCATCACAAATCTTACTCGAACCGCTGGTCTATATTTACCCCGTAACATTCCGATCTGGAAGCATCTAAGGTCATCTCATCCACAACGAGGCATGTCAGATCCAGGGTCTGGATTGCCGAACCATGGCCCACTTCCTTCTCAAATGTTTACAAGTCTGCGCTTAATCCCACATCGTTTGCGGAGAAAGGAGGAGAGAGAGTCTCCAGATACAAAAACGTTTGAAAGCCACTTTGAAAAGCATACCTTTCTCGGCCTTTTGGCTAAGATCAAGTGTAGTATCTGTTCTTATCAGTTTAATATCTGATACGTGGGCCATCGGTCCACATGATATTAAATTAATTTCTTGTGGGGGAGGGCCCACCACAGCAGCTTGCTGCTGGGACCCTCAAGCGTTGCCCATGCGTTGCACTATTACACGGGCCAGGCGCACCCCTCCCAAAACTAATTCCAAATGGTTTTTATAGGTGGACTAGTGCATGGGTCGGACCCACTTCCTAAGTTAATCAGACGGTCAGAATCCAAGCAAGAAAAATTGCTCTGTTTCAATCGATCATTCTGCAACATTGGCAATTCATTCTATGGCGTACCTGCTAAAATTTCTGGGTGGGTCCTATTCATATGCTGCGTGACTCAATTTCTCCTTTCAGCCTACAACTAATGCTGGAGGCTGATTGCTAACGTTCTTTCTACCGTTCATTTCTAGGATCCAGCATTGGATGATTAGATCGTTTGAAGGGTAAAACTCTTCTAAGATGGTAAAACTCTTCTAAGATGGTTGATCCATGGGACGGACGTGATGAACGACCTGGCCCATGAACTACGGTGACACGGGACGCCCTCCCATATCCAGCCGGGAACGGTCAGCAGCTTTGAGTGGCCACCGTGATGTGTGAGTCTTATCCACACTGTCCATCCATTTTTTTCATATCATTTTAGGGTATGAACTAAAAAACGAGGGCCACCGAAGTTTTGGATGGAGCTGATAACTTATATGAATAAGTTGGATGGCAAATAAACATCATGGTGGGCCTAGACAAGTTTCAATGGAGAGGAATGCTTCTTGGATGGTGAAAGGTTCTTGAGGCAGCAAGGGCTTAAGGAGAGACAGATATGGAGTAATTTGGTAGTGATGTTGGGTTTTATCTGTGGTTATAGGGTTCCGTGTTATTTAATTCTATGGTATAGATGCTGCAGAGCTAGAAAATAGGGGATTTTCTTCTTCTTTTTCTATAATTTTGGAATCTGGATTCTAAACTTTATCCATTGAATATAAAATAAAAGAAAATGCAGTAGCGAGTTCTTTTTTTCTCTTTAACAAAGAGTTGGATGTCAGATCATGGAGGACGCGGATTGCCTGCAACAGCCTATTGTAGGAATTTCCTGCGCTCATAAGCTTCTCCTACCCCAAATTCATATATGGCACGTCGCATAACTCATTCCGGAGTGAAAGATATGCCCGTTTCAAAATCACATGACAGAATCACCACTAGACAGGACAGCGAACGGCGATGTCACCGTCGCAACGGTGAGGCCTCACGGTCTAGCGGGCCGGGCAGCCCGTTTTCTGTCCCATTTTCTACAATTTTCGTCCAGCTTCAAAAAGTCATATCTCTCTCGCTATAATTCCGATTTAGGTGATCCAAAAGTCAAATTGAAGCTTGATAAGTTTAGTTTCATATAAAAATAAGTAAAAAATATAATAAAAATTTTAATATAGTTAAATATAGGTCGTTGTGACAACTGTCTGAAAATCATTAGTTTAGGCAGCTGTTGCTTCTAGAATTTTTAGAAAATTTCTACAACACGAAATGTAATAAAATTTGGTGGAGACGAAGTGAACTTGATGACGAACTACTAGAAAAATAATTAAAATAATATAGTAACTAAAAGTGCCAAAAGGAGCATAGAACTGCCCTAGGACCTTATTCAGTCGTAATTAGGGCGGAATTTGGTTAAGTATTAAACTAAACAATCGATGAATTTAGCTTGAATCACTTTCTATACAAATTAGAAGATCCAAAACCATTAAAATCGCTAACTCAACATTACTTAAAAGCTTAGGAGCAATCTCAAAGCACAGTTGCTCTCGGGAGCACATTGAAACTCCGTATTAGACATAGATCGCGCTTCGAAAGTTCAATTAACGCGAAACTATACGGTTATGATCGCTTTACTGGGCTTGACAAGCATCGCGGGTATCAAGTTCACATGTTGGCAGCGTGCATGTGCCACATGTGGGACCATGCATGCTGCCCACATGTGGCACTTGTGTTATGTGTAAGCAACCCCTAGTGGGGCCCACCTTGCACATGGCAACATGCACCTCTCCCTACCCCACTGCCTTAGCTACCGCCTATCTCCCTTATTTAAAGGGGAGAGGAAGGGTGGTGCACACGCACCAAAGAGGAGAGGAGAAGGAAGAGAGAGAAGAGAGGAGAGAGAGAGAGAGGGAAAGAAAGAAAGATAAAGAAAGAGGAAATTTGTGCATGTGGTACGTGGGGTGCATGCCCGGTGGGAACACGGTGTACGTACGTGTACACACCGCGCTATAGAGAAGGGTTTGTCCATGTGATTGGTCGAGGTTGTGTGAGTCGACCTACCATCATTGCTGTCGGATCAGGTAAGTGAATTGGCCCGTCTTCTCTGTATAGTTGATTTGAGCGGGCCGCCGGTTTCCATGTTTTGGCCACTCGATTTCAGTCGTGTAATTACATCGTTTGATCCGCAATCATATTAATGAACCTAACCCGCCACGCTGTCCGTCTGCACCCAACATATTCTTTATATATAATAGCAGTCTACTTGATGATTTAATGGGACCTAGCCTGGCCCGATTGGCAGGCCTAGATTTCACGAACCTGGCCAGACATCAGGTGCCCCGACCCATTGCCACCTCTAAATTCATTCATAATGGTCATTTAACAGTGAAAAGCAGCAGCCAAAATTCATAATTAAAAAAGATACATATACAAATGATTCGTAGATTGAGGGGACATGCAAGGTCGCAATGAGCAATTTCTGGCCTGCTAGGGAGCGTGGATTTGAAATCCTCTTGTTATGTTTGGCACCCTAGATTGAGAATCAACTTTAATCTAAAAGTAGCTATTCATAGTATATTCGCAGGGATTTGAATTTAATTACTAAATCAACTTTAATATCTCTAATTAGTGAACTTGTGTAATTTTTGACACAATGGTTGTAATAAGCCCACTGAAATATATACTTCGCAAAAAATGATGAAATTCCAAGTCTCGGATGGGCCACAAGCACAAGATCACACCCGAGTTACTAACCAACAATTTTTAACCGTTGATTTACATGGACAATGTTTGGACGGTGCTGATCATCGTATTAAAGTAATTATACTGATGCAATTGATAATCTAATTATTTTAGGATATCGTTAGTGGGCCATGTGTCCAATAGATTAATAGTCTAGTGATACACCTGTTACACATGCAACTATGGGAATGATTTTAGATGTAATCAAAGGTCTTACCTTGAATTTCAAACCCCTGATTGAGGGGATTTGAAACCCCCAGTTACTTTATGGTGCCAAACAACCCAGGGGATTTGAAATGCCCTCAAATTCCCCCAAATCCATGGTGCCAAACCATAAAGGACTTTAAATGGAGTAAGATAATAATTCCAGCTACTTCAAGCTTCCCCTTAAATTAGGTAGAGATTACCAAATTTCACTTGTCTTGGGAATGTTCAGTACATGGAGCTTTCCTAAACCAACGTTTGTTTTAAGGTATGTCATCTAAATGCCACCCCATGTGCTAGCATGTCACATGGAGATGAGATCCAACCCGTCCATCAGCTGTGTCTCGTTGTTTTGATGCTCTGGCACAAAAATCAGAGCCTTGCAAGCTCATCAACTAGGTCATAATTTGCAAAAGAAGTCAACCCATGAAACAAAAACTTCAAGCAAGTTTTTGTAAGTAGCCAGCCATTTCTGACATTGTAATGCACATAATAACCAAACTGGCCTGATTTCCGTGGCAGAGGCTCTACATGGTGGGTCCCACATGATGGACTGCTTGAATTTCATGCGCTTGTGCCACTTTGGCACATTTGGTGCCGGGTATGCAAACTGCCTTAATACATGTGCATGAACCACATCCTCAATTCTCATTCTCAAATTTCAAGCAGATCCCACCGTCCTCGAAAGCACATTGTCATTTTCCAAAAAGCAAGAACTTGTAGGCAAGAAAATTAACAATTAATACCGGATGGTGGGCTGTACGTTGCCAAAGTGCCTGATGTGTTATGGAATTGGTGGCTTTGAGGTCTTTGGCATATCCACGCCACTCTTTTCCGCAAGATCATAGTTGATAGATGCAAGCTGAGACAAATTCTGAAAATAGTGAAAGGAAAAAAAATTTAGACAATAACTCGTTGGATTGATAAATGGAAGTTAGCTAAACCCACGTCCACATGTTTCTAGAACTCGTTGACATGACTCAAAACTTGGCTGAGTTGACTCAACTTTGTGAAACTTCAGGCTGAGTCACTGGGAAACTCACTTGTGATTTTCGTCCCAACTCAACAGGAAATGTCAAGTTGGCTCACTGAATTGGTCGACTCACAAGCCAAGTCAGTCTCCTGGCCGAGCTGTTTTCCTTTCTAACAGAAAAGAGGAGACGGAAGGTTCAAACACATTACCTTTGCTAGGAAAGGACAGGACTCTACAAGTGCACCATTCCGTTTGGAGCTCTTTATTTCAACTATTTTTTTCTCCTAATATAACTATTTCAGTCTTTACTGCTAAAGTGTATGTGTTTTATTGCTAAAGTAAAGAATTGTTCAAGTCCTTCAGTTGACCCAACCTAGCTGCATGTCAAATCGAGTTTCCAGGTTTCTGAACTATGCCACTACCTGAAACCACATGTGCCAACCTGACTGACATTGATGGACAACCAAACTGTGCATCAGGTAGCTCTCACCTTGTACTTGACATTGATCAAACATCTGCCTGTCAACTAATCAGATCAGCTAAAGGTGCGGACAAAAGGGCATGGTTAAAAAGATGCCACCAAAAGTCCATATTCAATGTGCATGTGCAGCGAGGACTGGTCTGTTTTTGGGCCAGATCATCTAAAAAGGGGAGCCACCTGATGCATAGCTCAGATGCCCCCACACGTGGGCCAGCAAACTGATAAGGCACAAGTTCCCTCTTACCTTGAATGAGAAATTACTAAATGAGTACGTAGTTGTAACAGCGGGTGCTCCGAAGTCTGCCAGAGTACCGCATTCATCTCCCTGTTTCATAGGCATCAAAGCGTAAGAAAATGAGACCCGTTAGATTGCATGCAGAAAGATACCAATCAACTGAAAAAACCGTTTGTTTACTTCTTCATCCAGTTGGGTGCTGAGTGAGCTGCTGCCGCAGCTAGCGCTTCCCGTATCAGTTGTGTCATCAAAGTAATCAGTTGTTGTATGTATTTGTTCATCGGCTGAATTCCACACGTGGCGGCTCATGAAGTAGCTGGTGTCCTGTGCATCATCTGCTGCTGGAATGAATGCAGCCTGCATGCAGTATAGAGACCATCTCATGGTGATGTGTCATGAGGTAAATCTTTTAACAGCAATTAGAAATAGTAAGTTCAGCTGTATCAAGTTACCTTTTGACTGGCATGAGTGTCCCAGTTAATGTCTTTGAAGAAAGGATGGCGCTTCACCTGTCAGAATAGTTATGCTTGCATTTGATTTCGATCACGATAATAAATTTGGACGTGGAATGATACTATCATTGATGATAAGTGATAAGATTTCACCTCTCCAGCCCCCGTTGCTCCTAGCCTTTGGAACGGGTTTTCTTTGAGAAGCCTGAAAGCAGCAGAATGTCAAGTTTAGCCTTTTTTGAGGGATAGTTCGGCCAATCTTTCTGTTTTTATTTATTTATTTATTTGTTATTATTTTTTGAAGGATAGCTCCAATGATTTAGGATGTGTTTGGTTGCATCGAATTTCATGATTAATCAGTCTAATTTGGTGCAAAATATCATGAAGTTTCATGATAATTATATTTGGTGCAACCAAATGCACCCTCTTTAAGACATTTATTGTATACCGTGGATCGAAGATATTTTTCTAATGGCCTTTTTGGTTTTCCAATTTCCTATGAAATGCAAAGTAAATGAGTCATTATCATCATTTCCAGTTGTTTGTTTAAACACGAATGATGGCTCGCAAAATTGAGAGGCAAATACATTTGTAAAGGAAATAGGTAAAGTAAATTATAATCGTTACATCTTCACATTATAAAACCACCATTTTTACAATGATTTGTGGGTGAAACAAACAATGTAGAAAAATCATCATTACAGCCTCATGTAAGTGATGTCACCACAAAATTACAGGAGTAAATAATCGTTACCCATTTACAGCCATTTACCGTTGTAATTGAAAACCAAACAGGCCCTAAGTTTCAGAAAATGTGCATCTAATGTGTGCCAATGATCCTTTGCCGAGTATTACTGAGCCACTCCTGATTCTTGATACTCCACATATATTCACTGCTTTTGTCTTTCTCCAAGTATCATGGAATGTTAATCCCAGTCCTTTGCTAGTTCATAAAAACACTGATTGGTTTGAATGCAATCAAGAGAATTTCCACTAACAGATCCTGACATTGAAACATTGCATTCGTTTGAAAATTTCGTAGAAATTGTCACAAATTTTCTCAACTTTTGTCTCTATTTTCCTTTCATTTTATCCACCCATCCCTCATGTATGACAAGGCCTCCTGATATGAGGACTGAACAACTTCCACTGATGTGCATTTAAAGAGAACTGTTATAGCTGATGACGTTTAAAGAGGGACTGATGGAGTTGGTAAAAGGTTGGAATGAAGGGGGCTTCAAGGGGTAGATTTATGGAGAAAGTTTTAGAGCTTGAAAGTTAAGGGTTGAAGGTCAATTTAGTAACATATGAGAAGTAAAAATGAGTTGTGAAACAATAAGTATAGAAGAGAGAGAGAGTAAGAAGAGAGGAGGATATACCTTAAGAGTCTCACTAAGGTTTTTTGGGAGACACCTCGAAGATTTTAATGGAGTCACACTATTAAAACAAATATGGAATGGTTTACAATACTATGGTCTCCCCCATTTATAGATTGAATAGAACTTTCCTACATTAATTCAAGGACTTAGGAAATCTAAAAGACACTCTTGTTTCAAGGACAATTAATAACATAGGAAAACTAAAGCTAGTTCCATAGAGGACAAATAAATGACAACAATTTCCTAAGAATATCTTTCTAGAACAAATATTCTTAAATGAAAACAACTTCCAATAAAGATATGAACCTTCTAGAAAATTGTTTGAATTATGGGCCCAATTTATGGATCTTTTAGACAGCCATGGGCCTTCTTGAACCTGCGGCTATAAGTCTTAAAGCCTATGGGCCTGTTTTCAACAATGAGGCCCATATCATTCTCATTAGTTTTCTCTCCTGTTGTAAGCTTAAAGGGGCTGATCTCTCTGTCTCTCTCTTCTGTATGTGTGAGACAGGGATAGAGTCTCCATGTTACGCACACAAAAGAGGGGGAGGGAGGGAGGTTATTTGTCAATCAAATCATATGCTTCGAAGCTCCATGTTACAAATAGACATGAGAGGGATAGAGAGAGGTTATTTGTCAATTGAATCACATGCTTCAAAGCTCCATGTCATACATGCACACGGGGGGGGGGGGGGGGGGGAGGGAGAGTTACTTGTCGATCAAATCATATGCTTCATGGCTCATCTCCTCTGGAACCTTTGGCCAGGGTATATCTCGATTCATTATATTATCAAAGATTTTCTGCAAGAGAATGGGAATTTTTGTCAATAAGCCCAAGTAAGCAAGGAAACAAAAACCTATTAAAGCAATGAATAGGAATATATAGTTACATGCATGCGACAAATACTATGCATAGCCAAACGAGATGATTTAGCATTAAACATCCATTCTTTCCTAGTACTGCTTCAACAACATTTACAAATAATTTATAATTGTAAATTTAGAGTTTTTCTAATCACATACACATTTAAAAGGCAGCCCATCTACATGACATAACATGTTCCAATTTAGCATACAGGTACGAGATCCAAGCCATCCATGAGGTTGGTAGCACCTGTTAGATGACCTTGCCCAAGAATCAAGCCTGTCCACTCATTAGGTGAGCAAAAGTTTATGAATCAAATGGACAGCTAACAAATCGCCTTGCTTTTCTATACCAACAAATTTTCTCAAACATTGAGGCCCAATGATGAGTGGGAATCTTGATTTGGACCACGGAATGTGCACGGTGGGACAACCTGAAAGAGGGTCCAGATCTAGCACCCAAGTGCTACATTGGCATAGTGACTCGCCGTTGGGCTACCTTATACATGAATGGGATTAGCAAGCCTCTATAAAGTATAAGCATAATAATAAGCATTGATAATCAGCAGCATGCTCCATCCAGGTTGGTGAACAGAGTGTTGGTCCCATTGAAATAAGAGACACAAATCAACAGAAACTATATTCTTGAATATCATGTAGCATTTAAAACAACCATCACAAGGGAGGATCGAACGAACAGTATGTTAGTTTGAACTTTGAAGGTACTGAATTTCCTTTATATATATATATATATATATATATATATATATATATATATATATAAAACTGCAGTTATCAGTCTCCAGCGAGTCAGATAGACTAGTCCAACATGAATTGCAGTAATTTAACAAAAGAAATGATCAAGTAGGCTAAGTGCATGAAAACCTTCCCATGCACACATGTGGAAAATCCGTATCACCAATCTGGACCATCTATTTGGCCTGACCCACTCTTTTGAGGCTAATCATACTGATCGGATGATCCAAAATGTCCAATTAGTGGCATGAGTATGGATGGACAAGAATGTGCCTAGAAGAAAGGTTCAGTCGGGGATGCTTGGAACCATCTGATAGCTGTCATTTTTTCTTTCTTTTATTTTCACAATAGCTATAAGACAAGCCATGCTTTATGGGACAAAATGTTGGGCAGTTAAGGAACAACATGTTTATAGGATTGAGTGTAGCTGAAATGCAGATGCTGAGATGGATGAGTGACAAGACAAAGAAGGATAGAATTAGAAATGAAATCATTCGAGGGAACTTAGGAGTAGAACCAATAATTAATGAGATAAGGGAAAGTAGAGCTAGATGGTTTGGTCATGTGCAATAGAGACCAAGAACTGCGTTAGTTAGGAGTGAGATGGTACAAGTTGAAGGCTCCAAAAGGGCAAGGGGAAGGCCCAAAAGGACGTGGGTGGAGGTAGTGGGAAAAGACTTGATGACCTGTGGAATAACTGAAGTTATGGCCCTTGATAGAGTGGAATGGCAGAACAGGATTCATGTAGCCAACCCCAATTAGTTGGGATAAGGCTTAGATGATGATAATGTTGAATAGTAGAAGAAGAGTGGAATGGACCTAATGGATAATCTAGATAGGCGATGAGGATGCAAGTCCAAATGCAGCTATGTGCTTGGGAAGGTTTCCATACTTTCTCAATTAACAATATCTAGAACATACTTGTAGAAACAAGTTCCCAGAGAATTGCTCACCAATCACTTGCGACAATATGAGTAGAATGGGGCACAAATTGACTCATCAAGGTCTTGACCTATAGACTACATGAACTTAGCTCTTATAATTTGTTCACAATAAAAAATTTAAAAATAAAATAGGATGATATAGGTTAATTGTTTCTAATAGTTGGGTTTGGATGATAGTAATCTTCACTTGAACTAAATAGGGCTATCCCAGATGACGTACTGTATAGGGTTGATTTGATAATGATAGTCAAACCATGCAACCTAAGGTTTACAGTCCTGACTACAAAAAAGTTTACATTAGTCACACACCAGGCTCCAAGCCAACCTTATTGTGTCTTCACTATAGAATTGGTACACATGCAATACACTTACCCATGTCCCTCCTACAATGCCAAAGGGTTGCCTTAAAAAGGCATAATGCGGTACAAGTAGTTACAACCAGTTATTATTGATACCTATAAGGGCCTTAGCCAACAAGATTCGGGACCAGCGACGGAACTTTCATAAGAGCCCTCCCTGCAATAACCGACTATAACTGTGTTTGCCCCATGTGACTAATTGCCCACACGGTTGCTGGAGTTCAAGCATGTGTGGTCTGCATCGTAAGTTAGCAACATTTAGTGATGTGTCAAAACATGGCTACTTAACACGGGGTCTACAGGCCTGCCCCACCCAAATCCATCAGTGTCCTCGTCGAGTCCAAGTGCACCCAGATCTGGTCCTCGAACTGCCACAAAGTCACATCTTTTTCCCCAACTCACTTCATTTTGTAGGAGTCCCTTCCATTTCACCAAGGGTTGGCTGTGGCTGTTTTGATACGGTTCCAGATCTCGTTGGAAAGGCTTAAGGAATGAAACATGGAATACGAGATGAATTTTGAACTGTTCCATTAAATCCAACTTGTAAGCCAGCATCCCAATGCTTCTTTTGACTTCGAATGGCCTTTCATGTCTCTGAATCAAGCCCTTGTGGGCCTTTTTCTTGCTGATTTTCTTCCAGATTTTTGGGGTAAGTTTCAGCATAACTTTATCAATTACTTGGAAGTCCAAAAATCTTTGCCCTTGGTCAGCCCATTTCTTCATCCATCGAGCTGCTTCGGCCAAGCAGTCCTTTGCTTCTTCGATATGCTCAGTCCTTGACCTTGCAATATGATACACTGCCAGGCAGCACCGCCAGAATGCTGCTTTGCTACTTCATTGGGCGTCATTAGTTGCTGGCCCATAGCCAATTCAAAGGGATCAGCGCCTACCGAAGAACTTTGCTGCAAGCAGTGTTTGAAATATCGGTATTGTGTTACATATTGCATCCTTGGGATACAAATACGTATCAGTTACGCAAGGGATATATCATTTGTATTAGGTAATTTATCGCATTTTTCGGAAACATGGGGAAATATTGGGAAAATGGTTGAATTTTTCAATGAAACTTCAGGGATTGTTAAAAAAGACCTTAATACACACTTTTAAATCATAACATATAAAAAAAGAAGTGCACATAATCAATTTTCTTTGTATAGGGTCCTAAGCTATGTGTTGTCTGACTGAACTAATGCAACTATATTCAAATTGAATGCATAACAATTAGAGTGTATGTGACAATTATTTTATCAAACGCTCCTAAATACTTCGAAAGTAGCTTCAATTGACAGCTGGTTGAAGGGAATTTTTAAAAAATAATAATTTTTTTATTAATTTTTAATTAAAAATTATTTTATTTTCTGAAAATTGACAAGGACTTGACAAACCAATAGATTAGCCCTCAGACATGCTTGATTTCATATTTAGAGCAGTGTTTTAAGTATTGATGATATCGTCTGATATATCCCACGATATATCTTGCATCCCACCTGTGCGATATGAAACCCACAAGTAGAGGGGATATATCCCACATGTCCAATTCAGTGAGCATTTTCGATTTTAGATCCTTTTTTTTTTTTCTATAAATCATGTTAAATTGGTGTCAAATTATTACAAATCCATGATTTTTCATATTTTGCATGAAAAAACATGTATTGGGAGCTTCAATTTTAAGATGCGGAGGAGATGGGCCGAGTTATGGAAAATTGAAAAAAACAAAAAAAAAAAATTCCAATTTCTCGCAAATGAGTTGCAATCTTTGTGTCCAAACATATATGTAACCTGATACTGTGATTCTTCTTTTGAACGTATTGCTTGTGTTTCCATACGTCTTATTACATTTATAAATTATATTAATAGACTTTGAATATACCTACATCAATTCAATTAGACAGCGCATAGATTAGGACCCCAAACAAAGAAAACCTATTATGTGCACTTGTTTTTTGTAATGTTTTGATTTGTAAGTGTGTATTGATGTCTTTTTTAACAATCACTGGATTTTCATTGAAACATTCAACCAATTTCCCAATGTTTCCCCATGTTTCCAACAGCAGCGATACATTACTCGATACAACCAATATATCCCATGCAATAACCGATGTGTATCTATATAACGTGATACCGATATTTCAAACATTGCCGTTTAGGCACTCTTTCCTTGTGTGTTTCCCCACTGACAAGAGACCCACTAACAACAAATTTCACAATGGCCAATTCATTGGCCAGATCCTCCAGACCTTGCTCGAATTGGGCAGTCTCGTCAGTCAGAGACTCTTAGAGTGATTCAAGCTTTTCACCCAGCATGACAAGTTGTGCCTCACATGCCAACTATCCTTTTTCAGTGGCTGCAGTAATCACTATCACTGTGATTTGCTCCTCGAGATGAGTCACTCAATCCTTCAGTTGTTCCAAGCGCTCCCAATAGCCATCACAAGAGTCGGTCCCATGTCTGTCAATGGGGCTTTGATGCCAAACTGTCACAAGGTTGATTTGAAAGTGATAGTCAAACTGTGTGGCCTAAGGTTTATAGTTCTTAGTATAGCTGAGTTGTTAAGAATAGCGGCTAAGGAAATAAAAGTACATTAACAACGGACACAGGCAACCAGAAATTTATAGGCTCCAAACTAACCTTATTATATCTTCAGTTAAGGAATGGTACATATACAGTACACTCACCCATGGTCCTCTAACAATGCCAAGGATTGCCTTAAAAAGATATAGATATGGTAATAAGTAGTTACAACTTACAACTAGTTATGACTGCGGCCATGTGTCTAAGGTCCTTTGCCAACAAGTGTGCCAAGCCTAATGACCAAGTTCCAGCTCTCATAATAGCCCTCCTTGCAATAACCGACTATAACTGCCTCCCTTTGCCCCATGTGACTGATCGCATACATGGTTGTTGGAGTTCAAGCATGTGCTCCAATGGCCAGCACTTGTGTCCTGTTGTTGCATTGGTCCACCTATGCAGCTGTCTGTGCACTACCCTTAGTCCGCACCAAAAATCACCGATGTTTAGTGACGTGATAATGAGTGGCTACTGAATATGAGGTTACACATGCATACTACGAACAAAAAGTCTCAAACGATATTCTGATCCAACGGAACATGCAAATTGCAAAACTATGCTTGGAAAGGAAAGAAAGAATATGAGTTGCAACTTAAAAGTACATGAAATGTATATACAATGTGACATTTGGCATTCCCCTACAAACTGCCTTTAGATTAAAAGCATCAGGTTGCTAACCAGAAATGGATCTGCCCTGAGCGATCATTTTTAAGCGAATCTTGAAAGAGAGAGGTTGTAAAGAAATGCTTCTAGCCTATGTTTTTCCCAAATAAAATGGCAACACAGCTGAATAGAAGCAAGTCAATTTCCATTTATTATCTATAGAGGACTCAAGTCCAACCAGTTGGACCATAAGTTACAGTCCACCCAGCATATAACTTCGAACCTATCATGTGCGTATGACATCTAACCCATCCAATAATTTGTGCTAAGAACCAGCCACGTCCACTCATCAGGTGGAAAAACATATATTTTGTTATTTATTAGTGGTTAGGCCTTGTTTATATGGCTGATGAGGACACCACTTCACTTCATGTACACCTTTGCGTACGTATCAGAAGAGGAGGTGGGTTGCACCGATTTCCCTGTGGCTAAGCGAGTACCCATGATCGTGTTGAAGACCTCATGTGCATGTGCGAGCATCTGGAAGACCCCACACTGGGAAGATGCATTTTGGTTGCTATATGGAGTGATCTAGACCGTTGGATTGGTGGGACGTGACGATCGGGCCGTTGGATAGCATGAACCACATGATCGGGTTGTTGGATCGCATGAACAACATGATCGGGTCATTAATCATGTATCGTGCACATCATTTTTTAGACTTTATCATCTTTTAAGATTTAGTTTGATTATTTTATACTTGGACACCTTTATGAGTGCTTTTAATATATTCTCTTTAGACAAGGGCCATTTTTATTAAAATTTCATAAGACGGTGTTTTATAGAATTTTGAAACTTCTTGAAGCTATAAAAGAGGACTGGGGTGGGGGATTTGTGACCTCTCCCCATTGGATTTTGCGGGAAAAAAAAAAAAAAAAATAAGAAGAGGTTTTTGCTCTTTTCTTCTTCTTCTTCCAAATTTATTAGATTTGAAGATACTTCCATGTGATTTGGAAGGGAGATTAATATGAGGCTAATCTTCATCAACGAAGACGAGAGGTCTACATCTATCCCCACATCATCAACCCTTCATTATCCATCAATGTATTTTCTTTAAAGTTATTCGATTCCCATATCACAGATCTTCATCTTCTTCTAAACCTAACTTTCCTATACCCATAACAATCCAAACAATAAAAGACCTAAACTCATCCAACATAGCCACACGTGTGACCGTACGGCCACAAGTGTGAACCCTGCGGGTTGGCCATATGGCCACACCTTGGCCCTTTTGGTTTCCCATCACCCTAGAATTAAAACTCTCTTCTCTATTGTCCCAAACCATACAAAAACCTAGAAATCTCTAACTTTCCTATTTTCCCAAACTGCCAAACCCTAACATTTCCCATTCTTCAATTCACCCAATATCCTTATACCCCTTCTACCCAAAACGCTAATTCCCATATCCTAACCTCTAAACCATTTAACCCTTTCATCCAATTTGATCCCATAAACCCTAAATTTTATATTTTCCTAATTTCTCCAACCCTAATTTTACCCTAGGTAGTATTGAGTCTTTTATTTTGAAATAGGCTTTACCTTGTGCTAATTGGATATCCCTACATCCATTAGATCATAGTTTCCTTTATTTAATAATCCTGTGCTACGATGTTGGTAACCTAAGCTAGGATTATGCATGATATTCTTATGATTTACTTGGTATCAATGATGGTAATGGCAGGTTTTATGTTATTTTGTTGATTAATTTAATTTTGCTACTTGATCTCACATAATGTTTGGTTCATGTATTGGTCCTACATCAAATTTGGCATCAGAGCCATAAGTTTAGCATAGGTTTTGTGTTGCATCTAGGTTAGAGTCGCATCTAGGGTTTCCTTTTGGAGTTTCCTTGTGTATGCCCACTTGTTCGAGACGTGGTTTTGGTCTACAACCCATAATGATTTTAGAGTAGATTGTCAAGGCCCTTAATGCTATCAATAACCGTCTGATGACCATTGAAGCGCACAATAGAGCCATTGCCACTCAATTAACCACAACCAATACGCGCGTCAATCAACTTAAGGCCTCTTTACAGGCCAACCCCGACACTAGGGAAGACGTTCAATCTCAGGCTGGAGATCAAGTTGATAAGCAAGAGTGTAGTCATGGTCAAGGAGTTGGTCGTGGTCGAGCACAAGTGCCGCCGCCACGTGAGGAACGTTATGACTGTCATGATTCAGATGCACAAGTCATGAAAAGTGTGAAAATTAAGACCCCCGGTTTTGATGGTCGCTTGGACCCAAAAGCATGCCTTGATTGGTTGGCAGACATGGACCACTATTTTGAGTGGTATGATATGTTTGATGCCCGACGAGTGAGATTTGCCAAGATGAAGTTAGTGGGTCAGGCCAAACTTTTTTGGACCAACATGGAAAGTAAAATTGAAAGGAAATGAGAATCCCAGTTGCGCACTAGGCCGAGATGAAAGAGGACTTTAAAGAAAAGTATCTCCCTCTTTTTTATCACCAGATGCTCCTAGACCAGTGGCAGGCTTTGCGCCAGAGATCCATGACCGTGCGAGATTATATCGCTAGGTTCGAGGAATACATGATACGATGTGACATTGAGGACCCGATGATTACATTGTCTAGATTCAGAATGGACCTCTGATTTGAGATCCAATGAGAACTTTACTCTCGTGATATTGGCACATTAGAGCACATGTACCAAGTGGTGCAAGACATTGAACACTACCTCAAGGCACCAATTGGTAAGCATTATGACTCTCGGGATCCAAGTGTCAAGACTTACTTTCAAGGGGCTAAGCCTAACATAGGGAGTCAATCTAGATCCAAAATTGGGTCTCAGTCTGACCCTAGAGATGTTAAAGGAAAAGGGATAGCAAGTGCTAGCTATAGGGGAAGTGAGCAAACGCGATGCTTCAATTGCCATGGAGTTAGTCACTTCGCGCGTCAATGTCCCTCAAAAGATAGGAACAAAGCCCCAGTGATTGATGATAATGAGGAAGGAGATGAACAGGATGATTTTGAAGAAGTTTATCAGCTCAACATCAATGGTGCTAGTGATGAGGAAGTACAAGAAGAAGAGACTACACCACTTGCAGTAGTTAGATGCGCCTTGACCAATGCTAAGGAGAAGGATGATTGGTGTCAGACTACGATATTTTACACCTATGCAAAATGTGGAGAAGAATTGCAAGGTGATCATCGATAGTGGTAGTTGTACTAATGTGGTCCACTAGCACTTTACCCCATTTGGGTTTGAAACTTGAACCGCCCCGTCAGCCCTATGGAGTGTCATGGGTGGATGCATCTTCCATGCCTGTTACCCAACGATGTCCCATGCCCATTAATTTTGAATCCTATTCGGATTCGCTGTTATGTGACGTCTTACCTATGGATGTTGGGCACATCATTTTGGGACGGCCTTGGCTATTTGACCGCGATGTGGCGATATACGGCCGCTCAAATGTATGTTCATTCATGCATCAAGGCAAAAAGATATCTCTAGTTCCTCTCCCACCAAAAAGCAATGCAGAGAAGAAAACTGAGGGGAAGTCGGGTAACCCAAGGGATACAAGGAAATCCCAACCGAAGTCTCTCCATGTTATCAACGCCAAGGAGTTTGAGAGAGACTACGGTGGATTTGATGGTGTATGCCTTAGTGGTGAGAGAAGTTACACGGGAGGTTAGTGTCGAAAGACCCCCTGAGGTAAAGCCGATTATGGATGAGTTTCACGATGTATTTCCAGAAGACTTACCAGATGAGCTTCCACCCATGAGGGGCATCCAACATGTCATTGATCTTGTCCCTGGGTTGACTCTACCAAACCTTCCTCATTATCGAATGAACCCTACAAAGCATGCAGAGTTGAAAAGGCAAGTAGATGAGCTCCTTAGAAAGGGTTTCATTCAGGAAAGTTTGAGCATATGTGTCATGTCGGCGCTTCTCACGCCCAAGAAAGATGGCATGTGGTGCATGTGTGTGGATAGTCGAGCCATCAACAAAATCACGATCAAATACTGGTTTCCCATATCGCGTCTTGATGATATGTTAGACATGATGGCGTGTGCCACAATCTTTTGGAAGATTGACCTCAAGAGCAGGTAGCACCAAATATGTATATGCCCAGGAGATGAGTGGAAGACAACCTTTAAGATGAAGGATGGACAATATGAGTGGCTAGTCATGCCTTTTGGCTTGAATAACGCCCCGAGCACATTTATAAGAGTGATGACCCAGGTGTTGAGACCCTTTATGGGTAAGTTCCTTGTGGTGTATTTTGATGACATTCTTATCTATAACACCTCGAAGGAACAACATCTCTACAATCTGAGGCAAGTTTGCAGGGTCTTCAAAACGGAAAAGTTATACACCAACCTTAAGAAGTGCACGTTTATGTCAAAAAATGTTATCTTCTTAAGGTTCCTCGTATCATCTGAGGGCATGAAAGCGGACCCCAAGAAAGTCTGGGCCGTAATTGAATGGCTTGAATCGTGCAATATTCACGAGGTGCGAAGCTTTTATGGCTTAACAACTTTTTATAGGCAGTTCATCAAAGGATTTAGCTCCACCATAGCTCTCATCACAGATTGCATCAAGAAAGGAGAATTTCTATGGACTAAAGCTGCCTCTAAAGTATTTAAAGAGATTAAGGGCAAGATGAGCGAAGACCCCGTCATGCGCCTACCAAACTTTTCTGAAGTTTTTAAGGTTGCGTGTGATGTATTTGAGGTGGGTATAGGTGGAGTGTTTAGTCAAGAAGGGCACCCCGTTGCTTACTTTAGTGAGAAGTTGAATGAGGCAAAGCAACGGTATTCCACCCATGACAAAGACTTCTATGTTGTTGTCCAATCCTTACGCCATTGGCGGCATTACTTGTTACCGCAAGAATTCGTCTTGTTCTCTGACCACGAAGCCTTACGTTACCGCAATTCCCAAAGGAAAATTAAACCCTAGGCATGCCAAATGGGTCCAATTTCTTCAGGAATATTCTTTTGTCCTGAAACATAAGGCTGGAGTCGAGAACAAACCTGTTGATGTCCTTAGTCGTCGTGTGGCACTACTCCAAAGTATAAGAGTGGAAGTGATTGAGTTTGATCAGCAGATAGAAGAGTATCCTACATGCCCAAACTTTGGTGAGTTGTATGCATCACTATGAGATGGTCAGTCAACCGACAGTCGCGGGTTTATCATCATTGATGAGTTCATATTTAAAGGTGACAAACTCTACATTCCTCATACCACTCTCCGTGATTTCCTAGTTTGAGAACTTCATGCAGGAGGGGTAGCCAATCATTTGGAGAGCGACAAGACCATTGCCCTTGTGGAGGATAGATTTTATTGGCCAAGTCTCAAGCGAGATGTAGCTAAGATTGTTGGGAAGTGCAGGACTTGTCAACTGGCGAAGCAGAGGAAGCAAAATACAGGATTCTATATGCCTTTGCCAGTACCCCATGTGCAACGACAGGACATAAGTATGGATTTTGTGTTGGGATTACCAAAAACTATCAAGAAACACGATTATGCATTTGTGGTTGTGGACCGTTTTTCCAAAATGACCCATTTCATTCCATGCTCAAAAACGTCAGATGCCTCCAATGTGACCGAGCTTTACTTTGGGGAGGTAGTGCGTTTACATGGTCTGCTTAAGACCATAGTGTCTGATCGTGATGTACGCTTTATGAGTTATTTTTGGAAGACACTATGGCACATGATGGGGGATAAGGCTTCAATTTTCATCTACCTATCACCCTCAAACAGATGTCCAGACTGAGGTTGTCAATAAGAGTCTAGGAAGTCTGCTTAAATGCCTTGTGGGTGATCACGTCCGAACTTGGGATACCGTTTTGCCTATAGCTGAGTTGGCATATAAAAGATCCATTAATAGGTCCATAGGCATGAGCCCATTTGAGGTTTTGCATGGCTACAAACCTAGTAAACCTGTAACTCTCATACCTATGTCTGTATCCCATAAGCCATCTAAATCAACACATGAGTTTGCATGTCACATACATGAGTTGCATAGTGAGATTAGGAAGCAAATTAACTTAAATAATGAAAAACATAAAGCATTCGCGGATTCTCATCGCAAGTTTTATGAATTCCAAGTAGGAGATTATGTCATTGTTCGTCAAGTTGAAGCACAGGCCGATTTCATATAGTACTTGAATTATAGAGGACGAGCTACAGCATTTGGATCTAGACATTTTGGAGCGCTACAGGAATTTTAGTCCACCAGAGGCGAACTCTTCTCAACCGAGGAGAATTGATGAGGACATCACTTCACGTAAACCTTTGCGTACATAACAGAAGAGGCGGGCTGCACCAATTTCCCCGTGGCTAGGCGAGTACCCGTGATCATGTTGAAGACCCCATATGCATGTGCGAGCATTTGAAAGACCCCACACTGGGAAAATGTACATGGGCTGCTATATGGAGTGATCTAAACCGTTGGATTGGAGGGACGTGACGATCGGGCAGTTGGATCGCATGGACCACATGATCGGGCCATTGATCATGGATCATCCACATTGGTTTTTTAGACCTTATCATCTTTTAGGATTTGCTTTGATTATTTTATATTTGGACACCTTTATGATTGATTTTAGTAGATTCTCTTTAGACTAGAGCCATTTTTATTAAAATTTCTTAAGATGATGTTTTTTGAAATTTTGAAACTTCTTGAAGCTATAAAAGAAGGGAGGGGCACGTGACCTCTCCCCATTGGATTTTGTGAAAAAAGAAGAAGAAGAAGAATAAGAGGTTTTTGCTCTTTTCTTCTTCTTCTTATATCTTCATGAGATTTAAAGATACTTCCATGTGATTTGGAAGGAAGATTGGTGTGAGGCTAATCTTCATCAACGGAGGTGCGATGTCTCCATCTATCCCCACATCATCACCCCTTCATTATCCATCAAGGTATTTTCTTTAAAGTTCTTTGATTCTCCCATCCCAGATCTTCATCTTCTTCTAACCCTAACTTTCCCATACCCATTAACAATCCAAACACTAAAAGACCTAAACCCATCCGACCTAGCCACACATGTGACCGTACGGCCACACACGTGAACCCTACAAGTTGGCCATACAGCCACACCTTGGCCTTTTTGGTTTCACATCACCATAAAATTAAAACCCTCTTTTCTATTGTCCCAAACCCTACCATGAACCTAGAAATTCCTAACTTTCCTATTTTCCCAAACTATCAAACCCTAACTTCTCTCGTTCTTCAATTCACCCAAAATCCTTGCACCCTTCTACCCAAAACCCTAATTCCCATATCCTAACCTCTAAACCCTTTAAGCCCTTTCATCCAATTTGATCCCATAAACCCTAAATCCTATAATTTTCCAATTTCCCTAACCCTAATTTTACCATTTGTAGTATTAGGTCTTTTACTTTGAAATAGGCTTTACCATATGCTAATTGGATGTCATTACATCCATTAGATTCTAGTTTCCTTTATAATGATCTTGTGCTACGATGTTGGTAACCTAGGCTAGGATTATGCGTGTTATTCTTATGGTTTACTTGGTATCAGTGATGACAATGGCAGGTTTTATGTTCTTTTGTTGATTACCTTAATTTTGCTACTTGATCTCACATAATATTTGGTTCATGCATTGGTCCTGCATCAATGGTGCTTTCCACTTGATGAGTGGATAGGGCAGAATTTTGCACAAGGTCATCCTCATGGTGGAGCCAACCTATTGGATGGGTTGGATCTTCCGGGCACATGATAGATTGGAAGTTATCCACTGGGTGGCCACCCATAACTTATGGTCCAAGGTTGAACTTGACACCTCTTATCTACAAACAGGGAGAATGCCAAATTCAAGCATATTGCCTAGAAACAAACAATCTCCCCACAGTAAAACAATAAATTAACAAAAGGATAGCTGATACCTTCCCTTACAATTGGGTTATCTCCGCCCCTTTGCAGTTTTATTCAATTAAATATATTTCATTTATTTCCATGAACAATAAATGTCTCATATAAAACAAAAAGGGTCATGTGTACCAAAGTATGCTACATGCGATCAATGACGCACAAGGAAACTTGCATGTACCACATGAAAATAACAAAAAAGATTAACAAATATATCAGCTGCCAAAGGGGAAGGGGAAGCCCAAGATAAACCTTGGACTGACATTTCGAAAGCCCTAGATTTTACATGACAATGCTAATAGAATGAGCCTAGGAATAAATATTATAAGATAACCCATCCACTAGATTGTGCATATGGGAAAATGAAGATAAAGAAATTTTCAGAACAAGGTGGTAGGTGGATGTGACAATGGGTTGGGTCTAGGCGAGCCCAAGATTGACATGGTTATTTGTCATGCTAAAAATAAGGCCCTCAACTGGCCTGTTTAGTAATTGGACCTTTAATTTCAGGCACAGAGCCTCCCATAAACATCATAAATGGGTGTGTCCTTGCGCTCAAGTTGGGCCTCAATAGAATTTTCTTGCAAAAAATCTAGGCCCAGACACAACCTGTTTATTAATCAGGCTTCAAAATCAGGTCCATACCTAAGCTGCAGGCACCATTAGATCCTGAGGACAACATGTATCAAGCCGGGAACCAAATCCCTAGGCCAGCCTAGCCTATGACACCCTTAGTATTGCACCACCAACACTCAAGTGTTGAAATAACAATGGCTTGGAAAACTAGTCCACCATCAGTGCAACAAAGAACATGAGTGAGAATTAGTGAATGGTGGATGAAAGCTGCACATCATTTGCAAAGAACTTGTTTTCCTTATGTCATTGCATGCTGGATACAATTTTTGTTCCCCACAAGTCATATGCTAGTTACATGCTCATAGCATAGGAAAGAGGATGCTAGCACCTAGCAGGTGGTGTGATGAGGACATCCGAGCACTATACTAGAGAAGGGTTGAGCCAATCTCCTTATGGCTAGACAACTGTTACATGCGGCCCACTTGGCCCAATTCACATTCCTAGCCACGTTGAAGACCCCACACTGGGAAGATGCACGTGGACTACATACAGAAGCTTGATAGACACGATGATCAGACCGTTGGATCATCATCGTCAAACATCTTGATCGTGGACCCCCATGGGCCACAAAATAGTTTAGTTGTTTAGATTATTTACATGCTTCGTTATTTTTTGTATAGTTTATATTTGTGATGACATTAGGGAGTTAGAAACGACTTTTAATTTATTAAGCGTCTTTATGTTGGGAATCCTATATGAGAGCGTCTTTTTGTAAATGGTCTTTTCTAAGACTAAAAGAGAAAGATGGGTGTGTGAAGCTCTAATGCCATTATTTTGAAAAAAAAAAAAAAAACTGTGTTTTCTCTTCTTCATGTGATTTGAAGAATACTCCATGTGATTTGGAGCTTGGGTGTGGTGTGATTTCATTCCCCATTCAACGGAGGTGCAAAACTTTCATCTATCATCTTCCTTCTCTGTTCTTTTCTATCCAAAAGAGGTATTTTCCCAAAAACCTTCATCTCTCTTCTTTCTTTCATATCTAAAACCATCCAAATCATCTTTTTCTTCAACTTTTCATCATCTAACTTCATTTCCACTTGCTTCCCCATCTAAACCCATTGATTTCCCATCCATAACCCTACCCTAAACCCTAGATTCCCAAGTTCCTATTTTTTTCAATTTATAAAAACCTTAATTCCAAAATTCCCAAATTTCCATGAACCATAATTTTTCAAATTTCAGATTTTCCCCTCCCTAACCCTAATCATAAAACCTATAAGTCATTCCCTTGAGTGCGGAATGTGCTTATGCTAAATTGGAAGTTTTATCCTTCTATCGGGCCTAGTTTTAATTGATTTATGTGATTTCTTAGCATTTGGGCATGTAATTTAGGTTAAATCAGACTTTATTTCCTATTAGTTACTCTTAATTACTTGGTGGGTTAGCATATTTTGTTAATCGAATTACTTTATGGAATCTTTCATAATCTCCACGTTGCATGCTAGCATTAAATCATGTGTCTCGCATCATGGTGTAAAAAAGAAATAACAGATTTGTTATCCTGTTACCAATTTCATCAACAACATCTGCATAAAAAGAAGAAGGGAGTCTCAAATTGCAAATAATCAACATGTAAATAAGAAGTATTCATCATGTTCACAAATCCATATGAAAGGAATGATGTACAAGTCAGATGGCATACCTGTGGATGTTCTGCATTGAATGGCGGAATACCTACAAGCAGCTCAAAGAGAATAATACCCACAGACCACCAATCTGCAGTTGTGCCTACAAGTCACAAAATGAGAAGCTAATGCAGTCAGAGAAAAGAAGAACGTCTTGATTCTCATAATTGCAGTATATGGAGTTTGCAAATTTCAATCCCATTAGAGACTACATACTATGACCCATTCCTAGAAGTATCTCTGGTGCCAAATAATCAGGGGTACCAACTGCTGGATTCTTTTGGCGTTGTGCACGTTTCTGTGTTTGTTGTTCTGCAGATAAACTAGGTTCTTCATCTCCAAGGAACGCAGTGCTACTCACTATTGGTCCTGATAGATCATCTGTGCTACCGATAAGACCAACCCTAGAAAGCCCAAAATCTGTTAACTGTAACAAAAGGTATTAGAGTTTGTGAGAGAAGTTACAAATAAGGACATTCATTTCCAGGATAAAATCAACAAAAACAAAACAACTTTGCACCAGTATAGATAGAACAGGAGAGTGTGAATTGACAACCGGGATATGGATTTGGTGTTACTAGTTTCAGTAGTTCAAAAAGCAATGTAATGGTCCCTCGGTAGGATTGTGCTGCCATGTGAGTGGTGTCATGTGATACTCAGCCATGGCTCATTCCAAAAGCCCAGGTAAAAAAGGAAGGTTGACATGGACACACCCAATCATAGAACTTTTGCCAATGCACCATATTAAAAGGCAGACCCAAATTGCAGGAGAAAGGTTATCATGGTGGTGGTGATGAGTAGTTCGATAATATAAAAATGTCTAACACCATATACATTGACGGAACTCAGATTTGAAGAATTCGAAAAAAAAAAAAAAAACTGTGGAAGACTGAAAAACCATTACGGTATATGAGGCTTAGGACGACTAATTCTCTGCATGCCTCTAGTCCTTGTAACGCCCTAAAAATCGGGGGTCGAGTAGGAACTTAACTCCCGAGTTCCAACGCATCACTTATGCAACATATGAAATGATGACTGTATGTTGTCTGTATTAGTACATGAAACATGAATAAGATTAAGCCAAATCAGCAAAACATAATCCAGGGACAGTTATAATACGCAAGCGGAAGACTGAAACGAATATATATAACTGTATAAACCAGTGTATGTCCCCAACATATGTTTGCATTGCCAGGTCAAGGATTACAAGTGTAGTTCCAAAATATACAAAATGTGTAGTATTCTCTATTTATAATCCCAGAAAGAAGTCCCGCCAATCAAGCCACGGCTCACAAGAACCCGCCTGAAGTTTGCATATAGGAGAAGGCCTTCTCGTCCTCGAAGTCTAGCTCCGCCTCGTAGGCATCGCCACCACCTGCATCTAAGACAGGGTCTGGTTGGTGTGCGCAACACCGTCCGTAACGTGGGAGTGAGTGATCAACTCAGTGGAACAATAAAGCAAAGGTTAACATGTTATCAAGTCAATCAAGCGGTAATGATAAAACAGTAAATCACACATCCCTAAGTACTCTTATTAATGCAAGTATGGTATGTATGTATGATGCATGCCCTCGCCTACGCTCTCTCAGCGACTCCTTACGATCGCGGCATGCCACACTCCCTCAGTGCTTGACCATCAACGCCAAACGTACACGTAATGCGGTGTATGAACGTGATTACCAAGTTCTTTATTAGTCATTTTCATACAACAGGATTGGGAAACTAAGGTACCTCCCTTATATCACTTCCCAAACAAGGATCCATTCCAGGGTCGTCAGTCCTAGTAAACTCATACGATGATACGGTTCTAGGTCACTGCAAAGGGTTCGTCGCCTTATCAGTGCAGGCCTAGTTATACTCTAGTTGCTACGGAAAGGCTCGTCGCCTCACCGCAGTCTCAGAGTATGCTCGAGGTTACTATAAAGGGCTCGTCACCTTATCAGTGTAAGCCGACAGCTCGAATACAGTGTCCCATACCACCGTATTCGGCTCACGAGTCTGGGTTGCTCAATGGTCACTACGGGGAAGCTCATCGCCACAGTGTAGGCCGACAGCTCGACCACGGTGTCCCATACCACCATGTCCGGGTCATGAGTCTTAGCGGATCAAGGTACCAAGGTTAACAAGGATTTCACTGGTGAGTTTGATACCCAAGGTTCAAGCAGAAGCGACCATACATGGTTAACATACATCGGGCAAATCGGGTTGTTTGACAGCTTGACTAGCACGAGCGCACATCGAGTTGAACGACATGAAGTGCATAAGCACTCCGTATGGCCTAACCACTGTCGCCAACCGACATACGACTCGGGTTCATCAGGCGCATCTCATGTGGCGGATCAAGGACATCCACTCATTCAAGTCCTATTACCGAATGCCTGGACTATATAATAGCCCCAAACACATTCAATTACATCGATCTGACATATGAGATACTCAAAGCAGTAATAGAACAATGATTCAAAACATACAATCAGTTGAGCATGCTATGAAGTACAATATCAACATGAATTTGAACATATTTAATTCATAACCAAACAAATATCTGAATATATCATACATGGGGAAAAACATACACATCGCTAGAGTAGTTGAGAATCCTATCTCAACACCCAATTAAAGAAGAATTCATAAGTACTTACTCATACAGACATGTTCACATACACTTAGTCTACACCTCACATTATACATGACATATAGTAGTTAGAATACGTATTAGGGCAAGTCCTTTCGTCAAAGGATTGCCGCCTATATAACAATCACATACCCACGACGATTAGTCGTGGCGTACACTAATGCATAGTTTATACTCACTTAGACAATTTCACAAACACTTAGGCTACAACTTGTACATACACGACGTATGTTAATACAACAGGTATTAGGCTAATCCGTTCACCCAGAAGTTGATACACATGCATCTAGCATACATAGACAACAATTAATCATGGCAAACACAAATCCGTATTTCATACGTATACGGTATTTTCTACAAATACGAGGAATACAGTATATTCAACATAGTTAACGTATATCTGTAAAATGAAACGGACAGCACTTTGTACATGTGCAATAGCATCCACGTCAGTAATATATCATTAACTGACATTGAAAGCCTTGAAAACCATAACCTATACGTTTAAAGTCCGCACCTTTCACCGGTAAACGTGTAACGAATTCAGTTTGTTCACTCACGCTCCGTCTACGGCCCAACGGCAACCTATTTCATGAAATAGGTTAGCTAGTTCATTACTTTAACTAATTGAAACCCTAGAACGGATTAGGGTTAGGTTTTCTTACCTAAGAATGGGATTGGTATAGCCGGAAAAGCGACACGGTAGTCGTAGTTAGGCACGTAGATAAGTGGGTTTGAATCCCAGGAAGAAACTCCAGCAATCCCTCACACTTTCTCTCGCTTTCCCTCTCTTTTTCTCTCTTCTCTCTCCTAGGTTTAGGAAATTCGTATGAAATGAGAGAGAGAGGGTTTAAGGTCTATATATAGGCCCAGAACTGATGGGAAAGGCCCCAGGGCCAAGGTATACTTAGGTTATGTCCAAAGAGAGACTGTTCTGTCTCAACGGAGCACTTCCAGGCCCTCCCTTGAGCCAAAGGTTGGACTTAAGCTCACTGACCTTGGATCTAGGTCGAGTTAAGTTTTCGTTCCAGTCGGGTTCCCAAATCACACGTGGCGGACTAGTTTCAGTTCAACGGTCACCGAAACTCGATCAGGGTTACAAGTACACTGCCATGTATGAGAAATTTCTCCTGATCCGAGGGTGTATTTGGGTCAGATTCTGACGGTCTGATTGCTTATATTCGGCCCGCAAGTGACGAGTCTCAAATTACTTAAATTTATATTCATTTCTAAAGAAAACCACGTTTTCTCACACTCTTCGCTCCGGGCTCAAGCGAATAGCCTCGGGACACTATCTGGAGTTGATTTCCGAGATGGTTGTCAAGTCCAGCAAGGTGGTCTTAACTATATAATTTCGTAGTAACCGGACTTTTTACGTGCGGTCCAGATCTAATACGGAGTTTCAATGTGTTCCCGAGAGCAACTGAGTAATGAGATGGATCCTAGATTTTAGGGTAACCTAGCGTCAATGATTCTACAAGTTTTGGGTCTTGCAGATCGTATTTAAAGTGGATCGAGCGGATTTCGTAACTAATCTAGTTTAACACTTAGTTAAACTCGTCTAATTTCTAAAGGATTTAGTCCTTGGTGATTTCTGGCTGAGGCGACACTTGGGTCTCAGTACGGATTTTTCCGAGACGTTATAGTCCACCAATGGGTTTGACTGCAGAAGGCTCAGCTCATATCATTCTCAACAACACCATAACCAAACCACTGGCAGGCAGTAGGAAACTGCAATAGTATGGGCACTCCAAGTGGCAGTTCCCAGCTAAAAGTTCTTTACACAATTCTAGTAGTTAGTTGTTCTGTCATTAAGCACTGATAAAGGTACTGATATCATAGAAATACAAAATCAAAAGGAATTTAGTCAGTTTGTTGAGTGATGAGGATATCCCAAGGCAAAAAATATTTGTTCAATAGAGCTGGATGGCCAGCTCGATATCATCAAGCTCCCAATTAAATCACCACATAGCTTCAGTGTTAGTGTTGTGAATCATTCAAGGTGTTCCTTAACGGTAATGGTGGCCATAATGGCCACCACTGTTACCTTAATTTCAAATTCCTTACTCAACATCTGTTTGACATATTCTATGAAGTCCAAATCATCTCCGGTGACAATTATATCATCCACATAAAATGAGTATAATGGTTTGGCTCTCTTACTGAGTGTGAACAAACACAATATGATCCGACTGACATTGCCTAAAGCCAAATGAGGGAACTGCATAACTGAACCAGGCAAACCACACTCTTGGAGATTGTTTGAGGTCATAAAGAGCCTTTTTCAGCTTACACACTTTCCTAGTCTCCCCCTTAAGCTGAAACACAGGGGGAAGATCCATATAAACTTCTTGAGTCAGATCCCCATGAAGGAAGGCATTCTTAATGTCCAGTTGATATAATGGTCAGGAAAGATTAGCTGCTAAGGAGATGATCAGGCAAACTGAGTTCAACTTGACCATAGGAGAGAAGGTTTCATTATAATCAACACCATAATTCTGCAAGTACCCTTTCGTAACCAGATGCGCCTTTTAACATTCAATAGATCCATCAGCCCGATACTTGATAGAATACACCCACTTACACCCCACAGCGTGCTTACCTACAGATAAGGAAACAAGATCCCATGTGCCATTCTTATCTAGGGCAGCCATTTCAGCCTCCATCGCTTGCTTCCACACAAGAACTGCAAGTGCCTCAACAACTAATTTGGGAATTGAGGAGGAAGAAATGGCAGCTAGGAGAGCACGATATGTAGGAGAGATAGTCATAAGAAATAAAGTTAGAAATAGGATGTAAGGTTGGATGATGACTACGAGTACAAGAAGCAACAGGAGAGGATGGATGAGTAATTGATGCAGGACATGAAATTCAGATATGATGTGCAAGAATTCAGGCTTAAGATCACGTTATTTCAGAAACAATTACACAAATTCCATATCCCACATGAAAGTCCAAACATTCAATTAAGGGGAATCTATACGGGTCCAGGCCCACATAGGCTGGGGCTGGAACAATAAAAATTATAAGCCAAACGATACTGAAAGGGAAATAGAATTCAGCCATACATGCATAGTAATCAGTCCCTAATCCAAGGGATTCCCCAATTTCAATTCGGTGAACCCTAGGATGAGAAAAAAAAAAAAAAAAAAAACAAATTATGGATAATACAAACTAGGACTAGGGTTATGAAACTAGGTAAGAAAAAGGAAAAGAGAAGAAAATCCTGAACCTGGAACAGATCCCGCGTACGGGCAGCGGGGCAGGGTACCGGCGCACGTGCGTAGTAGGGGGGCCACACATGCGGAGGAGGCCTGAATCCCAAAAGGGAATTCTTGGCCTTGGTTGGCCAGGGGGGTCTCCAAACCCTCCAAATTTGGTGGTGATCCGATGTAGGGTTGAGGCGCGGTGCTTTGTCGAGGTTTCAGCCCTCCCGCAGGGCCAGATTCTAGAAACTGGCTGTAGAAAGACAAACAGCTGCAAAACAAGTGGATTTGAGGCAAAGATGATCGAAGGATGGATGAAATAAGATGGAGGGGCAGATTGGGATAAACGTGGCTTCGCACCACGGTAGTTAACCCTTCGAAAAGGGAGGGCTTCGTACCCACTTTAATCTCAGCCCTTCGAAAAGGGAGGGCTTCATACCCAATTTAATTTTTCCATAACTCAGAAACTTAGAGAGCAAAAAAACCACACAGGATATTTTATTCAACTTCAATAAATCAAAAAAACTACAAGGGGTGACTATTTATAGGGAAAAACCTATACCCCTAAACTCGCGCCATGTGCGTAACCTCTTACTTGGCGATGAAGTAAACTAAAATAAAAACCAAGGAAAGAAATCCAAAGCGTTCATGATATTCTAAATAATAACAATAAGCAAAACCTAAAATATGAAATCAATCCGACTAGTGGGCTATGATCACGAGATCTCATGGTGGGCTTTTCTTGATTGTCAGGCCCACTCTTTTGAATCAAAACTTCGTCTCCTAACTAGGAGGCCCTCTCTAGACGTCGTCATCGATCCAAATTAACGGGCGGGTCCTCCTTCTGGCGTATGTGTGTAGGGTGCAGCATGCATGCGCGTGTGCGCGCGATGTCCCCCTCAATTCTCCCCAGCTGCGAAGATTTCGCCACTGGCGAAATAAAACTCCTAAATCGCTCCAGGATGTCAGGATCAAGTCTCTGAAGCTCCTCCTCAATGAGTCACGTGTTGTCTGAAGTTGGGCGTGACTTCCATTTAACCAGGTATTTCTGAAACCCATCGTCCGATGTTGAAACTATCTGATGGTCCAGGATATCCTCTATTTCCTCTTTGGGTGTGTGAAGGTTAGGTATGGGAGGCAAAAGTTGGGAAGAAAGGTCAGAAAGAGTAGATATGGGAGGTAAAGGCTGGGAAAATGGGTCGGGACGGGTAGGTATGGGAGGTAGAAGCTGAGAAAATGGGTCGGAACAGGTAGGTATGGGACGTAGAGGCTGGGAAAATGGGTCGAAAAGGGTAGATATGGGAGGTAGAGGCTGGGAAAATGGGTCAGGAAGGGGTCATGGTTCAAGGGATAAATATGGAGAATCAGGATGGGTGGGCGAAGGGCCGGACAAAGTATTAGTGGTCCCTTGAAAAGTAACTAGATCCTCCACATCGAATGTGAAACTAATTCCCATGGAATGTGAAAAATCTACCTCATACACATTGAGACCGTTTTGTTTTATAATTTTGAAGGGTCCAGCGTTACGCACGTGTAACTTACGAACGGCCCCCGGAGGGTACCGCTCGGGCCTGATGCGGACCATCATAGAGTCCCCAATACTGAATTTTTTGAAACGTTTATACTGGTTTGCAGAAAATTTGTAATGTTCATTACTAATAGTGATCTTCTACCTGATTCTTGATGTAATGAATGTATGTGATGCGCAAAAGACTCTGCAGACTCTGATAGCCTATGGGACAAGGACATAGGGACAAGGTCAATAGGTTTCTTGGGCTTGTAACCAGTAACAACTTCAAAAGGACTTAGACTTGTGGACCTATTGACAGAACTATTGAATGCAAACTCGGCTATTAATGTGCAATTTGATGTTCCAAATTTGATGCAGGACATGAAATTCAGATATGATGTGTAAGAATTCAGGTTTAAGATCACGTTAGTTCAGAAATAATTACACAAATTCCATAGCCCACATGAAAGTCCAAACATTCAATTAAGGGGAATCTATGCGGGTCCATGCCTACACAGGCTAAGGCTGGAATAATAAAAATTATGGACCAAACAATGCTCAAAGTGAAATAGAATTCAGCCACACATGCATAGTAATCAGCCCCTAATCCAAGGGATTCCCCAATTTCAATTCGAGGAACCCTAGGATGAGAAAAAAAAAAGGGGGAAACAAATTATGGATAATGCAAACTAGGACTAGGGTTATGAAACTAGGTAAGAAACAGGAAAAGAGAAGGAAATCCTGAACCTGGAATAGATCTCGCGTGCGGGCAGCGAGGCAGGGTACCGACGTACATGCGTAGTAGGGGGCCGTACGTGTAGAGGAGGCCCGAATCCCAAAAGGGACTTCTTGGCCCTAGTCGGCCAGGGGAGTCTCCAAACCTCCAAATTTGGTGGCGATCCGACGTACGGTTGAGGCACGGTGCTCTGTCAAAGTTTCACCCTCCTGCAGGGCCAGATTCTAGAAACTGGCTGTAGAAAAACAATTGCGAAACAAATGGATTTGAGGTGAAGATGATCGAAGGATGGATGAAATAAGATGGATGGGCGGATTGGGATAAACGTGGCTTCGCACCACGGTAGTTAACCTTTCGAAAAGGGAGGGCTTCGCACCCACTTTAATCTCAGCCCTTCGAAAAGGAAGGGCTTCGCACCCACTTTAATTTTTCCACAACTCAGAAACTCAAAGAGCAGAAAAACCACGCAAGAATTTTTATTCAACTTCAATAAATCAAAAAAACTACAAGGGGTGCCTATTTATAGGGAAAAACATATACCCCTAAACTCGCGCCATGTGCATAACCTCTTACTTGGCAATGAAGTAAACTAAAATAAAAACCAAACAAAGAAATCCAAAGCGTTCATGATGTTCTAAATAATAACAATAAGAAAAACCTAAAATATGAAATCAATCTAACTAGCGGGCTAAGATCATGAGATCTCATGGTGGGCTTTTCTTGATTATCGGGCCCACTCTTTTGAATCAAAACTTCGTCTCCTAACTAGGAGACCCTCCCTGGACATCGTCATCGATCCAGATCGATGGTGGGGTCCTCCTTCTTCTGGCGTACGTGCGTAGCGGGCGGCGTGCGTGCGCGTGTGCACGTGATGTCCCCATCAGTAATGAAAGTGGGACTATGAGAATTACCTTATATAGGAAGAGGAGCTACGGGGAGCATTGCTGGTTGTCTCGACTTTCTGCGAACATAGGTGAGAATCTGCTTAGGTGCCTCGCAAGGAGGATCAGACTGGTCATTAACCACAGGCATAGGTAAAGAGGCATGTGCGCAACTAAATCCGGAGGATTAGACATGGTAGAGAGAAAATGACAATTTTCAAAGAATGTGACATCCATGGACACAAAATACATTTTAATGCATGAATCATAACACTTATAGCCTTTGTGCTAAAAAGAGTACCCAAGGAAGATGCATTTGATGGAACGATTGCCAAACTTGTCTCAGTATGGACCTAGAGAGTGAACAAAACAAATGCACCCAAAAACCTTGGGAGGAATACCAAAAAGAGAACAATCAGGTTTAAGTGTATGAAAAGGAGTCTTGCCATTTAAGACACGAGAAGGCATACGATTAATTAAATAGCAAGAAGTCATCAAAGAAACAAACTAGTATGATTTAGGAACTTTCATTCCAATCAAAAGAGAGCGAGTAACTTCTAAAAGATGGCGATCCTTGCTCTCACCCACTCCATTTTGTTGCGGAGTGTAAGCACATGAAAATTGATGAAGAATGCCATTTTCTTGAATATAAGATGTGAAACTTTGGAATATATACTCACCATCATTATCAAACCAAATGGATTGAATATTGCAATCATACTGAGTCTTAATCAGTAGATGAAATGACTAAAACAAGTGCACCAATTCGTGACGACGTTTCATCAAATAAACCTAAGCAACACAAACAAAATCATCAATGAAAGTCACAAAGTATGAAAAATCATCAATCGAAGTAACAGGGCTAGGACTCCAAATATCATAATGTATTAAAGCAAACATTTTATTAGAACGATGTGAAAGTGTAGGAAATGAGGTCCAAACATACTTACTAAACTGACACACTTACTAAACTGACACGTTTCACATTGGAAAGAAACATTATTAAACTTAGGAAGAAAAAATTACGAGGTCTTGAAAGACACATGACCAAGTCGTGCATGCACACGGCAGACGACTCCAGACTAGACTCAAAACAACGAGAAACAGAAGTAAAAGAACTCGATGAAGCATCACTCCTAGCAGACAGCTCCCCCTGATGTAGAAAGTAGAGACCACCGCGCTCATGGCCCACACCAATAATACTCTTCGTATTCGAGTCCTGAAAGATGCAATGAGAAGGGAAGAAAATCACACAACAGTTGAGGGCTTTTGTAAGGCTATGAATAGAGATTAAATTTGCATGATATTTAGGAACATAGAGAACATTGGACGAGGTGAGATTACGAGAAAAAGACACGGAGCCAATGGATTCTACATGAAAGTCCCATCAACTAGACGTACTAGACGGCTGCAAGTAGAGGAACTAAATGGAATAAGACAAGTGTGCTCACCAGTCATATCAATAATCCAGGTCACAAGAGTGGAAGAGGCATGGAGTGCAATACCTGTGGTCGCAACGAAGGAGGAGGCAGATGGTTGTGAAGCAGAAGATGTAGGAGGCATGGACTAGGTCTGAAGCATCTGAAGGTGCTAAAGATCCCTAACATAGGCTCTGATACCAAGTAGCTTTTGTAGAAGTTGTAGAGAGAGAGATGAGAGAGGAGGAAAAGTTGAGAGAGTGCTCAAAATGTGAGTTGTCTCTTTTTCTTATTCTGTTTATATGTAGGATTTCCCCCAATTACAAATTACACCATAACCCCTAATAAATATAAAATTACACGTAAGCCTCTCCTTCGCATATTTACCACTAAACCCCTACATAACAAATAAATGTTCCAACAAGATTAATGAAAACCCTTGAAAGGGACTTTTGGGTGCAAATACTGTCATGACATGCTATTAGAGCTAGTGTTCGCAATATCGATAATATCGGTCAATATTACCATTATCGCTAGCCAGTGAGACGAAACCCATCAAAAGTCCCCGAAATTTAAAAAAAAAAAAATAGAAATTTTTTGTATCGTGCGATATATTGCACAATATCGCAAGATTTTTTTGCGAAATCCCCAATATTAGCGATACTATCGCACATTACAAAGCCAACAACCATTTGAGGAGAGAATTCCGACGATAAAGGGTCGAGAATGTCGAGTTTGCAATATTCTAAAAAAATAGAAAAAAATTCCAAACAAAAAGAGGGAAATCCATGTAAGAGAGGGGATTTCGGTACTTGTAGAAGATGTGAGCGTGAATGGAAGCTAAATCTGGTGGGCCACTCGATCAAGAGGTAGTGGTGTGCCGTAACTGTGAAAAAAACCCCCGATTTTCTTTTTTTTTTTTCATCGAACAAGGGAGAGATTTTCTGCGAAATGGAGATTTCGACCAAAAATTTGCCAAAATCCTTGGGATTTTGGATTTGGGATTTGAGATTTAGGGTTCCAGAAGGACCGGAACCCTTTCTTGCTGTGAAAATGGCTTCCGATGCCATTTATGGAAGCGGATTGGGTGGTGTAGCGCACACCAGCGACCTAGCTGGTGAGTCGACGAGTTATGTGGGCCCTACCATGAAGTAAATGTTATATCCAAACCGTTCGTCCATTTCATGAGATCGTTCCAAGGGCTGAGCCCAAAAATAAGACAGATCCAAAGATCAAGTGGACCACACCGCAGAAAGTAGTGGGAGATTAAACGTCTACCATTGAAACCTTTCTGGGATTGCAGAAGTTTTCGATCAATCTAATATTTGTTTTTTCTCTGCATCCATGTTTGTGTGGCCTTATGAATAGATTGGATGGAGAAGAAACAGTACGGTGGGCCCTACGAATGTTTTAACGGTGGGAATCACTGTCCCGCTACTATTTGTGATGTGGTCCACTTGACCTTTGGATATGACTCATATTTTGTTACGTGTCCTAAAATGATCTCGCCAAATGGATGGTCAGTATAGGGCCCACATAACTTTAATCCTCTTTTCATAGTTAATACGCACGTAGACGTACACCAACGAGGGCGCTGATGTGCGACACAACAACTAGTTAGCTTACTTTACAAACAGGCTGTGGGGTTCACCTTGATGTATATGTTTTATCCATGCCATCCATCCAATTTTTCATATCATTTAATGACGTTAGACCAAAACTTTAGCAAATCCCAATCTCAGGTGAACCACAGCATAAAAAGTGGTGAATAATCATTAAAAGCATTTTATAGGCCAAGAAAGTTTTGGGTTAAGGTCATCTTTGTAGATTCCCTTCATTCACTTCTGGTTGACCTTATCGACGGGTTGGATGAAAATAAACATGATGGATCTACTTAAAGTGGGCCTTCATATGTTTTTAATGGTGAACGTTTAATCATCACTGTTTCATGTGGTGTGGTCCACCTAAAATTTGGATGTACTTAATGTTTGGGACAACATCCAAAAATGAGTTGAAAAATTGAATGGACGGAGTGGATATACAACATATCATCATAGTGGGCCCTACAATAGCACTGTTTTCTGTGGTAGGGTCCACTTGAGTATTGGATCGGCCTCAATGGTGGGTGTCATTGTCCCCACTTTTTTCTATGGTAGGATCCACTTGCGTATTGGATCGGCCTCATTCTTTGGCTCAGGCCCTAAAATGGTCTCTCCAAATGGATGGACAATGTGGATACAACACATACATAATGGGTGGGGCCACAATCAAGGTTCCATGCACATCGTTCTCTGGTTCATGCTCTACAATGATCTCTTAAAATGGATGGATGGTATGGATAGAATCCATACATCATGGTGGGCCCATAGTCAAGGTTCACCCTTAGTGCGGCCCTAAGAAGTTTTTAATGGTGGCCGTTCAAGAATCACTGTTTCTTGTGGTGTGTTCCACATGAGATTTGAATCTGCCTCATGGTCCTATCAGGCTCGTGGTGTGGCCCACCATGATATTTGTGAGAAATCCACTGTGTCCATCCTTTTCTTGCATGGCATATTAGTTGTCCATTATGCATCATATCTGTTAGTTGTCTCAGTTCAATCAGACAACCCATAGCTTAAGACCCTATACAAAGGGAACTTATTATGTGCACTTCTTTTTTGAGATTTTATAATTTAAAAGTGTGTATTGAAGTATTTTTTAATAATTCCTGAAGTTTCATTGAAAAATTCAACCAATTTCCCAATGTTTCCCCATGTTTCCCAAAAAGTGCGATAAATTACGCGATACAAACGATATATCCTGTGCGATAACCGATATGTATCTGTATCCCAAGGGTGCGATACATTGTGCAATACCGATATTTTGAACACTGATTAGAGCTTTCCTAAGTCCAGATGCATATGCAATAAAGCTCATGTACACACCACACATGTGCCATTATGACGTGATAGGTCAAAGATCCAATCCATCCATCAGAGCTGCACCACTCTATTGATGCCCTAGCCCAAGAATCAAGTTGATCCACTGGTCAGGTAGGCTACAGTTTTAAAAGCAAATGTACAACTCTGAAAAAACTTGGCTGAAGTTTCCTAACCCATCAACCAGTTTCAACCATACACTGTGGACCAGATATTTTTGGAAAAACATGTACAAGGTTGGACTAACCTAATGGATGGATTGGCTCTCACACCTATGTGCCAAGCTGGCACATGTGTGGCATGTACATGAGCTTTACTGCACAAGCGTGTGCACTGAGCAAAGCTGGCTATAATAAACAAATATAAATGAAAGAAAGATTTTGTAAACAGAGTTATGACCTGACTCTACAGTGTTTTGATCCAAACTATATGATTTTATGATCCAAATTGATTTTAGAACATTTCAACATGAAAGAAAACAAATACCCCTAATAGTCAAACAAAGAGGAAGTGTTACAAAATCAACTGTAAGAACTGCTTAAACTTATCTATCCATATTACAGTACATACAACAGAATGGATTCCGTAAACAGAAAAGAAATAAAAGCAGCAAGCTATTGACCTTGATATGACCATCCTTTGCAATCAGTAAGTTATCTGGCTTCAGATCCCGATGAATAATACTCAAGGAATGCAAGTACTCCAGTGCAAGAACCTGAAACCAGTTAAAACTATAACTTAGGCTAAGTTAATCGGTTGCATGTTACAGTGAACATTGCAATATAAATAAGCACATCATGCATGGATTATAGAGAGGGATATAGCATATTCTTACAACTTCTGCTATATATGTACATGCCATTTGTTCATCCAAGCAACCTAAATTTCTCAATAAGGAGTAAAGATCTCCTCCGTTCAAGTACTCCATGACGAGATAAAGGTTTTCTCTACATGTGAAGGAGAAGAAAAACCGGACCTGTTGATAAATGATACGGAATACAAGTTAAAAGAAAAGTAATCCCAAGTACTTGATATAAATCATGGGACCTGCTCACCACAAAAGGATTGCGAACTGTCATGAGGATGTCACGTTCAGCCAGAATACTTTCCACGGCATTTTTTCGGATCATATCGGCCTTCTTAAGAACCTGAAGAAATGTTATGGTAGATAAGTACCTTGCGATCAAACATTTAATTATTTACATTTGCTAAAGTCACACTTATACATAAACCTTCCAAACTCTTTTTCAAAGAAGCCAAGGAAGTATCCTAATGCAAGGGCATTTTCACACCGGGCTTGAGTGGGGTAGCTTGTGGGATGTGGGGACACACTCGGGGTGGGCAGCCTGTATGAGGCAGGTGGCTCTTGTGAGGCAGGTGGCTCATGTGAGGTGGTACCCATGTGATGTGGGACCCACAAGGGGGGTTCGGCCCATGTGATGTGGAGACTGGGCTATGAGATAAAAGGATTAATTCGCCATGCTCTATTAGTTCGAGCTTTTAGAGCAAGTGATTAATTGTTCGCCCCCCCCCCCCCCCCCCCCCCCCCCCCGTATGAGGCGGGTGGCTCATGTGAGGCGGTACCCATGTGATGTGGGGCACACAAGGGGGGTTTCAGCCCATGCGATGTGGGGACTGGGCTATGAGATAAAGGGATTAATTCGCCATGCTCTATCAGTTCGAGCATTTAGAGCAAGTGATTAATTGTCCCCCCCCCCCCCCCCCCCCCCCCCCCCGGCCCATATGAGGCCGGTGGCTCGTGTGAGGCAGGTGGCTCATGTGAGGCGGTACCCATGTGATGTGGGGCCCATAAGGGGGGTTCGGCCCATGCGATGTGGGGACTGGGCTATGAGATTAAGGGATTAATTCGCCATGCTCTATCAGTTCAAGCTTTTAGAGCAAGTGATTAATTGCCCCCCCCCCCCCCTCTCTCTCTCTCTCTCTCTATTCTTACTGTTACTGTTATTGTTACTCTCACTCTTTTCTCTCATAATCTCATTCTCTCATTGTCTCATATCTCTTTCAAGTTTCAAGAATCAAGACCCTTACTCTTTCAAGATTCAGGAATCTATGTTGGTTTTTTTCACAAATTTTAGTATATGTATTATTTGAGTACTTGTTAATTTGTTAGTTAACTTGTCATAGTCTAATATGAAAATATTAATGAAATAGGTTTTTAAAAAAATAATAAAATAATAAAAACAATTCCAAACAATTGTAGTAAGTTTACAATTTTCATACTTTTTGTATTTTTCCTTTTTTCTCTTTTTTTTTTTCACTATTTTCTGAATTTTTTCAAAAATAAAAAAGAAATAAAAGTGTTCAGGGGGTTGTGCGACCACATATGCGATTATGCAATTGCATATGCACACAAACCCCCTCGGTTGCTCAGGATGGCTTACAACATCATTAATCCCAATCATTTCTTTAAAGGACCATTGGGTGAGGAAAACTTACACACTTGGAAATTGTCAAATCCAGTTCGTGTGTCCTCCAGTGACAGCTCTGCTGCAAGCTTGCCATTCTGAAGGATTCCTTCAGCAAACAGCATACAAAGAATTTCCACCCAAGATGACAAGCTCATGCAGAGCCTTCAACGCAGGACCCACAACAAAATCATGTATGAGAATTTGCGAATGCAGAAATTTTTCATCATAATTGTCCTTAAGTTTGTCACTTGAAAACATTAGAGGAAGAAAAATCATTTATGCAGTTGCTGAAGAACGAGATGAAGAATAATATAAGAAATGGCTGCAGCAAATAGATCTGAGAGATAAGATTTATGTTCACAGGAAATAGATTATAACAAAGAAGAAAAACATTTACAAAGAAAGGAAAGAAGAAAGTTTATAAAAATAAAAAAATAAAATAAAGACTGGTAATTGTTTAAACCAGTAAATTCTGCCTGGTAATTGTTTAAACCGGTAAATTCTGCCTGGTAGCAATTGCATCTTCCAATAGCATTTGCATCTTGCTCGTTCCCAGCCCGGGTAAAGGAGGGTCAATGTCGGCGGGTTAGCTAGGAGTCAAAGTTTGGCAAGCTACCATGAGAACGAATTCTGTTTCAATGGTCAAGCTCATAGTTAGAAAATCGGCATTGGGCAAAAAAGGGTACAAGAAATGTTAGTATTTAATTTGGTATCGATCATAAAAATAAAATATGGTAAAAAAAATTCAGTCAAAAAGACGGAGACAACAAAATTAAGTGAATGAAAAGTTCAGGTTTAATATGGTTTGGATTCCAAAGAAGAAGAAGAAGAAGAAGAAGAGTGCGCACATATGTATATATTACTACATATGCATAATGTTAAAATAGGAAACTTTAATTAAAATAATTAGATGATGATGAAGAATTAAAACTATCAGAATTTCTATAAAAATGAGTTTTTTTTTTTTTTTTTTTTTGCCTGTCTTCTGAAATAAACGGAACTCTTAAACATTTAATCAATTATACAAGTATTTTTTTTCAAAAATACAGAGTTTTAAAAGGGAGTTCTGCTAACTATGATCGAGTTATGGCTTTCCCTAGAAGCAACATTTCACAATTTGTAAGCCTAGTTGTGGTGGAAAGTGGGCAAGGGTGTACTCCGGTGATCACTGGAAGTGTCTTTCCACAATTTGTGAACCCAGTTGTGGTGGAAAGTGTACAAGGGTGAGGTAGGATGTCCCCCAGTTGGCAATGGTTCCTAAACCAGTCTGAACAGTTGTGCATAAATAAGCAAGTCCAGATGAGAAAAAACCGTCTCGCCACTTGGAATGTGAGAACTTTGTCTAGTAATTGTATGAAGTTGGTGGGGGGAAAATCCTTATATCAGATCTATCACAAAACAATTTGAATGCAAAATATTTAAACATGAAAACAATGATCGGATTAGTAAAAGCTTGAAATTTTATGCACTAGTTCAATGAATCCATAAAAACATATACGTAAGATGACTACCTTTACTGCAAATAGGTCACCAGTTATTCTTTTCTTTGCTAGGAAAACTCGTCCAAATGCCCCTCGGCTGATTGGTTTAATAATTTCAAAATCTTCTATAGATGTCCGGTCCTTACAATTTGAATCAATAGGGCTTGCAAGTAGGCTAGGAACTATATCATCTTCATGTAGACCATTTCCATCAACAGCTACACTTGGTGAATCTAGCCTTTCATCATCTATGTGCTCACAAAGATGTAGGTACTTCTCCCTGTAGAGTTCAGGAACATAATGAAATCCAATGGAGAAAAAGGCACTAGATTTCAAATTAAGAAATTAACGTGGAAAAAGGCTGCATAAAAAAGAAACCAGAATTAGAAGTATGGATAAAAGATAAGACAGTGTCCAACAGATGCAAACTGCATTCTTACTGGGACTTCAGAGATCAGACCCAGAATAGGTTTACTTACACTTAACATCAAAAATTGGTAAAGGTCTTACTTGCAATAACAACTAAACTCACCGCAACAATTTCTCCATCCGCCGTCCAAATGTCTCAACAATAAGGGCATCCACCTTCCGATTCTGGACAACGTCTTGTAGGTCTTCAAGACAGGAAAGCAAGCACTCCAATGAGTGGTAATCATTAGTGTTTATGTTTGCAATTTTATGAGCAATATCCAATAGGTCATTTATCTGCCAGTCCATGCAAAGAAAGAACTTCATTAAAACAGAACAGCATCAACTAAAGTCAGAAAAAAAAAGTGGCTCATGATCAATGCAGAGTGAATAAAAGAAAAGGTCAAACTAGTCATGATGTGGCATGCTGGTGACATCTCTGGTACATGAAGCAGAAGAAAAAACAAGACACTGGAAGAAAATTGTAAAACGTAGTGAATTAAATTAGTGAAAAGAACAAAGACATCTTTGAATGGAACCGTGCATCGAGCAAGTGCACATACAGTTAGCATGTGTGGATGCAGAAAGTTTGTGGAAGATCCAAGTCGTTCAACAGGTAGGCTGACCTTTTATGTGTCATAAGTTATGCGATCCAAGTTGTTCAAAAATATATGTGATCGCATATGTGCACAGCCATATGCAATCGCGTATCCAATTTGACAACATTGGTCATAACCAAGGTATTCCATAGCGGTAATGGCCAGCATATCGTCCAGCTTGGCAGCCGACACGATATGGCTCTGTCACAATCATAATTTTTCTCTTGGGAAATATCTAAAAAAATAAAACTGGAACCCCCCCCCCCCCCCAAAAAAAAAAAAAAGTGAGGATCCCAAGTATGTATTCTTTTTTGGCTTTGAACATGTATTTGATGTTGTAATAGACCATTCTTTGGTAAAATGTTGTTTGTTGGGCTGCTTGAGTACTAAGTACTTGACAGACTCTAAAATTTCAACATGTAAGATTTTAAATATACAATATCATTACATAATTACAATTTATTTATTTATTTGAGAATTGACGAGAATATATTAAGAAAAAGAAGAAGGATACAAAGCTAAAAAAACAGGAAGAACAAAGGAAACAGCAAAAAGAAGAAAAATAAGAAGAGGACTAGCGCTGAGATAGCGCTTGCCGCTAAGCAAAAAGAGACGTAAAGTCGACTTCCCTTAACGCATCCGAATAAGTGGCCCATTCAATCACTAGATTAAGAGCTTTGAGACTCAGCTGAGGAGGAACGGTTTCTGAAACACCTATCGTTTCTCTCAAGCCAGACAGACCACCAAATGACGAGGATTGACATTCTCCAGATCTGAGTCTTCAACTTCCCAAGCTTGATACCGTGCCAAGCCTTAAGGTGGAGGTCCACAGAGCTAGAAATGCACCAGTGAACATTAAACCGCCCGGCAAAATCAGCCCATAAAACCGAAATGAAAGGACAGTGAAGCATTAGATGGTCGATGGACTCCACGTTCTTCATGCGGCAAAGACAAATGTTGGGGAGAACCACTCCTCGTTTACTCAAATTGTCGTGCGAAAGCGAGTACCTTGGGGGGGGGGGGGGGGGGTGGGTGGATTGAACCAAACATGGGCAGATGGGGAATATGATGATGCCGGCTGGAGAGAGCAGAGATGGGAGAAAAAAGATCTCACAGAGAAGGAGGAGGACTTATCTTTCTTCCATATAATTCTGTCGTTATCTTCGGGGTTGGGATAAGCGTAGGAGACGTGTTCGAGGAGATTTGCGAAAACAGGAATCTCCCAGTCCTCAAGGTTCCTTCTGTAGCAGATATTCCACACCGGTTTACCTTGAATAAAAGAGAAACAGTCAGCCACCATTATATCCTGATTGGGGGATAGCCGAAAGATAGGCTGGAAAACATCTTTAAGAGGGGCATCCCCAATCCAGTTGTCTTTCCAAAAGCGGGTCCTATCCCCTTTACCTATCTCGAAATCGATACCCTTTAAGACCTCATCTTTAAGGTGTAGAATACCCTTCCAAATCGTAGAGGCCCTATAGGAAGACGAGGGATTGGTCCACCACCCCCCTATGGAACTACCGTATTTGCATTTAATGACTGAATTCCACAGACTGTTCTGCTCCGAGCCAAGCCTCCAGATCCATTTGCCAAGCAAAGCCCTATTCATCTGCTTGAGGTCTCTAATACCTGAGCCACCTTCAGAAATATGCTTGCAGACTTGTTTGCAATCCGTAAGATGGAACCTCTTCATGTCTTCTTTGCCATGCCATAAGAAGTCACGCCTGATTTTGTCGATGGTATTGAGGACAACAGAAGGGCAGCTATACAGCGACATAAAATAGACTGGGAGATTGGAGAGGGCAGATTTAAGGAGAGTCAAGCGACCCCCTAACGAGAGATAACGACTTTGCCATTTAGCGAGAAACCTCTCGAATCTGAGGATGACCTTGTTCCACACCGATTTCGGAGGAGTGTCGATGCCTAAAGGGAGCCCAACAAAAGAGGAAGGAAAAGAGGCTGCACTACAACCGAAACGCTTCGCATAAAGGAGAAGTTCCTCTTCATCTAGGTTAACCCCAAAAATGACTTTGCCATGTTAACTCTCAGGCCAGAAACCACTTCAAAGCAGCGGATGGCAGTTCGGAGATTGTCCATCTTGGAATGGGATGCTTCAGAGAAAATGAGGATGTCATCTGCAAATTGGACGTGCGATAACGGACTATTCATACCTTCGACGCTGATGTCGCGTAGAATATCTTCAGACTGGCCTTTGTGGAGCATCCTGGATAGGGCCTCTCTAACAATGAGAAAGAGGAAGGGGGAGAGAGGGTCACCCTGTCTTAAGCCCCTTTCGCTCTTAAAAAAGCCTTTCGGGGTACCATTGAGAAGAACTGAAAAGTAAGAGGACCCAATGCAAGCCGTGATCCATCTAATCCACCTGTCCCCGAACCCCATCCGCCTCTGCAAGTAGAGCAGAAAGGACCAATCAACATGGTCGTAAGCCTTTTCAACATCCAAACTACAGAAAATACTTTTCGAACCTAATTTGAAAGTCGAGTGAAGAGTTTCATTGGCGATAAAGGTGCGGTCAATAATCTGTCTGCCAGGGATGAAAGCACATTGATTGGGAGAAATAACAGATCCAATCACCATCTTGAGCCGGGAAGCCAGCAACTTTGCAAGGATTTTATAAGGCCCTCCAATCAAATTGATAGGACGAAAGTCGTTGAAGGAGGCAGCCCCAACGATTTTAGGGATGAGAGCGATAAAAGAAGATCTGAGGTCCTTTGAAATTCTACCTCTATCATGAAATTCGGATAGGAACAGCAAAAAATCTTCTTTGATGATGTCCCAGAAAAGGTGAAAAGACCGTATAGGGAATCCATCAGGACCAGGAGCCTTGTCTCCTTGAAGAGAATCAATCGCAGCTTTGGTTTCTTCCTGGGTGAAAGGGGTTTCCAACGAACTAGCTTCAGACGGGGAGAGGGAGGGGAAATGGAGATTGTCGAGACGGGGCCTGTCCCACTGATCACCTTTGAGAAGACTGCTAAAGTGTGCAATTGCCTCAGATTCAATCAGGACTTGATCGTCGGTACGAGTACCATTGATGACAATATTGGTGATCCTGTTGACACTGGAGTGAATACTAGCCAATCGGTGAAAGAATTTCGTGTTTTTGTCACCTTCTTTGATCCACTTAGCACAGGATTTTTGCTTCCAAGAAATCTCCTTTTCACGCACTCTCGCGGACAAATTCTTAATAAGTTGAATTCTTCTTGCCCTTGTTTCTGACGACATTGTAGTCTCTTCGGCTTGCGAGTCGATGGACTGAATTTCAGAAATAATTGATTCCATCTCTCCTTCTCTGATCAGCCACTCTGACTGCTTCCATTGCTTAAGCTTATATTTTAAGGATCTGAATTTGGAACTGAGACTATGACCAGCAAAGCCTTTGACCTGGAAGCTGCCCCACCAATCGGAAACCAACTTGGAGAAGCCCGGGATTTTGAGCCAAGAAATGTCAAACTTAAACGGCTTAGGACCCCAATTCGATACCTCAGTAGATAGGATGTTCAGCCAGTGATCAGAAGTAGTGCGGGGGAGAATAGATTGTGAGGCTGGGGGGAAGAGATCCAACCATTCAGGAGAAATGAGGAAGCGATCCAACCTAGACAGCGACGGGACAGAACGCCCGTTTTTCCAGGTGAACCGCGCTCCAAGCAGGAGGAGGTCGAGGAGATTATTATCATCAATCCAATAAGAAAAGGCTTTCATTGCTGGTTTCGGTCTTGAGGAGGGAAACTTTTCGTCAGCGTATCTAATGGTGTTGAAGTCCCTTACAAAACAACACGGGCCCTGTAATTTCTGTCTGCTTTCGGACAACTCCTCCTAGAAAGAATTCCTCTCAGCTTCAACCGTAGGGCTGTAAACAAAAGAAATAAGAACGGAGATGCCTACGGCAGTGTCCTTGAGAATAACCGAGATGGAGAATCTCCCAAACCACCATTGCTGCATAACCCAACAGTCTGATAACCAGGTGATCAGAATACCACCTGTTGCAGTGATAGCATCGAGAGATACCCAGTTAGTATCATTGTCCTTCCAGATGGATCGCATCAAGCGATTATCGAACTGTTGAACCTTCGTTTCTTGAAGATAGACAATATGAGGCTTATATCTACTGCAAGAGTCCTTAATAAGCGCTCTCTTCTGCTTAGAGCCCATACCACGCACATTCCACGACATAATCTTCATAGAAGCACCGAACTGCCCTGGTTGTCCTGACGCCCGGCTTCAAAAAATATGGAAGCTGGAATATCCGAAGACGATTCGACGCATTGGAGTTCTCTGGAGCTGCACGATCTGGAGGGACGTTTTCTGGCCCTACATGATTTAGAAGAACGTTTTCTGGGGGTGCTATGCACAGACATTGGTCTCCCTCTTGATTTAACACAGTGGAACAAGGCAATGTAATCTTCAGGACAGTCCCCGAAGGAGAGACCTAACTTCCTGCCCACACGGTTCATGGCATCCCTAATCCACTTCTTGTTGTGGATGGAATCTGCGAGCTTTGCCCTACTTACTTCTGCGATCTTCTGAATATCAGAAGCATCTTCCTGAATTTCTGAGTGCCCATCTCTAATTTGGAGAGGCTTTGCGTCGATGACATCCTCTCTCGGCCCTTGTTGAAACAGGGTGATAAGGTGCTGGTCTGACCATTTAGAGATAAACTGACGGGTGGGACGGCGAATTGCAAGGGTCAAAAGGGACCAGATCGAGGCTTAGCGAGGCGTTGGGGTGGTGGGGAATATTGAGAGAGTTAGGATGGGGGGGAGAAAGGTCCAGAAATTTCGGTGAAGAGGGACTAAGAAAATCCTGTCGTCGCCGTGGGAAGCAGAAATGAGGGGGAGGTTAAGGTCTAGAGGGTGAGGGAAAGGTAGTTTAGGCGATGAAGGGAGAGGTTGATTGAGCGGAGGGTAGAAGGCTTGGATTGGTGATGGGGGTGGGGCTAGGATAGGATTTAGAGAGGTCTCTAGGTCGGGAGGATCCAGGCTATGAGAGTGAAGACCGACCCTGGAGAGGATCGGAACTGGTTCAAGGAAAAGCTAATGGCACCCGATGGGTAGGCGCCACTTGGCACAGATGGAGAGCCGGTCCAGAAGGCTCGGTAGGTAGAGAACTAGCTTCGGAAGAAGCATCGGGGTCCAAACCTAACCAAACGCACGATGGAGGGCATGTGGGATCGCCATCTAACGACCGATCAAGAGCTACAGGCCGGGGTTCAGACGGTGATGAATGCTCCTGGTTGCGTGTCACCCTTCCCATAAGGCAACAGTCGCCTTCAGTGTCTTGAGAGAGCAGGCTCACCTGATAAGAACCCAGACATGGCGCCATCTCCGTCGCTGGCTGAGGACCTGCCTCAGAGTTAGAGTGTTCCAATAGGCAATGTGGCGCACGCGGGAGAGAGGACTCGAGAGTCGATACACTCTCGGGCAGACAGATGCCACGTGTAGGGCTAAGACGTGGACAACTGTTCGGCGCATTAATGGATCCTGCAGCAATGCAGGAGTCGCCGATCGGTGCTCCGCGGGAGAATGGAACCCATGCACCATCTTCCTTCTACAAACCCGAGGATGCGAAGGTGGGATCTTCACGCAGTTTCCAAAAATCACCCCATCTTGGAGCGTAAGAGCCCATCGACTCCACTTGCAGAGGCAGGAAGATACTTCTGTAACCCACCTTGACTGTGATCTGCTGAGGGAGGAGGCTTCCCTTGTGCTTCCTGATCCTGATTCTACAAAGTGCCATTTCTTCCCGTTCTTTGTCTTCGGATCAATTTCAATGAATGATCCTATGAGAGAGGCCACAGAGATGAAGAAATCCTCTATCCATAACTCTAAGGTGGGATCATCACACAGTTTCCAAAAATCACCCCATTACATAATTACAATTATGAGCCCACATATGAGTAATGAATCCAATAATGAGTTGATGAGACAATTACGCAAACAGATTAAGGCCCAAAATTCATGCAATCCGTGGGATTCATCCCACTAATGCATATCCCTAATCAAGAAACTTCAATACCATTATTATGTAGGACCGATGCATGAACCAAATATGATGTGAAATCAAGTAGCAAAATTAAGGTAATTAAAAAATAAAATAAAATAAAATAAAAAAACATAAAACTTGCCATTACCATAAAAAATACCAAGAAAACCAAAAGAATATCATGCATAATCCTAGCCTAGGTTACCAAACATCGTCGTACAAGATTATTAAATAAATGAAACTAGGATTTAATGGATGTAGGGACATCCAGTTAGCATAGGGAAAGCCTATTTCAAAGTAGAAGACCTAATACTACCTAGGGTGAAATTAGGGTTTAGGAAATTAGGGAAATCTAGGAATTAGGGTTTATGGAATCGAATTGGGTGAAGGGATTAAAGGGTTTAGATGTTAGAATATGGGATTTGAGGTTTAAGATAGAAGGGGTGTAAGGATTTTGAGTTAATTGAAGAATGGAAGGAGTTAGAGTTTGGTAATTTGAGAAAATAAGAAAGTTGAGGATTTCTAGGTTTAGGTCTAGGGTTTAGGAAAAGGAAGAAGAGAGCTTCAAGGGTGATGGGAAACCAAAGAGGGACAAAGGGTGTCCGTAAGGTCAACCCAGGAGATTCACACGTGTGGCCGTACGGTCACACGTGTGGCTAGATTTGTAAGGGTTTGGGACTTTTAAGATTTGGCTCCTTGATTGGTATGGGAAAGTAGGGTTTAGAAGAAAGATGAAGATTTGGGGATGGAGAAGATCGAACAACCATGAAGAAATACCTCGTGGAGAATGAATGGATGATGATGTAGGGATAGATGGAGACCTCGAACCAATGTTGATGAAGATTGGCTTCACACCAATCTCTCTTCCAAATCACATAGAAGTTATCTTCAAGTCTCATGAAGATGGAAGACGAAGAAGAAGGCAAGAGCTTTTCTCTTTTTCTTTTTCTTTTTTAAATCAAAAAATCCAATGGGCAAGAGGTCACACCTTATAGCTCCAAGAAGTTTCAAAAATTACAAATAACACCGTCTTATGAATTTTAATAAAATGGTTCTAGTCTAAAGATAATCTACTAAAATCACTAATAAAGGTGTACAATCATAAAATAATCAAAACTAAATCCTAAAAGATGGTAAAATCTAAAAACTGATGTGGACGATCCATGATCAATGGCCCGATCATGTGATCCACGCAATCCAACGGCCCAATCATCACGTCCCTCCGATCCAACAGTCTAGATCACTCCATAAAGCAGCCCATGTGCATCTTCCCAGTATGGGGTCTTCCAGATGCTTGCACATGCACATGGGGTCTTCAACACGATCACAGGTACTCGCATAGCCACAGGGAAATCGATGTGGCCCGCCTCCTCCTCTAATACGTACACAAAGGTGTACGTGAAGTGATGTCTTCATCACATTATCATCAGCTAAGCCTTATACCAACTACTTGGGGTCAACTACACAAATCTTGTTCATGACCACCATATTCTCAATCAGATCATAGGTCCTCAAGTCTTTTCTTACTACATCCACCAACATACTTTTGGAACTTCCCTTTGCCCTCTTAGAGCCTTCAACTTAAATCACTCCTAACTAGTGTAATTCTTGGTCTCCATTGCACATGGCTATACCATGTGAGTCTACTTTTCATCTACTAATTGCCTATTGGTGCTACTCCTAAGCTCCCTCAAATACATTCAATTCTAATTATATCTGTCTTGCCACTCATTTCAGCTACACTCATCTTATAAACATGTTATTCCTTGAATGTCCAACATTCTATTTCATAGAGCCTAGATGGTCTTATAGCTATCCTATAAAATTTCCCCTTTTATTTCACCAGCAAGCACAATGAAATAATACTCTATAGGCACATCTCCACTTCATACATTCAGCTCTAATTCTACGAGCAACGTCCTTCTCAATCTCTCTACTCTCCTAAATTATTGATCCAATATATCGAAAATGGTCATTTTGGGGTACTTCTTGGTCTACAATCTTAACTAATTCCTCATTTACACTCCTATTATTACTAAAATTGCATTCCTTGTACTTTGTTTTCTAGATGAATATATGTATTTTTGTCACCTTTTTGTCTCTTGTGTGTGCATGAACCATTTACTATGGCATGCAATGTACAATATACCTTTGTCAAAAGTATTGTGGGTTCACACATTTTGGACCTTGGGCCCCTTTAGGCTTTGGTTTGTTCTTTAGTTTTAGTTTAGGCCTAAGTTTGGGCCCATGTGAATGTGTTTTAGTTAGTCCTTAAGGAGGACAATTTTGCAGTGTTTTTGGTAGCGCTTGTAGCGTAGCGTAGCTAAAATGCTACATAGCATATGCAGGTAGCGTAACTCCTTGGTAGTGTAAGCTACAGAGCATGTAGTGTAGGTAGCATATGCTACTTGAGATCTCATTTTAAAAAAAAAAAAAGAGTTTTTCTTCTAATGCTAGTTTAACACCTATTTTTAAATGGTGGTGACTCATCTCCATCACACGCACTACATTAGATCAATCCGGACTGTCTAAATTGTGGTCCATATCGTGGATAGAGCACTTAGATCAATCCAGACCATCCAAATTGTGGTCCATATTGTGAATTTGTGATGTTTGAATAAATTTAAAAAAAAAAAAGAGGTCACACTTGGAGGTGTCTGAAGGTAGAGAGACAAAGACATTTTGCATGGAAATATGTGGTTGATGATCTAGATTCGCTATCAAGAACTCATACGAATTATGCATTTTGTAAATTTTATCATAATTTTGTATTATTTTAATTAAAAAATAGTGAGTATCATGTAACTTACATTATACACCATAAAGGGCCAAACGTTATGTTATATGCTACACGCTATTTAAAACACTGCAATTTTGTAATTTCAACTGTAATGAGTCCAGCCCTAATAAAATAAGATGGCAAAATGTGAGGAGGCTTGCATGCGAGCAGTTGTTTCTCCCCTCTTCTTCTCTTTGCCTTTTCTTTTATTTTCTCCATCTTGCTCTTTTCTTCTCTCTAGTTTCTATTAAAATAATCCTTCTTTCCCTATTTCACATCAAAACATGTGAACCCATAATACTTTTAACAACCTTGTTAATATTTAAGAGAGGATGTTAGTCTATTGGGATTAACTACGCAAATACTGCCCTAATCCACCCATTCTCTATCATCCATTCCCTTACCCCGCCCTTTACAAAAAAGAAAAGAAAAGAAAAGAAAAAACCGGTATTTAAGTAGGTTTGTAGAGATGATCGTGTGCATTGCTGATGTCAACAGTGTACAGTGAAACGACCACTTGATGCTGAAATGGGATCTAAAAGGGGATGAATTTATAAGAATATTGGTGTTTTTTTCACAATGTTTGGGTAGTATTTGATGGTATTTTGTTGAAAATAGACATAATAAAAAAATCCAGATTTCGTGTGTTTTGGAGATTGTTGTTTCTCATAGCAATCCACCAGATCAAACACTACTTTATTTCATTGAGATTCGAAGGAATGATGGTATTATTTATGGAAGAGTGTTGCCATACAACCTAGTTTTTGGGCCCTTCCCGTGTTCTTTAATTGAGCACTTACTTTTTGTCGTTAGTTGATTGATGTGTTTGGGGTTGTGTACCCCCGGATGTCCACTGCAGGGCAGCATGGTGTGTTTTAGTAGTCGTATTCTATTGGTTGTAGTCATTTTGGCTTTATCCGGGTATCATGGAGAGAACCTCCCCCAACTCCAGTAATGTTGCAAGCTCGTTGATGATGATTCCAAGGAGAATCATTGTACCTGGTATAGGTGAGCTTCTAGGTTGGCAGATTACTTTAGTTAAGTTTGATGGAGAGAACTATTTGGCATCATCCAAATCAGCTTGTATGTTTATTGGAGTATGAAAAAAATTAGGTTACCTGGATGGGACCATTGTGGAACCCAAGAAGTTTGACCTTGGTGACTTTGGTCATGCTCATTGTGATGTGGGCCATGGGCATACGGATTTAGGTTAAGGTCAGAACAACCTATTCAATGATAAGAGGAATAGACTAGTTTACACTTGTTGTTGTCATCCCAAACATATGAGAGATACTTGTTGGAACTTAGTTGGTCGACCACCAAGGAAGGCCTATGCTGCTACTATTGATGCCATAGGAGTTCGGGATGAATCTCAAAAATATGATTCTTCAAGTGACACTCATAGCTCTCCAACTAATTGTATATCTCCATCATTGTCTAGCACACTTAAAAGTGTGCCACCTCCTCTTATCCAAGTTGTCCTTCCTCATTAGGCATATCAGCATCTGCTCATCTAGTGTCCACCTCTTCTCCTAGTATGTCTTGGATCATTGATTCTAAGCTTCCGATCATATGTCCAGTATGAACTCTCAATTTTTATCTTATTTATTATTGTCCCTATCAGATAGTTATGTTAAAATCGTTGATGATTCTTATACTCAAGTGGGTATGGGAACCATCTCCAAAATTGTCATATAATTTATTATCTATGAGTCTCTTTTTACTAAGTCTCTCGACCTAGTATAACTTTTTACCCATCATTGTCTCATTCAAGGCTTAAAGACTAGACAGAGGGTTGGGGGTGGCCATGGGCGAAGTGGCCTCTTATCTTTTTGAACTGAAGGATGGTGGTAGATCCGCCTACCAAATATTCAATTGTGCTAGATCTAATACTGACCCGATTATGTACTAGCATCGTCGCTTAGGACATTCCAATATCTAATGGTGCATGTGAATTATTATAAGATACATGCCAACTTGCTAAACATTGTCACTCTACAGGAAGCTCTAATGAAAATTGAGATACTCCTTTTAATCTTATTCAATCTGATGTGTAGGGCCCCTCTCCTATTCCTTTTGTTTTTGTCCTACAAGTACTATGTCTCATTCATTGATGACTGCACTCAAACTACATAGGTCTACCTTAATGAAACAAAATGATGAAGTTTTCTTCATCGTTTAATTTTTTTCATAATCTGGTCACCAATCAGTTCAATGCCAAAATAAAAAATATTACTTTCAGATAAGTGTGGTGAATACATCCCACCACCTTTTGAAACAAAATGACATCGAGTCTTAGACCACTTGTTGATGTAGGACAATTAACCACTTGCTCTAAAAGCTCGAACTGATAGAGCACGGCGAATCAATCCCTTATCTCATAGCTTAGGCCCCACATCTCATGGGTTAGGACCTCAGCCAAACCCCCCTCGTGGGCCCCAAATCACATGGGTACCGCCTCACACGGGCCGGGCCTGCCTCACACGGGCTGTCCACCCCGAGTGTGCTTTTGCATCCCACAGGCAACCCCACTCGAGTCTGGTGTGAAAATGCCCCTGCATTAATCACCCCTTGTGAGGAGTCTCGAACACGAGACCTCCCGCTCTGATACCACTTTGATGCTGGACAATTAACCACTTGCTCTAAAAGCTCGAACTGATAGAGCATGGCGAACCAATCCCTTATCTCATAGCCCAAGCCCCACATCACATGGGTTAGGACCTCGGCTGAACCCCCCTCGTGGGCCTCAAATCACACGGGTACCGCCTCACACGGGTGGGGCCCGCCTCACATGAGCCACCCGCCTCGCACGGGCTACCCACCCCGTGTGTGCCCCTGCATCCCACAGGCAACCCCACTCGAGCCCAGTATGAAAATGCCCCCGCATCACTTGTCTTTATCAAAGTATTTCGTATTCGTTACGACACACCCGTAAAGGTCGATACATATAGGTAATGGCCATGACCATTACGCAATACAGGGGTGAAATGGGACAATTGGTTTTTTTAGGTCGTATCAGCCGTTACGGTGGTCATAAAGGCCGTTACGGGGCATAACGACCGTTACTCACGTAAAGGTCAAAAAACGACCGCTTTTTTTTCTATTTAAATAAAAATTTCTCATTTTTTCGCTTTTCTCATTCCAAAAACTCTCCTAGGTCATTTTACAATTGATTTCGACCACTCTTACTGTAGTTTTTAATATTAAAACCATTGATTGAAGGTATTTGAGCGAATAGAACCTCCAAGGGCCATTTTTTTTTAAAATTGAAAAAGTAGTATTTATGCCTTTTTCTAGTTTCTAGTTTTAGTGCTTGATTGTGATTTGTAAACATTAGAGACTTATAATAATGTTCACAAATTCACTAGACAGCTTAATACAACACTCTCACCAAAGAGTGGACCATTACACTACCATAAACATGTTCAAAACAAAAAATGAATACATACTTGGAATATTTACACTATTTTGGATTTTCTAGATATTTTTTCAGAAATTTTTGAACAAATCTAAATTTTCAACCGTTATGGGTGAGTAACAGCCATTACGCCCCCGTATCGGTAATGGTGGTGACCGTTACGACCACCGTTATCGATATGGAATACCTTGGTCCTTATACTCTAGAACAAATTCGAGTAGTTGAAAGCAATGTTTTCCTTATCGTAATTGTGTGATGTATCGCACCCTTCGGATACCAGGACGTATCAGTTATTGAATGGGATATATCGGTTGTATCACGTAATGTATCATTGTTGTTGGGAAAAATGGGGAAATTAGTTGAAATTTTCAATGAAACTTCAGAGATTGTTAAAAAAGACATCAATTAATGCTTAGAAATCAAAACATTACAAAAAAAGGGTGCACAAAATAGGTTTCCTTTGTATGGGGGTCCTAATCTATGCATTGTCTGAACGAACTGAAGCAATTATATTCAAAGTTCATTCATATATTTTATAAATGTAAGAAGATGTGTGTGGAAACATAAACAATACATTCAAAAGAAAAAGAAGAATCACTAGATCAGGTTACATACATGTTTGATTTTGTGTTTGGATGCAAAGATTGCAACTGATTTGCGAGAAATTGGGAAATTTCGATTTTTCCCAATTTTCTACAATTCGGCCCATCTCCCCCAAATCTCGAAATTGAAGCTCCAAGTCCATGATTTTTCATGCAAAACATGAGCAATCATGGATTTGTAACCATCACCAATTCAACATGATTTACAAAAATAAATAAATAAATAAAAATCGAAAATGCTCACTAGATCGAACTATCACACAAGTAGGATACAAGATATATCATTGGATATATCAGCCAATATTTTCAATACTGAAATCATTAGTTCAGAGAAAGAATAGACAATTTCTTAAAGTGGCGGGTACCCTTCTTCTTGAGATAAATGTCCCTATGAATCTATTGGCTGATGTTGTCTTAGGTGTTGCCAATTTAATAAATTGCATGCCCATATGTATCCTTCGAGGCAAGACACCCATTCCAGTTTTGCAACCGGAGAAACACATTTTTTTTCTCCTCGAGATTTTGAATGTGTTTTGTTCATATTCCTCATATGTATCAATTGAGATAAATTAGATGATAAGGCAGTCAAATGTACCTTTATAGAGGTTATTCTTGTAAACAAAATGGACAAGTGTTACTCCCCAATATAAATTAAATGTCAAGGCAGTCAAATGTACCTTTCTAGGTTATTCTTATAGAACCAAAGCACATAAGTGTTACTCCCTCGGAATCTTAGGCAAAAAGTATGTCTCAATGGATATCAAAGTCTATTGATGCTCTAAAAAAATCTATTGATTTTACTTCTAAGCAGGGGCACTCAGTGTGTCCTTACCGTTTCCGATGTCTGACTTTCCCTTACCTACTCATATTGCTCCTTTGTCTACCTCTCTTTCCTATGAATCTCCTCTTTCACAAGCCAAGGGCATGAAGACATTTGTTAGAAGAAAACGGATATGCACTTCCCTCCTGACAACCCTCTCCAATCCAATGCTCTAGACGCATGCATGCCTTCTCATGGTGATTTCCTTGATGTTTCCATCACATTAAGCAAAGGCAAGTGATCATGCATTGCCCATCCTCTTGCCAATTTTATTTTGTATTGCTCCAGTCCCCATTTTATTGTGTATTCCTTTCTAATAATGTCTTTGTCTCAGCCTCTTCTAGCACTCACTAGGTTTCATTGCTTCTTGCTGGGAAATGCCATGTTGGATGAGATGAGCGCTCTAGAAAAAACCTAGACAGCGGATCTTGTTCTGTTGCCTCCTGGGAAGAAGGTAGTTGGATATAAATATATAAATGGATTTTCAATATCAAGCATAAACCCAAGCAAAGTCAAATGATAGAAAGTTCACCTTGTAGCGAAAGCTTTTACTCAGACTCTTAGTATCAACTTTCATAGGACATTTGCTCCTGTCACCGAGTTAAATTTTATAGTATGTTACTTTCCTTGGCCATAAATTTTCCATGGCCTCTCCCCCAATTGGATATCAAAAATGCCTTTCTCCACAAAAATATGCATGAAGAAGTGTACATGTCTCCTACTCTTGGCTTTCTCCCAACTATGGCGTGTGGATCTCTGTGTAAACTTCACAAGGCAATTTATTGTCTTAAGCAATACCATGGCCTGGTTTGAGCGCTTTCATCATGCACTAGAAAAGTTTGGCTATTCTCAAAGTAATGTCGATCATACACTTATTCAAGCATTCTATGGATCTTTCTATTGTCATTGTCTATGCAGATGATACTATTGCCATGGGAGATGATGTTGTAGCTATATAGTAATTGAAGTCACCTCTTGGCATAGAGTTTAACATTAAAGACCTTGGCCGTTTTTGCTATTTGTTGGGAACTATGGTTGCCCGATCTCTGCACAACATTATGATCTCCCAACAGAAGTATACTCTTGACCTTCTTTGATACTGTGGGCTTCTTGGTGCTCGGCCAATGGATACTCTATTGAACAAAATCACCATCTCCAATTTGATAACGGCCAGACTCTTCTTGATGTTGGGCATGTGTATCAACGCCTAGTCGACAAACTAATCCATTTGACCATTACTCATCTTAATATTGTTATGCCATCAACATTGTGAGTCAGTTCATGCATGCCCCTTGTACCTATCACTTAGATGTTGTTGATAGCATTTTGAAATTTCTCAAAGGATCTCCAAGGAGTGGTATTCTCTACCTAAGCATGATAATCTTCATATTGAGGCTTACACCAATGCGGATTGGGCAGGATCTTCTGATCATAGGTCTACCTCTGGTTACTACACCCTTGATGGGACATCATGCGCACATGCACACGCACACCACCCCCTCTACACACATATGCACTCAGAAGGAGGGCCCCACCATCGATCTGGCTCGATGACGACGTTCAGGGAGGACTTCCTATCTAGAAGACGAAGTTTTGGTTCAAAAGGGTAGGCCCAATAGTCAAGAAAAGCCCATCATGGGATCTCATGATCGTGGCCCACTTGTCGGATTGATTTCATTTTTTAGGTTTTGCTTACTGTTATTATTTAGAACATTGTGAACGCTTTAGATTTTTTAGTCTGATTTTTATTTTAGTTTACTTCATCGCCAAGTAATAGGTTGCGCACATGGTGCGAGTTTTTGGGGTATAGGGTTTTCTTATAAATAAACACCCCTTGTAGCTTTTTTCATTCATTGAAGTTTAATAAAAATTCCTGCTTTATTTTTCTGTTCTCTTCGTGAGTTGTGGAAGAATTCAAAAGTGGGTGCGAAGCCCTCCCTTTTCGAAGGGCTAACTACTGTGGTGCGAAACCGCATCGACCCCGATTCATCTCCATCTTTCATCATCTCTTTTCTTCTATCTTCCACCACCATCCATACTTCACATTCGTCCTTGGTTGCATCAGTTTCCTTTCATTACAGCAGGTTCTCAGATTTCGGCCTGCAGGGGGGCTGAAACTTCGACGGAGTACCATGCCCAGACCAGAGCTCGGATCGACGTCAAAATCGGGGGTTTTGCAACCCAGGCCTGGCCGACCAAGGCCTAGGGATCCTTTTCCGGATTCCCTCCCCCCTTACACGTGCGGCCAGCCTCAGGCGCACGTGCGCCCGCACCCGGCCCGCTATCCACACGCCGGGATCATCTCGGGTTCAGGTTTTTCCTATTTTTCTCTTTTTTATACCTAATTGCATAACCCTATACCTAGATTACACTATCCCTCACTGATTTGCCCTTTTACTTACCCTAGGGTTCCTTGAATTGAGATTAGGGAATCCCTTGGATTAGAACTAATTTTTATGCATGAGTGGTTGATTTTATTTCCCTTTGACATCGTTTGACTTATAATTTTTATTAGTCCAGCCCTAGCCTGTGTCGGCTTGGACCCGCATAGATTCCCCTTCTTAATTGAATGTTTGGATTTTCATGTGGGATGTGGAATTTGTGTGATTGTTTCTGAATTGGTAGGATCTAAGCCTGAAATCTTGCATGTCATATTTAATTTTCCTTGTCCTGCATCAAATTTAGTATCAGAGCCTAGGGTTCTTGTAGGGGAATTCACCACATATTTAGGGTTTAGTTTGTTTGAGTCCTTCATGCATCCAGTACATCATATATAGCTGCTAAAAAACCGTAGTCCCTAATATATATATAGCTGAATTTTCGTAACGGTGTGTAGTCTCCTTCATATAGAGTCTCGTAAGGTCATTTAGTTTTTAGACGCATATAGTCGTTATAGAAAGTCCTTAGGTTGAGTTAGCCAGTGTATGCCCACACGTACGGGTCATGGTTTTGGCTTGCACCCTAAACTAAACATGGAGCGACTGCTAGAGTCATTGAACAAGTTGTCCTAGCAGATCGAGTATTTGGGTAAGCGCTATGAACAATATATAGACCAACGCTTTGATCAATTTGATGCGCGCATTACCCAACTAAAAGCCTCCGCCAAGACAAATCCCAGCATTGAGGTAGATGTCCAATCTCAGGCAAGTGGCTAGGAGGATAGACCAATGAATGGAGGTGGCCAAGGAATCAATCATGGGCATGCACCTGTGCACCCACCCCAAGAGGGGGCATCAAGACGACTATTTTGAGTAGCACAACACGTACAATCTTGTGGCTAGAGAGAGTGCCCCAGAGGCTAATATAGAGTTACCCACTGAGGCCATTCTGGTAGTCGATGAGTTTCGTAATGTCTTTCCTGATGATCTACCGGATGAGTCTCCCCCTAGGAGGGATATAGAGCACACCAGAACATGGGACACCGTAATACCTACAGCCGAATTTGAGTTTAATAGTTCTGTCGATAGGTCCATAGGTCTCAGTCCTTATGAAGTCGTTACTGGTTATAAACCTGAGAAACCTATTGATCTTGTCCTTATATCACTATTCCATAGGCCGTCAGAGCCTACAGTCTTTTGTGCATCACATTCATTCATGGCATCAAGAAATTAGGCAGAAGATCACTACTAGTAATGAACATTACAAATTTTCTGCAGACCAGCATAAATGTTTCAAAGAATTCAATGTAAGGGACTCTATGATGGTCCGCATCAGGCCCGAGCGGTATCCTCCGGGGGCCGTTCGTAAGTTACACGTGCGTAGTGCTGGACCCGTCAAAATTATAAAACGAAACGGTCTCAATGCGTATGTGGCAAATCTTCCACCCTTCATGGGAATTAGTTCCACATTCAATGTGGAGGATCTAGTTGCATTTCAAGGGGCCGTTGACGCATTGTCTAGCCTTTTGCCTAACCATCCTAATTTATCAGACCTTTCCATTGATCCATGGCCCCCTCGCGACCCATTTTCTCAGCCTCTACCTCCCATAGCTATCCGTCCCGACCCATCTTCCCAGCTACTACGTCCCATACTTACCCCTCCCGACCCATTTTTCCAACCTCTACCTCTCATACCTACCCATCCCGACCCATTTTCTCAGCCTCTACCTCTGATACCTACCTGTCCTGACCCATCTTCCCAGCTACTACGTCCCATACCTGCCCGTCCCGACCCATTTTCTCAGCCTTTACCTCACGTACCTACCCTTCCCACACCTAGAGATGAAATAGAGGATATTTTGAACCATCAGATAATATCCACATCGAACGGCGGGTTTCAGAAGTACATGGTTAAATGGAAGTCACGCCCACCTTCAGACAGCATGTGGCTCACTGAGGAGGAGCTTCAGAGACTTGATTCTGACATCCTAAATCGGTTTAGGAGTTTTATTTCGCCAGTGGCGAAATCTTCGCAGCCGGGGAGAATTGATGAGGACATCATGCGCACACGCACACCACCCCCTCTACGCACGTACGCACTCAGAAGGAGGGCCCCACCATCTATCTGGCTCGATGACGACGTTCAGGGAGGGCCTCCTATCTAGAAGACGAAGTTTTGGTTCAAAAGGGTGGGCCCAATAGTCAAGAAAAGCCCATCATGGGATCTCATAATCGTGGCCCACTTGTCGGATTGATTTCATTTTTTAGGTTTTGCTTATTGTTATTATTTAGAACACTGTAAACGCTTTAGATTTTTGTGTCTAGTTTTTATTTTAGTTTACTTCATTGCTAAGTAATAGGTTGCGCACATGGTGCGAGTTTTTGGGGCATAGGGTTTTCTTATAAATAGACACCCCTTGTAGCTTTTTTCATTCATTGAAGTTTAATAAAAATTCCTGCTTTGTTTTTCTGCTCTCTTCGTGAGTTGTGGAAGAATTCAAAAGTGGGTGCGAAGCCCTCACTTTTCGAAGGGCTAACTACCGTGGTGTGAAGCCACATCGACCCCGATTCATCTCCATCCTCCATCATCTCTTTTCTTCTATCTTCCACCACCATCCATACTTCACATTCGTCCTTGGTTGCATCAATTTCCTTTCATTACAGCAGGTTCTCAGATTTCGGCCTGCAGGGGGGGCTGAAACTTCGACGGAGCACCACGCCCAGACCAGAGCTCGGATCGACATCAAAATCGGGGGTTTGCAGCCCAGGCCTGGCCGACCAAGGCCTAGGAATCCTTTTCCAGATTCCCTCCCCCCTCACACGTGCGGCCAGCCTCAGGCGCACGTGCACCCGCACCTGGCCCACTGTCCACACACCGGGATAATCTCGGGTTCAGATTTTTCCTATTTTTTTTCTTTTTTATACTTAATTGCATAACCCTATACCTAGATTACATTATCCCTCACGGATTTGCCATTTTACTCACCCTAGGGTTCCTTGAATTGAGATTAGAGAATCCCTTGGATTAGGGACTAATTTTTATGCATGAGTGGTTGATTTTATTTCCCTTTGACATCGTTTAGCTTATAATTTTTATTGGTCCAGCCCTAGCCTGTGTCGGCTTGGACCCGCATAGATTCACCTTCTTAATTGAATGTTTGGATTTTCATGTGGAATGTGGAATGTGTGTGATTGTTTCTGAATTGGTAGGATCTAAGCCTGAAATCTTGCATGTCATATTTAATTTTCCATGTCCTGCATCAACCCTGGTTGGGGAGATTCTCATGACATGGAAAATAAGGTGGTTGCGGTGGCCCACTCTAGTGTTAACTGAATATCAGGTTAGGGGTCATGGTTTCTGTGAACTATTTCAGTAGAAGACCTTGTTCACCAAGTTGGGTTTTCCAATTTCTTCTCCCATGGCTCTTAATTGTGGTAATCATGTTGGTATCCACATCTCCCTTAACCAGGTTTACCATGAATGCACCAAAGCACATTGAGGTTATTGCCATTTTATATGGGAAAAGGTGGCGTCGTAATATGTTTACATGTCCTATTTGAAGTTGGATGATCAAGTTGCAAATTTTAAACCAATGGGATTGGTCAACATCACTTGCCTATCTTCCAAATTGGTCATGATCAATATCTATGCTCCAAGTTGAGGGGGAGTGTAGAGGAATCTATGTATTTTTGTCTCCTTTTTGTCCCTTGTGTGTGTTTACCTTTTTCTATGGTATAAGTGTACAACATACCCATTAATATTTAAGGAAGAGTGTCAATCTATTCGGACTAAGCAGTGTTTGAAATATTGGTATCGTGTTACATATCGCATCCTTGGGATACAGATACGTATCGGTTATCGCACGGGATATATCGTTTGTATTGGGTAATTTATTGCACTTTTTGGGAAACATTGGGGGAATGGTTGATCTTTTTAATGAAACTTCAAGGATTGTTTAAAAATACCTTCATACACACTTTTAAATCATAACATCTCAAAAAAGAAGTGCACATAATAGGTTTCCTTTTTATAGGGTCCTAAGTTATGCATTGTCTGACTAAACTAATGCAACCATATTCAAATTGAATGCATAACATTTAGAGTGTACGTGATGATCATTTCATCAAACACTTCAAAATACTTCAAAATTAGTCTCAATTAACAACTAGTTGAAGGAAAAATTCAGAAAAAAAATTTTTTTTTTATATTTTTTATTAATTTATAATTTAAAATTATTTTTATTTTTCGAAAATTGACAATGACTCAACAAATCAGCCGATCAGCCCTCATACATGCTTGATTTCATGTTTGGAGTGCAACATTGCAAGAAATTTGGGAGAAATTAGGAAATATTTGAATTTCCCCAATTTCCCCCAAAGCAGACCACCTAAGCTCAAATTTCAAAATTATGGTGTATGTGATGATCATTTCATCAAATACTCCTAAATACTTCGAAATTAGTCTCAATTGACAGTTGGTTGAAGGAAATTTTCAAAAAAAAAAAAAAAAAAAAATGTGAAGAACCAATGGATATCGAAATCAAAGCTCCAAGTCCATGATTTTTCATGCAAACATGAAGAACCAATGGATTTGCAACCATTTGACATTGATTTAACATAATTTCAACCAAAAAAAAAAGGATCGAAAATTGAAGATGCTCACAGGATCGAACATGTGGGATATATCGGTACTACCTATGCGTTTCGTATCGTATAGGTTGGATATAAGAAATATCATGGGATATATTGGCCGATATCGTCGATATTTAAAACATTGGGACTAACTACTCCAGTATTACTCCAATCCATTGTCCGTCTTTCTTTTTTTTCCCTTCTTCTCTTTCTCCCTCCTCTTCACCTCTCTCCCCATCTCACCCCTCCCTACTTATTTTAGTCTGACTAATTTTAAAACCATCATATTCTAAAGCATTACTCTATAATTCTAGCTTTTTGTTTACCCATTCCTTGCCTGGTCAATCAAAACTACATCATCTACAAATAATATACTCCACGAGACTTTTTCCTAAAAATTCTGCTTAAATTGTCCATAACCAATGCAAAAGGATTCAGGCTCAATGTCAAACCCTAGTGCAAGCATATAATAATGGGAAACTCACTAGTCTCTGCACTAGTGGTCCTCACATTTGTTACAACTTGCTCATACATATGCTTGATCATGTCAATATGTCCTCTTGAAACTCCTTTCTTCCCAACACTCACCAAATTAACTCTCTAAAGGACCCTGTTGTGTACTTAGCCTTGAAGCATTTCTCTAAGTCAACAAAGACCATTTGGAGACCCTTCCTCCTCTCCCTACATTTCTCCATCAAATGTCTAAGTAGGAAAATACCTTCAATGGTCAACCTTCCTTGCATGAATTCAAACTAATTTTTGAATGCATTCATCTCATGCCTTAATCTTTGCTCAATCACTCTCATAAACTTTCGTAGAATGAATTTTAATCCCACGATAGTTAGCACAGCTCTGTCTCCTCTATACTTATCAATAGGTACCACAGTACTTTCCTCCATTTGTCTGGCATTTTCTTCAATCTTCCACTCTTTTTTAATAACTCTATCAACAAAAATAAGCTACTATCTCACATGCACTTCCAATCCTCTACTAGTATACCATCTGGTTGAGGGCTTTTCCTGACTTCATCTTTCTCAAAGCTTCTTTCACTTAAAAATTTCTCAAATTCTTCAAGATATTGGAGGAAAAAAATTTTAAAATAAAATTCGGATAAATAATGTCGACCAATTTTGGATATACTTGAACAGCCCTGAAAACAGCCAGAAATCTGTGCAATCTGTGGAATTCATCCAACTCACATCTGTAAGCAATTATACAACACTTCCACAAGAAATTTGAGGGGGGGGGGGGGGGGGGGGGGGGGGGGGGGGGGGGAATTCAGATTAATAGTGATCAGTTCACTATTCATCCCAAAAATAGTCAGAAAATTGCCAGAAGTGACCAAAATTATTTAAAAAAATAAATAAATCAAAACCACTGTAAAGTTATTAATGCATCAATTTAAGAAACATTTAAAGAATAAAAAATTGCCAGAATTAAAATTAAAATTTTAAAAAATAAATAAAACAGTGACAGTCGAAAAACAAATAAAAAAATTTGATGCAAATATACCCAAATCGAACACAAATCTAGCAAGATTTGTTTGATTTGGTCTTATTATGTTGAATACACACACATAACAAACCCAACGAGGTTTGGGCGAGCAGCCATCACCGTGGGTTTGCTCCCTATAGGTGTGGGTTCGACTCCCCTCCTTGGCATTACCCAATACACGTGGTTGTGGATGATTGCGTGTATCCGCAGGGAATAGTCTCGCCTCAAAAGGGGCGGGGACACCCTGTGTCTTTAAAAAAAAAAAAAAAAACACTTTGGCCAATATAGTGATACAGCCATTTCACCCTCATAAGGGAGTAACCACTCCACGTTTTAACACTTTGGTCAGGACCCAAATTCATGATGATAGATGCTGGCCACACTTTCATTCATTATTCTTCATGCCAACCAGTGGATGAACTAGAGAAATAACTATCGTATCTAAAGTTTATATGGACTAATCAAGAAGTACCAGATTGATATGTCTACCATATTTTGACTAACAATTCAACAGCTTAACTTCTCCACGGGGTAGTCAAATCCGTCATTCTGTTTAGCAGTAACTTTACATGCTCACTGATTGTCTGTATGGCGAAAAGATGACACTCTGAAACTGAGTAAACAAGGCTACTTACAACTATGAGACGAAGATACCTGTTGAAAGTTTTCATGGTCTATTATTGAAGTCCTCTCACTCAATAGCAAGTTGATGTAGTTAGACCGAGGTGTGGATGTAGACTGTGGATACTGCGAAGTAATGCTTTCTGTTGATGATGAAGACATGAGCTGATCTGGCACCAGGACACTACTTGTTTTACATGACATGGATGGCAAACCCTTTAAATCGTTCATGATTAAAGAATTATCAACTTCTGGAAGGCAGTCAATCATATCTCCAGAAAATCCACGAGACAAATTACTTGGCTTCAGAGATGTGCCATCAGAAGATTCAGCTATACTTGAAGTAGATGCCCTTGCAATCTCAGGACTTCCTATTCCTTCTGAGTCTGAGCTTTTCGGTGTACAGGATTGCAGGATCTTCTCAAGAGATTCAGCAACCCTTAGAAGCCGCTGGTTAATGCTTAAGCCCTTTATGTCACATCTATCAGCAATTGTACAGACTCTGGAGTGATCTTCCACATGTACAGTTGGAATTTCAACCTCACAAATTCGACAAATAATTGAATGCTCATCAGATATATTCTGCTGACCTCCACAGTAACCAGAAGAAACTTTTTGGGGAACTGACAAAATATCTGATGGATTTACTAAGCCTTCAAAAGGGCATTCTGGAGCATTTGGGTTTTCAGTATGTTCATGTGAATCCGTTTTCATTTTATCCAGTCTCTTTTTAGAGGCGGCATCATTTGTGTCATGGCCTTTTTTCTTCTGACTCATTTCAGCTGGGGATGGGAGTTTCTTCCAAGAAGATATGCGTTCTCTACTTGCTGATGAATCAGTACTTCTAGCAGTGTCACCTTCTGCTTCTTCCTGCCCATGGGACTTCCATGTGGGTTTTTCTTTCGAATCCTTACTGTTTGTTGACTTTTTGATGCCCTGGTGTTCACCTCCAAAAAATTGTTCTGGATAGACTCCCAAATCACTAAGTTGATGAAGTCCAAGAATGTGCTCATCCTCAGTTAAGATGCCCTCCTTATAGAACTGTATCAGACGGGTGCATCGAGTAAGGATGAAAAGAATGCGTGCATGGAGTTGCTTCAAGGTCCCTGTCGGCAGCTCTTGACGGCGATCATCTAATTTTTGAACAATTATCTCACATTTGGACCAGAAATCAGTAGGAGACATCGTAGCACAAAGTCGGGCTACAACCAACAAATCTTCCAAAGTTTCTTTCCACTCGGGATGAACCTCTGCATTTTTTTCAAGTATGCCAATCAAGTCTCCGGCAAAACAAGCTAAATCCGAATTAACTTCTTCTTTTAAGCAGTGAAACTTTGACCTAACAATTACCATGAGCTCCTGCAAGAAACGCATCTAATCAGCATAAAATCCATTACTTGCACAAAATATAGCAATAGCTGCAAATATGGTGTGAGAAAATACTCTCGTAAGAACTGTGACACAAGAGTAAGAATCCACTGTCAACGAGTAAAATACATTGAACTTTGTCTGATAAATAGGAGCAAGATTGCTAAGGACATATTTGGACACCATGGACTCCATGCCAAACAATGGAAAAGGAAAAGGATTTTCCTTTCATGTAAGAATTTGTGTTGTTTGGATAGCAAAAAAATGGGTGGATTCCACCCAGCAACCATTACACCTTTCCATATTTTAGATTCTTGGCACAAGAAACTAGTTGAGTATTGTGAGAGGAATACGGGATTTTCTTGCAATCGAAACAAGAACTCAAAATTGGGATTCATGTTTTCATAGTTCTCATGGAAATCACCATTGGATAATTATTGCTTTTCCTTTCTTTTCTGTTGGATTCCATGTATCCAAACATGTCCTAAAGGAATTTGAAGAAATATGCAATCAAATAAATTGAAAATATGGTATAAACTGGACATTACCTCTAGATGGTTCAATCCACGAGGCTTCCAAATTGGAAAAGGGCGTACTCCTTTAGAATTTAGCTCGTGAGAAAAGCTCTTGACGTCAGCAGTTCTCTTCCTGCGGCCACTTGTAACCCTCAATATGGCCTGAAAACGTGGAGACTGGATTCCCTTTGCAACATCATAGGTGACATGATGACCCTGCAAGACAATACTACAAAGTTACATTCATGAGAACCAAATGAGTGTATGGGACCAATATCATGATGAGAAACTATGGACCGAGATGCAAGTGACAAAAAGAAGAAGTCTGCCATGGGAAGATGTAGCCTGTTTTGCTCAATTACAATAGATGGCTAGACAAGATCACTACCTCATTCTCTGGATGGGGCAATAATCGGCCCTTAAGGGATTTGGACTGAGCCCATGCACTCTTTTTCCCTGTACATTGTCCTTCAAAACAATCAGCACTATAGTTAAATATATGATTGACCCAGTGTTCACAACAAACCCCAACAGCATTTAAGCAAGCCATGACAAATTTGTTTCTCCCCTATCTGTTTAAAAGTGAAAGAGAAAACTCTAAATAAACATTCGCAAATGTGCAACTAGTTGTTTCTAGTGTAAAATATAAATGTGATAGATTGACAATCAAATAGTCAAAGATAGTCCTACTTCACATTTCCCCAGCAAGCATAAAATGCTTCATATCACAGAAAACAAATTGACAGCAACAAATTACAAAATCCTCTTTTCTTTTCCCATTTTTTTTTTAGAATGAACAAATTAGAAAATCCTATAAGAATTATGAATAAACATAAATTGATCAATTGAGAGAGGATGATGCCCTTGCAGCATATTAGTTTAGCATCTTTGCTCGTGACAGTTTTGCCTCGGACCACTCAGAAGGCAATGAGATTCAAACACTACAGATAAGACAATAGTTTATCGAACTCATCCTCTATACTTTCCTTCTTAATTCCATTTCTCAAACTACTACACTTCTACAGGCAAACATTGCAAAAAATAAAAATAAAAATACAGAACTCCGAGTCCTGACATGGGGCGCAAAAATTGCATGGCCTTGCAACTAAGGGTTGGTTGTCAAAGGAATTATACGGTTCTCGACCACGGTCTACTCCATTTTCAGTTTGTCATGAAAGACACAGTTAGCAGTGGCAATGGGGTGGGTCGGCCTGTGGGTCAACTAACCCAACCACTTTTGAGGTGGGTTTGGGCCAAGCTAAATGGGTAGCATCGAGCTTGGGCTAAAAATATGACCTGTTTAAATGGGTTGGGATTGGGTTGAACCATACGCGACCCGACCCGACCCAACCCGCACCCCCATATAAGTTATAAATGGGTTGAGCCAAATGGATCGACTCCCCAAACCCAAAACCGGAAACAAAATAAATTATTGTTTTTTTATATGTATGAACCAATCCATTGTTTGGGCTAGGTTGTGCATAGCCTTAATGTCATATTCCATTTTTAAACCTGAGTTGGTTCATGGCAGGTTGGGTCAGGTACAATTGAATGGATTGGGTTTGGTCAGGTCAGGTTTGATGAATTTTTAAGTAGGTCAGGTCAGGTTTGGGCAAGAATTCTTGGCCTGCTTAGTAAATGGGTCAGGCTTGGGCTGACCCCAACCTGGCCTGAACCCTACCCATTGCCTAAACCCAACCCATGGTACCCAGGTAACGTGATGAAACTCTTATGCAGCACGCTACTTGCCAACAAGACCAGGTATATGCTAACATAGGATTGGTTCTGTATGTTATAGATATGTAGGGGTGTACATCGAGTCGAACCGAGTCGAGCTGGCCTCGGCTCGGCCACTGGCTGACCTCAGCTCGGCTCAGTCCTCGAGCCTGACTGGCCAGCTCGGCTCGATTCGGTCAGCAGCTCAGGCCGAGTTCGCCATTGAGACATTTCCACAAACACCTGAACTGCAACTTCAAAATCCCACTGTTTTACAAAATAAGGCAATGGTTTTACAGGTATTTTATCAGACATCTTCTAAATAACATAAAAACCAAGAAAAACAAAGAGAAAAAGGTTATTTGTTTCCATTCGACTCTCTAACACTCGATTTGACCAGGCCAGAGCATGAGACGTGCATGGCTTTGTTTATCGTTCTTTTTATGCGACTTCTTTGGTGGCTGATACGGTTGAGATTCGCCTACTCTTTCAAAAGCCAAGGGGGAAGAGAGAGAGAGAGCGCTTTGGCAGCTTGTAAGGAGGTTGGACCTTTACATGCGGCAAACTTGCCAACGTGGCAAGTTTAAGGTGACCCCACTGCTGAGATAATAACAAATAAAAATTGGGTTGACCCACTTATAAAGTGGGCCGCTTCAATAGGAAAAGAATGAGAGGTATGGGAAAGAAAAAACTTGCCATTGTTCTATATTCAAAGTACACGTGCAGCCCACCTAATATGAGCAGTTGAGGGCAGTAGAAGTTCAAAAATGAGTGGTAACATAAAAACTACCAGCCAAACCTTCGTTGTCACCAGCCACATTTTGTCAAGTCATTTTATCAAACAGCTAGTGAGCAACATCAATGGCAAAGTAATTGAGTCACCAAACTGGTTCGATCCAAGTTCGATTCGAGCTGGATTCGATCCGAGTCAAGTTGAACTGGGGCCTGCTCGAACTCGGCTCGAACTCATTTTCGAGCTCAAAAAATCAGCTCGAACTCAGCTTCGAACCGAGATGAATCAAGCTTTTACGAGTCGAGTCAAGCGAGCTAACTGAGCTAGATCGGTTTGTGTACATCCCTGTAGATATGTGAATGTGTGCACCATGCACCATTGCCTATTGAAACAACATTTGCGATTAAATGAACTTGAACGTATGACGTACCAATACAAGTGTCTCTGGTATGCAGTACAGGATCGTTTTGGTGAACCTGGCATCCATGATCCAGTCCACACGATAGTAGGGACCCATGGTGGATGGACCATGCCTGAATAATCTTCTTAATAGGATAATTCGAACCTTCAATTAGTGGCCTAAAAACAGGCCATTGAGAAAAGAAATACAACAATGATCCACATTCAACCCAGAAATGCTCAACCTTGGTTGCCTCATCCATGGTACATCCAAACAAAATACCGTTCCTGATTGCTGAAACATGGGCCCCACTTGTACAAATGGAAACCCCAAGTAGTCCACACATGTCGTTGGGTCAAAGACCCAAAGATCCTCATGCTCACCATCATAAATTGAAGTAGTTTCTTAAGGGCTGTTTAGATGGGAGTAAATGGAGCTACATAGGAGAATTAGGTGTAAATAGAGGTATATGACATTTGAGGTGTGTTTGATGAGAGTAAATGCATGGAAATGAAACAAAATGGGAGTAATTGGGCTTGCAAATGGAAGAGAGGATTTGGAAGTAAATGGGGGGGGGGGGATGCCTTCTTAAGCTCCCTGGAGAGTTGCATGAGTAAACAAAAATGTTGTAATGTACATGTCCGCCATACATGTGGCATGCTAATGATACTCCAAAACAATCTAATTATCGGCCACATCACTAAAATCACACCAATAAAATGATCCAAACCGTCCAAAGGTTGACCATCTAAATGGACAGTTAAAAAACGTTGTCAAGTTACTTGCTTGGGATCCTTTAGGTTATGGCCCACCTAAGGCTCAAAATTTTCTCTTTTAGCTAAAGAATATATTTCAATGGGCTTATTATAATCATTCAGTTAAATATCACATTTATACACTGATTTGATATATTAAAGTTAATTTGGGATATCATATATGTTCTTGTAAACATATTGAAAATTTTCAATGCATTCCAATTCCTACCATTTACTCTCATTCAAACAGAATATTTGGATTTCAAATGCATTTCATTTACTCCATCCAAACACAATTGAGTTAGCCAATTCATTTACCTCCAATTCCATTTCCAATTTACTTCCATTTACCACTTCCAAATCGAACCCTTAATTGAATTATTTGATTCAGTTCAACAGAGCATCGAAAATGCCATTTGGGGAAGGTGATTAAAAAACCCACTTTTACAGGGAGGAAAAAAAAGGAAGCCCATGCAACAATCTATGTTGCACATCCTCCTCGCACCATGGCACTCATGCATGGCCATCCAAACCACTCATTTAGGATCGTTGGGCCCCACTTAGGTTCACCTTATTTGGTGAGAGCTAACATCAGCACTCATGAAAAGTCACACAAACCATCGCGCATTGTGGACAGCTGGGCTCACTTTAGTTCACCTTATGAAGTGAGCACCATCACCCTCGGCACGTGCCCATCCAAATGGTGTGGCACATCTCCGATTGGTGGAGCCCACTTGGATTCACTTGATGAATAGAGGCCCAACAAAACATGCTCAGATTGAAGGGACTCAAGCCTAACTAATCAACAAGCCGCCCTCAGCCACGCATTCCGTGGGGCTCAGTGATGGGGTAAGGCCCCACAGAAGCCGTGCGGTCACCAAATTATCAGTGTCAGCACGCAAGAGAGAATCGGAAGGGCACGAAATCATACCTGATCTTGAAAGGAGCGAGGCGTGGAGGGGAATATACAATGTGGGCCGCACAGGGTGTGGTTCTTTACTGGCATCCCCATATTTGATCTTGATATTTGATTCCTCGGGCTCAGGAGCAAGGCGGTGGAGTAGCGAAGGGCCGGATCGTGTTCTGATGTGGTTGAGGCCGAGGGAGGAGGCCCTGATCAGGGAGGGAAGATCTTGGCCATCCGTTTCACTATTGTCATCATCATCATCGTCGTCCTCGTCGTTCTCATCCTCCTTTTTTTCTTGTTTCCCTTCTTTTCTAGTAGTGTTGCGGCGGCGAACGGGGATGGGAGGGATCTTCTTCAGCTTGCATTTGGTTATTAGGGCCTTCGGAGGTGGAGTTGGATCCGGACCATCGGAATTCCCAATGCCACTGGGGTTCGCATCAGAGGACGGTGGTGATGATGGCATCGATGATTATGATGATGGTGGTGTATAATGATAGGGTTGCGAGTCATGGCATGGTGAGGAGGGGAAGAAGAGACAGAGATTTGCGAGCTCATGATCGGTTAACACGTAATTCGCGATGTAGAGACAGATTAGATCCGGAGCATTCGATACTCTGGAGGAACGGATGAGTTCATTTTTTTCCTTACATCGCGCCATAGGTTCAGCACAATATGTCACCCCACTAGGTCCCACATTTTAAGACGGCATCATAGCCCAACCATCCATCATCTAACACTATTTTTACGGTCCATTTTAATGAATCGGTTCTAATTGATCGAATCTAACTATCTCTATGAGTACATGGATTGAGGACATTGGAGAGAAGTTTTTTCAATGGCTCATGTTCAACTCGAAAAATCAAAGCTTGGGATTATTCTTGATAAAGTTATTTATAACGTTATAGATGAGATGGACAGTATTGATCATCATAATGTCTTATCTTGTGGGCCCCAATGGGGCGAGACGAGTTAGAGATACTTAATCGCGACATACGCAAATCGAACTTGGGGTACGTTAGAGCAGAATAAAGTAGGAGTTGCTTAATACTCTGGCAGCCTGTGATGGTTGATATGTAGGCACTTAGAAGCAGCGCACGTGGCATAACTAACTCAAACTAAGCCGTCCAAATCATAGTACAAAATCTACATAGATTATCAAATAAAATTCAAAGTGATCGAAGAGTTCTAATATATTTTTAAAGAGTTCTAATCTCTTTCCATAGTACACACCCAAGTACGATATATCAATTAGGTCCATCCATCTACTGGGCCCTATAACAGATGCTTTACCTTTAAAAAAAATCAACCAATTAGACAATCCCATCCATCAGTTTTTTACTAAACTTTTCACACCGTACATTTCCTCGACTGGAGGATCCAATAATCCCTCACCATCCCCATCGCTGTACAAAACCAACTTGAGCATTCAGTTCGTTATTATTAACGTGGCCCGTGGTGGGAAAACCCAACTACCCGACGCGTCTACATTCGTCGAGAGCGCATGTACGGTTGAGCGGGAGCATCGAATTTTGGTATAGCCATGAGGCAAACACTAAATTAGACAAGGTTACGTATCATTCAAGTCCGTCCATTCATTGGTCCTTATTGTGGATAGCTTATGGCTTATGTAACAAAGATCGTACCCATTAGATAATCATATTTGTTAACGCATCAATCCGTTTAACCCGCGGCTCTACAAGTAACTACAAATACTTATACCAATAAAAAAATAATGAATAATAGGAGCATCGATCACGACGATAGATACTCCAATGCCAAAGTTAGGTAGATAGATCTAGAGTAAGTATGGTTAGAACCAGGATTTTTGTACGTACCTTTTACCTAAAACATATATATATATATATATATATATATATATAGATATATATAATATATATATATATATATATATATATCCCTAGGCAGTCTGCGTCTTAGTCGATCTTTTAGATACATTGGAAGGGGTTATATTAGAGTAGGGATCTACTTCTGAGAATGTCTCTGATACTGCCTTGATTGGCATGATTTTCAGTTAGGATTTCGCCAGATCGATCATATCCTAGTATGATGTGAGATTCTCTCCAGACATTTTTATTTCGACATCAAGGTTGATTAGACAGCTCGATCAAATGCTTAGGTCAATTGATGAATCTTGTTATCGAGTTCTGAGCTTAACTGGTTTAGCTCGGCAAGTGAGTCCTTCATCGAAGCCCAGCTCATCTTTCCTGGTAGTAGATATATTGGTGGCTCGAGTAGGTTGGTCTGTTGGTTTTTCGTCACATGTCTTATATGGTTGGTCAGTTCAATTTTCCCCATAATACTATCCATAAGATCTTTTAACCTCAAAGAGATGGTGAAAATGGAAAAATTAACTGTAAAAGACTCTGGCTCGTTGGTCGAGATCTCTTGGGGTTTATCCTACTATCATCCGGGGAGCAAATTAGGTGAGACTTTGACCTCACTCAAAACTATGCGGCCCTTACTGTGGAACCACCTTGATATATGTATTTTATATCCACAGCATCCATCCTTTTTCCTAGATCATTTGATGTCATGATCCCAAAAATGAAGAGATACATATCTCAGGTGGACCATACTTTAAGAAATAGCAATGATTGTACACTCTACCATTAAAAACTTCTTAGACACACCCTATTGTTTCCGTAGTGTTTATTTAACATCTAATTAATTAATAAAGTCACATAAGCCTAGATGAAGGGGGGAAATTGTAACACCTCGTACTTTTTTATGCCATGAGAACCTTACTTAGTATAAATACAATCTTGATTTATGTGAACATTTACACTATGTACTATCTTAAGTTGGTACTATAAAATTTTATTTTAAATGTGATATAATTGTATACATATATCATGATACAAAATAATTTTATAATCAATTGTAATAATACATATGTTACTTGAATCATTCAAATTACATATATCACTTAAACTGTATATAAAATAAATTGTACGCCAACACACTATCATATAATTGATGTATATTAACTAATATTTACAATGTATTATACTCTCTCTCTCTCTCTCTCTCTCTCTGTATATATATATATATATATATATATATATATATATATATATATATATATATATATATATACACACACACACACACACACACAATGCGGGCCGGCCGGGTGGAGTTCTTTACTGGCATCCTCATATTTGATCTGATCTTTGATTCCTCGGACTCAGGAGCAAGGCGGTGGAGCAGCGAAGGGCCGGATCGCATTCTGATGTGGTTGAGACTGAGGGAGGAGGCCCCGATCAGGGAGGGAAGATCCTGGCCATCCGTTTCACTATTGTCATCATCGTCATCGTCATCCTCGTCCTCCTCTTTTTCTTATTTTCCTTCTTTTCTAGCAGTGTTACAGTGGTGAACGGGGATGAGAGGGATCTTCTTCAGCTTGCATTTGGTTATTGGGGCCTCTGGAGGTGGAGTTGGATCCGGACCATCGAAATTCCCAATGCCATTGGGGTTCGCATCAGAGGACGGTGGTGATGATAACATCGATGATGATGATGATGATGATGGTGTATGATGATAGGGTTGCGAGTCATGGCATGGTGAGGAGGGGAAGAAGAGACAAAGATTTCGAGCTCATGATTGGTTAATACGCAATTCGCTACGCAGAGACAGATCAAACCCGAAGCATTCGGTTCTTTGGAGAAACGGAGGACTTCATTTTTTTTCCTTACATCACGCCATAGGTTCAGCACAATATGTCGCCCCACTGGGTACCACATTTTAAGACGGCATCATAGCCCGACTGTCCATCATCTAATGCTAACTTTACGATCCATTTTAATTAAATGGTTCTGATTGTTCGAATCTAAATATCTCCATGAGTACATGGATTGAGGACATTGGAAAGAAGTTTTTTCAATGGCTCATGTTCTGAATTATTCAAATTACGTATATCACTTAAACTACATATATAAATAAATTGTACGCCAACACCTTATCATATAATTGATGTATATTAACTAATATTTACAATGTATTATACTATATATATTATATATATATATATATATATATATATATATATATATATATATATATATATATATATCATTTAACATAAGTTTTTTTATACTAACATATGTATATAAATCATAAAAATACATCATACATATTAATTATTGTAAATAAATACTTATCTATAACTATTAATGTATTATGCTAAAAAAATATGTAAACGTAATTTTTTTTTTGAACTCTAAAACATTATTTAATAATATTTATTATAATGTATAATAAAATACATTTACATATTTATTTAGTATAATAAATTAATAGTTATAGATAAGTATTTATTTATAATAATTAATATGTATAATGTATTTTTATGATTATATATGCATATGTTAGTATAGAAAAAACTTATGTTAAATGATATATATAACATATATGTTAAGTTTTTCTATACTAACATATGCATATTATCATCATAAACAACATTTACATATTATAATTATGTAAATAAAAACGTAGTAGGATAACTATTAATGTATTTATGCTTAAATAAATGCAAGTGCTATTTTTTTTTTTTTTTATAGTCTAAACATATTACTAATAAATTATTATAAGTGCAATATAATATTCAGTTAATTTGTAGATTATCATAAAACATTATTTCAAAATGTAAAATGTATTTTATTATGATTATATATAACAATTTGATGGGGTTTTTTCCCGTCTTCGACCGGTCCTGAGCCCCGCTCGACCGGTCGTGGGAGGCGCTCGACCGGTCGTAGGTTCGAGCCCTGGCACGACTCAAAGTCCAGCGAGTTCGTGCTGTTTTTCTGAAGGTCTTCGACCAGTCGTAGGTGAGCTTCGACCGGTCGTAGGTGGTCTACGACTAGTCGTAGGTGAGCTACGACCAGTCGTAGGAGGCTAAGACCAGTCCTGGAATTTCCACGACTAGTCGTAGGTTACGCAGTTTGTTCCGCGATTTTGCGCGAAACTGCGGATTTGAGTCCTTTCGCAACTGGGATGCGGAAAGGAGTTTCCAAAACTATAAAAGGGGTTGCCTAGGGTTTTTCTAGGTATCACAAAATAGCAAGAGGGTTTCCTAAAGCTTTGCAAAGGATTTGCTAAAGGGTTTAGGGCTATCAAAGGTGTGAGAGAAAGGGAAAGAGAGAGAGGAAGCTTATAGAAGGGAGGTTCTGCTCGTGGAGGTTATCTACTGTGCAATCTATATCTCAGCGCTTCTATGTCCTCGTAATCGGTTAGATCTCTCCGTTTTCTTTATTTCTCTTATTGTTTATCCACTCCTGCGTGAGTGAAGAAGAAGTTGTAACGTTCTACTTCATAGTGGATTGTTGATCTGGACGAGGTCCCGTGGTTTTTACCTCTTTGAGGGTTTTCCACGTAAAAATCTCTTGTGTGGTGTGTGATTGATGCTTTGATTTATTTCATTGCTTTATTATCCATAATTCTGGTTTGTTTCGGGAGGCTAGATCCTAAGGTTTGTGCAAGGCATCCCAACAAAGTGGTATCAGAGCTAAGTTCATTGAACGGGTAGGATCGGTTTTGAATTATGGAAGGTGGCTCAAGGATGATCAGCCTCAATGGTTCTAACTGGACCATATGGAAGGCTAAGATGGAGGACTTGCTTTATTGCAAGGACCTATATTCTCCAATCTCAGGCATATCAGCAAAATCCAAGGATATGACTGATGATGATTGGAAGAAGATGGACCGAAAGGCGGTGGGGTTTATTAGACAATGGTTGGATGATTCTGTGTTCCACCATGTGTCTACGGAAACCTCAGCCGCTAGCCTATGGCTAAAATTACAAGGGCTGTATGAGAGGAAGACAGCCGGTAATAAGATATTTCTGATAAGGCGACTTGTGAATCTCAAGTTCAAGGATGGTGGTTCTGTGGCCGAGCACATGAATGAGGTCAGCAATATAGTGAACCAACTCACCTCTATGAAGATGGTCCTGGATGATGAATTGCAGGCTTTACTATTGCTTAGTTCATTGCCTGACAGTTGGGAGACATTGGTGGTGTCTCTAAGTAACTCCGCGCCAGACGGAAAGATATCCATGGAACAGGTAACTAGCTGTCTCTTCAATGAAGAGACAAGGAGGAAGTCTCAGGGGTCTACTCAGCAAGAGGCTCTTGTGACACAGGAACGGGGGAGAGGAAAGAACAGGAAGGGCGGGAAGGCCCGAGATAAATCAAGAGGCAAGTCGAGCAACAGAAAAGATGTTGAATGCTGGAATTGTGGCAAGAAGGGCCACTATAAGCATGAATGTCGTAAGAACGACAAGAAAGGAAAAGGGAAGGAAGATGAATCAGATTCCACTGCGGTCGCTTCAGATGGCGACGTTGTTAGTTATTCTTTCAGCAGATCATGATGTATGTCTCACGGCTACGAGTCAGGACACCGACTGGGTGATGACTCGGGAGCTTCTTTTCATGCGACTCCACACAGGGACTTCTTCACAAGCTACAAGTCAGGTGACTAGGGACTGTGAAGATGGGAAATTCTGGCGTATCAAAGATCGTGGGAGTTGGTGATATTTGTGTGAAAACTGATGTGGGCTGCACATTGGTTCTCAGGGATGTGAGGCATATCCCAGACCTTCGCCTCAACTTGATGTCGACGGGAAGGTTGGATGATGATGGCTATGAAAGCCGGTTTGCTGGTGGGCGATGGAAGCTCATCAAGGGTTCGTTGATCGTGGCCAGAGGAAAGAAGTGTTGCACCCTGTACAAGGCAAGTGTCAGTATGTGCAAGGGTGGGTTGAACGCAGCGGAAGATTCAGCTATTGACATGTGGCACAGGCGTCTAGGCCACATGAGTGAAAAAGGGCTTCAGGTACTAGCAAAGAAGCAGCTCCTTCCAGACGTGACAGGTATGCCTCTTAAACCTGTCTTGATTGTTTATCAGGGAAACAACATAGAGTTTCATTCGTTAAAACTGCTTCTCATGTTAATAAAGTGCATGCATTAGATTTGGTTTATTCTGATGTTGTGGTCCTATGAGGACAAAAACCTTGGGTGGGGCATTGTATTTTGTTACTTTTATAGATGATGCATCTAGGAGGGTTTGGGTTTATGCTTTGAAATCCAAGGACGAGGTCTTTGGTGTGTTTAAATTGTTTCATGCTATGGTCGAGAGAGAGACAGGTAGACCATTGAAGTGCATCCGCACTGACAATGGTGGTGAATACATTGGCGACTTTCACGAGTACTGCAAGTCCCAGGGTATACGGCATGAACAGACGGTTCCCAAGACCCCCCAGCATAATGGTGTAGCTGAGCGAATGAATCGCACCATTGTTGAGAGAATCAGATGCATGTTATCCCATGCGAAGTTGCCCAAGACGTTCTGGGGAGAAGCAATGCGCACGGCGGTGTATTTGATAAACAGGTCTCCATCAGCCCCGTTGAATGGAGAAGTGCCTGAGAAGGTGTGGACTGGACAGGATCCATCGTACAGTCATCTCAGGGTGTTTGGATGCAGGGCATCCGTTCACGTACCAAAGGACGAGAGGTCCAAGCTCGATATGAAGATCAGGCAGTGTGTGTTCTTAGGGTACGGTGATGAAAAATTCGGTTACAGGTTATGGGATCCGACCGAGAAGAAGCTCGTCAGGAGCAGAGATGTGGTTTTCTTTGAAGATCAGTGTATCGAAGACATTGGTAAGCCAGAGAAGAACCAGCCTAGTTCAGGTGAGCTAGAGGACATGGATCCGATTACTCCTCCCGTGGTGCCTGATGACGGGGGAGTACAGCAAGGTGCAGAGGACGAGGGAGTTCCTTCAGAAGATGGACCAGGGGAGCAGCCCCCACTTGATCCACCTGTTGAGCCACAGGTGAGGAGGTCATCTAGGGACAGACAGCCGTCCAAGAGGTACTCGCCGCATGAGTACATTATGCTAACTGATGGGGGAGAGCCAGAAGATTATTCTGAGGCCCTAGCCGACGAGCATAAGGGGGAGTGGTTGAAAGCTATGCAAGAGGAGATGGAATCCTTGCATAAGAACCACACCTATGATATGGTGAAATGCCTAAGGGCAAGAAAAGCTCTGAGCAACAAGTGGGTGTTCAGAAAGAAGATTGAGCAGAAGAATTCACAGACGAGGTTCAAGGCCAGACTTGTAGTGAAAGGGTTCGGTCAGAGGAAAGGCACAGACTTCGAGGAGATATTCTCACCAGTGGTGAAGATGACATCCATACGGATGTTGCTTGGGTTGGCGGCTAGCATGGATCTAGAGATAGAGCAGTTAGATGTTAAAACGGCCTTCCTCCATGGTGACCTGGAAGAAGAGATCTATATGCACCAACCAGAGGGGTTCGAAGTCAAGGGCAAGGAGCATATGGTGTGTAGGCTGAGGAAGAGCTTGTATGGGCTGAAACAAGCTCCACGGCAATGGTACAAGAAGTTCGATTCGTTCATGTTACAGCATGGGTATGACAGAACGGAGTCGGACCACTGTGTGTTCACGCGTAAGTTCTCAGACGGTGATTTCTTAGTTCTGCTGTTATATGTTGATGACATGCTCATCATGGGAAAAGACATCAAGAAGATTGACAGGCTGAAACAGGAGTTGGGCAAGTCTTTTGCGATGAAAGACTTGGGCCCGGCTAGACAGATCCTAGGAATGGAGATAACCCGTGACAGAAGCAGCAGGAAGCTTTGGCTGTCACAAGAGCGGTATATTGAGAAAGTCCTAGAGCGGTTCAATATGAATGCAGCGAAGCCGGTCAGTACTCCACTGGATGGTCACTTCAGATTGAGCGACAGGCAGTGTCCCAAGACGAAGACAGAGGTGGAAGAGATGCAGAAGATACCCTACGCGTCAGCTGTAGGAAGTTTGATGTATGCTATGGTGTGTACACGCCCAGACATAGCATATGCGGTTGGTGTTGTCAGCCGGTATCTTGCCAATCCTGGCAAAGAGCATTGGGCAGCGGTAAAGTGGATACTGAGGTATCTAAGAGGCTCATCCAGGTTGAGCCTATGCTATGGTGACGGTAAACCTGTGTTAGAGGGCTACACAGATGCAGATATGGCAGGTGACATAGACTCCAGGAAGTCTACATCGGGGTTCATGTTCACGTTTGCAGGGGGAGCGGTTTCTTGGCAGAGCAAGCTACAGAAGGTCGTAGCATTGTCGACGACAGAGGCCGAATACATTGCAGTCACAGAAGCATGTAAAGAGATGCTTTGGATGAAAAGGTTCCTACAGGAACTTAGCCTAAAGCAGGAGGAGCACGTGGTCTATTGCGATAGTCAAAGTGCTATACACTTGAGCAAGAATCCAAGTCAGCATTCCAAGTCGAAGCACATAGAGATTCGGTATCACTGGATCAGGGATACTTTGGAACAGAAGGTGTTACAGCTTGAGAAAGTCCACACGGACGATAATGGGTCAGACATGATGACCAAGGCTTTGCTCAAGGGCAAGTTTGAGGTTTGTAGAAACCTGGCTGGCTTGAAGAAGGTGGATCCCTCCTGGGTCAAAAAGGGGAGATTTGATGGGTTTTTTTCCCGTCTTCGACCGGTCCTGAGCCCGCTCGACCGGTCGTGGGAGGCGCTCGACCGGTCGTAGGTTCGAGCCCTGGCACGACTCAAAGTCCAGCGAGTTCGTGCTGTTTTTCTTGGAGGTCTTCGACCAGTCGTAGGTGAGCTCGACCGGTCGTAGGTGGTCTACGACCAGTCGTAGGTGAGCTACGACCAGTCGTAGGAGGCTAAGACCAGTCTGGAATTTTCGACTAGTCGTAGGTTACGCAGTTTGTTCCGCGATTTTGCGCGAAACTGCGGATTTGAGTCCTTTCGCAACTGGGATGCGGAAAGGAGTTTCCCAAAACTATAAAAGGGGTTGCCTAGGGTTTTTCTAGGTATCACAAAATGCAAGAGGGTTTCCTAAAGCTTTGCAAGGGATTTGCTAAAGGGTTTAGGGCTATCAAAGGTGTGAGAGAGAAGGGAAGAGAGAGAGGAAGCTTATAGAAGGGAGGTTCTGCTCGTGGAGGTTATCTACTGTGCAATCTATATCTCAGCGCTTCTATGTCCTCGTAATCGGTTAGATCTCTCCGTTTTCTTTATTTCTCTTATTGTTTATCCACTCCTGCGTGAGTGAAGAAGAGTTGTAACGTTCTACTTCATAGTGGATTGTTGATCTGGACGAGGTCCCGTGGTTTTTACCTCTTTGAGGGTTTTCCACGTAAAAATCTCTTGTGTGGTGTGTGATTGATGCTTTGATTTATTTCATTGCTTTTATTATCCATAATTCTGGTTTGTTTCGGGAGGCTAGATCCTAAGGTTTGTGCAAGGCATCCCAACAAATTTGTGTATTATGCTAAACAAATATGTAAATGTATTTTATTATAATGTATAATCATTCAGTTAAATATCACATTTATACACTAATATGATATATTAAAGTTAATTTGGGATATCATATATGTTCTTGTAAATATATTGAAAAATTGCAATGCATTCCAATTCCTTCCATTTACTCCAATTCAAACAGAATATTTGGATTTCAAATGCATTTCATTCACTCCAACCAAGCACAATTGAGTTAGCCAATTCATGTACCTCCAATTCCATTTCCAATTTGCTTCATTTACAACTTCCAAGTCGAGCCCTTAATTGAATTATTTGATTCAGTTCAACAGAGCATCGAAAATGCCATTTGGGGAAGGTGATTAAAAAACCCACTTTTACAGGGGGAAAAAAAGAAGCCCATGCAACAATCCATGGTGCACATCATCCTCACACCATGACACTCATTCATGGCCATCCAAACCACTCATTAAGGATCGTTGGGCCCCACTTGGGTTCACCTTATTTGGTGAGAACTAACATCAGCACTCATGCAAAGTCACGCAAACCATCGCGCATTCTGGACAGCTGGGCCCACTTTAGTTCACCTTATGAGGTCGCTCGGCGCATGCCCATCCAAATGGTGTGGCACATCTCCGATTGGTGGGGCCCACTTGGGTTCACTTGATGAGGAGAGACCCAACAGAACATGCTCAGATTGAAGGGACTCAAGCCTAACTGATCAACAAGCCGCCCTCAGCCACGGATTCCGTTGGGCCCAATGGTAGGGCAAGGTCCCACAGAAGCCGCGAGGTCACCAAATTGTCAGTGTTAACACGCAAGAGAGAATCGGTAGGTCACGGAATCGTAGCTGGTCCTGACAGGAGCGAGGCGTGGAGGGGAAGATACAATGTGGGTCGCGCCGGGTGTGGTTCTTTACTGACATCCCCATCTTTGATCTTGATCTTTGATTCCTCAGGCTCAGGAGCAAAGCAGTGGAACGGCGAAGGGCCGGATCGCGTTTTGATGTGGTTGAGGCCGAGGGAGGATGCCCCGATCAGGGAGGAAAGATCCTGGCCATCCGTTTCACTATTGTCATCATCGTCATCGTCGTCCTCTTTTTCTTATTTTCCTTATTTTCTAGCAGTGCTACGGCGGCGAATGGGGATGGGAGGGATCTTCTTCAGCTTGCATTTGGTTATTGGGGCCTCCGGAGGTGGAATTGGATCCGGACCGTTAGAATTTTCAATGCCGCTGGGGTTCGCATCAGAGGACGGTGGTGATGATGACATCGATGATGATGATGATGATGATGATGTATGATGATAGGGTTGTGAGTCATGGCATGGTAAGGAGGGGAAGAAGAGTTAAAGATTTGCGAGCTCATGATCGGTTAACACGCAATTTGTGACGCTGAGACAAATCAAACCCGAAGCATTTGGTTCTCTGGAGAAACGGAGGACTTCATTTTTTTTCTTACATCGCTCAATAGGTTCAACACAATATGTCACCCCATTAGGTCCCACATTTTAAGACGACATCATAGCCCAACCGTCCATCATCTAGCGCTAATTTTACGGTTCATTTTTATGAAACGGTTCTGATTGTTCGAATCTAACTATCTCTATGAGTATATGGATTGAGGACATTGGAAAGAAGTTTTTTCATTGGCTCATGTTATAAATCATTGAAATTATGTATATCACTTAAACTATATATAAAATAAATTGTACGCCAACACACTATCATATAATTGATGTATATTAACTAATATTTACAATGTATTATACTATATATATATATATATATATATATATATATATATATATATATATATATATATATATATATCATTTAACATAAGTTTTTCTATACTAACCTATGCATATATAATCTTAAAAATACATTATACATATTAATTATTGTAAATAAATACTTATCTACAACTATTAATGTATTATGCTAAACAAATATGTAAATGTATTTTTTTTTATAAAGTCTAAAACATTATTTACTATTATTTATTATAATGTACAATAAAATACATTTACATATTTGTTTAGCATAATACACAAATTAGTTAATATATATCATAAATAAAATACATATACATATTTGTAAATAATGTTTATATGATATCCCCCAAATAAACTGGATGATTATATATACATTATAATAAATATTAGTAAATAATGTTTTAGACTTTATAAAAAAATAAATAAAATTCATTTATATATTTATTTAGCATAATACATTAATAGTAATAAATAAGTATTATTTATAATAATTAATATGTATAATGTATTTTTATGATTATATATGCATATGTTAGTATAGAAAAACTTAACATATATATATATATATATATATATATATATATATATATATATAATATATATAATTCTGTTAGTATAGAAAACTTAACATAATCATAATATATTTTATGATTATATATATGTTAAGTTTTTCTATACTAACATATGCATAAATAATCATAAAAATACATTATACATATTAATTATTGTAAATGAATACTTATCTATAACTATTAATGTGTAAATATATTTTATTTCTTTTTTTATAAAGTCTAAATCATTATTTACTAATATTTATTATAATGTATATATAATCATTCAGTTAATTTGGGATATCATATAAACATTATTTACAAATATGTAAATATATTTTATTATAATGTATAATCATTCAGTTAAATATCATATTTATACACTGATTTGATAAATTAAAGATAATTTGAGATATCATATATGTTCTTGTAAATATATTGAAAAATTGCAATGCATTTCAATTCCTTCCATTTACTCCCATTCAAAAAGAATATTTGGATTTCAAATGCATTTCATTTACTTCATCCAAACACAATTGAGTTAGCCAATTCATTTACCTCCAATTCTATTTAAAATTTACTTCATTTACAACTTCTAAATCGAGCCCTTAATTGAATTATTTGATTCAGTTCAACATAGCATCGAAAATGCCCTTTGGGGAAGGTGATTAAAAAACTCACTTTTACAGGAAAAAAAAGAAGGAAGCTCATGCAACAATCCATGGTGCACATCCTCCTCATACATGACACTCATGCATGGCCATCCAAAACCAACTTATTGAGGATCGTTGGGCCCCACTTGGGTTCGCCTTATTTGGTGAGAGCTAACATCAGCACTCATGCAAAAGTCACGCAAACCATCACGCATTGTGGACAGCTGGGTCCACTTCAGTTCACCTTATGAGGTGAGCACCCACACCCTCGGCGCGTGCCCATCCAAATGGTGTGGCACATCTCCGATTGGTGGGGCCCACTTGGATTCACTTGATGAAGAGAGACCCAACAGAACATGCTCAGATTGAAGAAACTCAAGCCTAGCTGATCAACAAGCCGCCCTCAGCCACGCATTCCATAGGGCCCAGTGGCGTGGCAAGGCCCCACAGTAGCCGTGCGGTCACCAAATTGTCAGTGTCAGCACACAAGAAAGAATCAGAAGAGTACAAAATCGCACCTGGTCCTGACAGGAGCGAGGCGTGAAGGGGAAGATACAATGCGGGCAGTGCCGGGTGGGGTTCTTTACTGGCATCCCCATCTTTGATCTTGATCTTTGATTCCTCGGGCTCAGGAGCAAGGTGGTGGAGCGGCGAAGGGCCGGATCGCGTTCTGATGTGGTCAAGGCCGAGGGAGGAGGCCCCGATCGAGGAGGGAAGATCATGGCCGTCCGTTTCACTGTTGTCATCATCGTCGTCGTAGTCCTCATCCTTCTCTTTTTCTTGTTTTTTTTCTTTTCTAGTAGTGCTGTGGTGGCGAACAGGGATGGGAGGGATCTTCTTCAGCTTGCATTTGGTTATTGGAGCCTCTAAAGGTGGAGTTGGATCCGGACCGTTGGAATTCCCAATGCCGCTGGGGTTCGCATCAGAGGACGATTGTGATGATGGCATCGATGATGATGATGATGATGATGGTGTATGATGATAGGGTTGCGAGTCATGGCATGGTGAGGAGGGGAAGAAGAAATAGAGATTTGCGAGCTCATGATCAGTTAACACGTAATTTGCTACGCAGAGACAGATCAAACTCGAAGCATTCGGTTCTCTGGAGAAACGGAAGAGAGTTCATTTTTTTTCCTTACATCGCGCCATACGTTCAACACAATATGTCGCCCCACTAAGTCCCACATTTTAAGACGGCATCATAGCCCGACTGTCCATCATCTAACGCTAATTTTACTGTCCGTTTAATGAAATGGTTCTAATTGTTCGAATCTAAATATCTCTATGAGTACATGTATTGAAGACATTGGAGAAGTTTTTTTAATGGCACATGTTCTGAATCATTCAAAGTACGTATATCACTTAAACTATATATAAAATAAATTGTACGCCAACACACTATCATATAATTAATGTATATTAACTAATATTTACAATGTATTATACTATATATATATATATATATATATATATATATATAATATCATTTAACATAAGTTTTTCTATATTAACCTATGCATATAATCATAAAAATATATTATACATATTAATTATTGTAAATAAATACTTATCTATAACTATTAATGTATTATGTTAAATAAATATGTAAATATATATATATTTTTATAAAGTTTAAAACATTATTTACTATTATTTATTATAATGTATAATAAATACATTTACATATTGTGAATAATGTTATATGATATCCCAAATTAACTAGATGATTATATATACATTATAATAAATATTAGTAAATAATGTTTTAGATTTTATAAAAAAATAAATAAAATGCATTTACATATTTGTTTAACATAATACATTAATAATTATAGATAAGCATTTATTTATAATAATTAATATGTATAATGTATTTTTATGATTATATATGCATATGTTAGTATAGAAAAACTTAACATAATCATAACATATTTTTATGATTATATATATGTTAAGTTTTTCTATACTAACATATGCATAAATAATCATAAAAATACATTATACATATTAATTATTTTAAATAAATACTTATCTATAACTATTAATGTATTATGCTAAACAAATATGTAAATGTATATATATTTTTTTTAATAAAGTCTAAAACATTATTTACTAATATTTATTATAATGTATATATAATCATTCAGTTAATTTGGAATATCATATAAATATTATTTACAAATATGTAAATGTATTTTATTTACGATGTATATTAACTAATTTGTGTATTATGTTAAATAAATATGTAAATGTATGTTATTATAATGTATAATCATTCAGTTAAATATCATATTTATACACTGATTTGATATATTAAAGATAATTTGGGATATCATATATGTTCTTGTAAATATATTGAAAAATTGCAATACATTTCAATTCATTCCATTTACTCCCATTCAAACAGAATATTTGGATTTCAAATCCATTTCATTTACTCCATCCATACACAATTGAGTTAGCCAATTCATTTACCTTCAATTCCATTTACAATTTACTTCATTTACAACTTCCAAATCGAGTCATTAATTGAATTATTTGATTCAGTTCAACTTAACATCGACAATGCCCTTTGGGGAAAGTGATTAAAAAACTCACTTTTACAGGAAAAAAAAGGAAGCCCATGCAACAATCCATGGTGCACATCCTCCTCGCACTATGACACTCATGCATGGCCATCCAAACCACTCATTGAGGATCGTTGGGCTCTACTTGGCTTCACCTTATTTGGTGAGAGCTAACATCAGCACTCATGCAAAGTCATGCAAACCATCGCACATCGTGGACAGCTGAGCCCACTTCAGTTCACCTTATGAGGTGAGCACCCACACCCTCGGCGCGTGCCCATCCAAATGGTGTGGCACATCTCCGATGGTGGGGCTCACTTGGGTTCACTTGATGAGGAGAGACCCAACAGAACATGCTCAGATTGAAGGGACTCAAGCCTAGCGGATCAACATGTCGCCCTCAGCCATGCATTCTGTGGGGCCCAGTGGCGTGACAAGGCCCCACAGTAGCTGTGCGGTCACCAAATTGTCAGTGTCAGCACACAAGAAAGAATCGGAAGAACACAAAATCGTACCTGGTCCTGACAGGAGCGAGGCGTGGAGGGGAAGATACAATGCGGGCAGCGCCGGGTGGGGTTCTTTACTGACATCCCCATCTTTGATCTTGATCTTTAATTCCTTGGGCTCAGGAGCAAGGCGGTGGAGCGGCGAAGGGCTGGATCGCGTTCTGATGTGATTGAGGCCGAGGGAGGAGGTCCCAATCGGGGAGGGAAGATCATGGCCATCCATTTCACTGTTGTCATCATCGTCGTCGTAGTCTTCATCCTCCTCTTTTTCTTGTTTCCCTTCTTTTCTAGCAGTGCTGTGGTGGCGAATAGGGATGGGAGGGATCTTCTTCAGCTTGCATTTGGTTATTGGGGCCTCTAAAGGTGGAATTGGATCCAGACCGTCGGAATTCCAAATGCCGCTGGGGTTCGCATAAGAGGATGATGGTGATGATGGCATCGATGATGATGATGATAATGGTGTATGATGATAGAGTTGCGAGTCATGACATGGTGAGGAGGGGAAGAAGAGGTAGAGATTTGCGAGCTCATGATCGGTTAACACGCAATTTGCTATGCAGAGACAGATCAAACCCGAAGCATTCGGTTCTTTGGAGAAACGGAAAAAGAAGAGTAGGTTTTTTTTCTTACATCACGCCATACGTTCAACACAATACGTCGCCCTACTAGGTCCCACATTTTAAGACGACATCATAGCCCGACCGTCCATCATCTAACGCTAATTTTACTGTCCGTTTTAATGAAATGGTTCTGATTGTTCGAATCTAAATATCTCTATGAGTACATGTTATTGAGGACATTAAAGAAATTTTTTCAATGGCTCATGTTTGAATCATTCAAATTACGTATATCACTTAAACTATATATAAAATAAATTATACGACAACACACTATCATATAATTGATGTATATTAACTAATATTTACAATGTATATATATATATATATATATATATATATATATATATATATATATATATATATATACATTTAACATAAGTTTTGCTATACTAACCTATGCAATATAATCATAAAAATACATTATACATATTAATTATTGTAAATAAATACTTATCTATAACTATTAATGTATTATGCTAAATAATTATATAAATGTATTTTTTTTATAAAGTCTAAAACATTATTTACTATTATTTTATTATAATGTACAATAAAATACATTTACATATTTGTAAATAATGTTTATATGATATCCCAAATTAACTAGATGATTATATATACGTTATAATAAATATTAGTAAATAATGTTTTACACTTTATAAAAAAATAACTAAAATGCATTTATATATTTGTTTAGCATAATACATTAATAGTTATAGATAAGTAGTTATTTATAATAATTAATATGTATAATGTGTTTTATGATATATATGCATATGTTAGTATAGAAAAACTTAACATAATCATAACATATTTTATGATTATATATATGTTAAGTTTTTCTATACTAACATATGCATAAATAATCATAAAAATACATTATACATATTAATTATTTTAAATAAATACTTATCTATAACTATTAATGTATTATGCTAAACAAATATGTAAATGTATATATATTTTTTTTATAAAGTCTAAAACATTATTTACTAATATTTATTATAATGTATATATAATCATTCAGTTAATTTGGGATATCATATAAACATTATTTACAAATATGTAATTTATTTTATTTATGATGTATATTAACTAATTTGTGTATTATGTTAAATAAATATGTAAATGTATTTTATTATAATGTATAATCATTCAGTTAAATATCATATTTATACACTGATTTGATATATTAAAGATAATTTGGGATATCATATATGTTCTTGTAAATATATTGAAAAATTGCAATGCACTTCAATTCCTTCCATTTACTCCCATTCAAACAGAATATTTGGATTTCAAATGCATTTCATTTACTCCAACCATACACAATTGAGTTAGCCAATTCATTTACCTCCAATTCCATTTACAATTTACTTCATTTACAACTTCTAAATCGAGCCCTTAATTGAATTATTTGATTCAGTTCAACCTAACATTGAAAATGTCCTTTGGGGAAGGTGAATAAAAAACCCACTTTTATAGAAAAAAAAGGAAGCCCATGCAACAATCCATGGTGCATATCCTCCTCGCACCATGACATTCATGCTTGGCCATCCAAACAACTCATTGAGGATCGTTGGGCCCCACTTGGGTTCACCTTATTTAGTGAGAGCTAACATCAGCACTCATGCAAAGTCACGAAAACCATCGCGCATCGTGGACAGTTGGGCCCACTTCAGTTCACCTTATAAGGTGAGCACCCACACCCTCGGCGCGTGCCCATCCAAATGGTGTGGCACATCTCCGATTGGTGGGGTCCACTTGGGTTCACTTGATGAGGAGAGACCCAACAGAACATGCTCAGATTGAAGGGACTCAAGCCTAGTTGATCAACAAGTCGCCCTTAGACACGCATTCTGTAGGCCCAGTGGCGTAAGGCCCCACAGTAGCCGTGCGGTCACCAAATTGTCAGTGTCAGCACACAAGAAAGAATCGGAAGAGCACAGAATCGTACCTGGTCCTGACAGGAGCGAGGCGTGGAGGGGAAGATACAATGCGTGCAGCGCCGGGTGGGGTTCTTTATTGACATCCCCATCTTTGATCTTGATCTTTGAATATCGGGCTCAGGAGCAAGGCGGTGAAGCGGCAAAGGGCCGGATCGCGTTCTGATGTGGTTGAGGCCGAGGGAGGAGGCCCTAATCGGGGAGGGAAGATCATGGCCATCGGTTTCACTGTTGTCATCATCATCGTCGTAGTCCTCATCCTCCTCTTTTTCTTGTTTCCCATCTTTTTTAGCAGTGCTGTGGTAACGAACAGGAATGGGAGGGATCTTCTTCAGCTTGCATTTGGTTATTGGGGCCTCTAAAGGTGGAGTTGGATCCGGACCGTCGGAATTCCCAATGCCGTTGGGGTTTGCATCAGAGGACGATGGTGATGATGGCATCGATGATGATAATGATGGTGTACGATGATAGGGTTGCGAGTCATGGCATGGTGAGGAGGGGAAGAAGAGAGAGATTTGCGAGCTCATGATCGGTTAACACGCAATTTGCTACGCTGAGACAGATCAAACCCGAAGCATTCGGTTCTCTGGAGAAACAGAAGAGTTCATTTTTTTCCTTACATCGCGCCATACGTTTAACACAATACGTCGCCCCACTGGGTCCCACATTTTAAGACGGCATCATAGCCCGACCGTCCATCATCTAACGCTAATTTTACTGTCCGTTTTAATGAAATGGTTCTGATTGTTCGAATCTAAATATCTCTATGAGTACATGTATTGAGGACATTGAAGAAGTTTTTTCAATGGCTCATGTTTTGAATCATTAAATACGTATATCACTTAAACTATATATAAAATAAATTGTACGCTAACACACTATTATATAATTGATGTATATTAACTAATATTACAATGTGTATATATTATATATATATATATATATATATATATATATATATCATTTAACATAAGTTTTACTATACTAACCTATGCATATATAATCATAAAAATACATTATACATATTAATTATTGTAATAAATACTTATCTATAACTATTAATGTATTATGCTAAATAAATATATAAATGTATTTTTTTTATAAAGTTTAAAACATTATTTACTATTATTTATTATAATGTACAATAAAATACATTTACATATTTGTAAATAATGTTTAGATGATATCCCAAATTAACTAGATGATTATATATATATTATAATAAATATTAGTAAATAATGTTTTACACTTCATAAAAAAATAACTAAAATGCATTTAGATATTTGTTTAGCATAATATATTAATAGTTATAGATAAGTATTTATTTATAATAATTAATATGTATAATGTATTTTTATGATTATATATGCATATGTTAGAAAAACTTAACATAATCATGACATATTTTTATGATTATATATATGTTAAGTTTTTCTATACTAACATATGCATAAATAATCATAAAAATATATTATACATATTAATTATTGTAAATAAATACTTATCTAAACTATTAATGTATTATGCTAAACAAATATGTAAATGCTTTTTTTTTATAAAGTCTAAAACATTATTTACTAATATTTATTATAATGTATATATAATCATTCAGTTAATTTGGGATATCATATAAACATTATTTACAAATATGTAAATGTATTTTATTTATGATGTATATTAACTAATTTGTGTTTTATGCTAAATAAATATGTAAATATATTTTATTATAATGTATAATCATTCAGTTAAATATCATATTTATACACTGATTTGATATATTAAAGATAATTTGGGATATCATATATGTTCTTGTAAATATATTGAAAAATTACAATGCATTTCAATTCCTTCCATTTACTCCCATTCAAACAGAATATTTGGATTTCAAATGCATTTCATTTACTTCATCCATACACAATTGAGTTAGCTAATTCATTTACCTCCAATTCCATTTACAATTTACTTCATTTACAACTTCTAAATCGAGCCCTTAATTGAATTATTTGATTCAGTTCAACATAACATCGAAAATGCCCTTTGGGGAAGGTGAATAAAAAATTCACTTTTACAGGAAAAAAAAAGGAAGTCCATGCAGCAATCCATGGTGCATATCCTCCTCGCACCATGACACTCATGCATGGCCATCCAAACCACTCATTGAGGATCGTTGGGCCCCACTTGGGTTCACCTTATTTGGTGAGAGCTAACATCAGCACTCATGCAAAGTCACGCAAACCATCGCGTATCGTGGACAGCTAGGTCCACTTCAGTTCACCTTATGAGGTGAGCACCCACACCCTCGGCGCGTGCCCATCCAAATGGTGTGGCACATCTCCGAATGGTGGGGTCCACTTGGGTTCACTTGATGAGGAGAGACCCAACAGATCATGCTCAGATTGAAGGGACTCAAGCCTAGCTGATCAACAAGTCGCCCTTAGCCACGCATTTTGTGGGGCCCAGTGGCGTGGCAAGGCCCCACAGTAGCCGTGCGGTCACTAAATTGTCAGTGTCAGCACACAAGAAAGAATCGGAAGAGCACATAATCGTACCTGGTCCTGACAGGAGCGAGGCGTGGAGGGGAAGATACAATGCGGGTAGCGCCGGGTGGGGTTCTTTACTGACATCTCCATCTTTGATCTTGATCTTTGGTTCCTCGGGCTCAGGAGCATGGCAGTGGAGCGGCGAAGGGCCGGATCGCGTTCTGATGTGGTTGAGGCCGAGGGAGGAGGCCCCAATCGGGAAGGGAAGATCATGGCCATCCGTTTCACTGTTGTCATCATCGTCGGCGTAGTCCTCATCCTCTTCTTTTTCTTGTTTCCCTTCTTTTCTAGCAGTGCTGTGGTGGCGAATAGGGATGGGAGGGATCTTCTTCAGCTTGCATTTGGTTATTGGGGCCTCTAAAGGTGGAGTTGGATCCGGACCGTCAGAATTCCCAATGCCGTTGGGGTTCGCATCAGAGGACGATGGTGATGATGGCATCGATGATGATGATGATGATGGTGTATGATGATAGGGTTACGAGTCATAGCATGGTGAGGAGGGGAAGAAGAGACAGAGATTTGCGAGCTCATGATCGGTTAACACGCAATTTGCTATGCAGAGACAGATCAAACCCGAAGCATTCGGTTCTCTGGAGAAACGGAAGAGTTCGTTTTTTTCCTTACATCGCGCCATACGTTCAACACAATACGTCGCCCCACTGGGTCCCACATTTTAAGACGACATCATAGCCCGACCGTCCATCATCTAACTCTAATTTTACTGTCCGTTTTAATGAAATGGTTCTGATTGTTCGAATCTAAATATCTCTATGAGTTCATGTATTGAGGACATTGGAGAAGTTTTTTTAATGGCTCATGTTCTGAATCATTCAAATTACGTATATCACTTAAACTATATATAAAATAAATTGTACGCCAACACACTATCATATAATTGATGTATATTAACTAATATTTACAATGTATTATACTATATATATATATATATATATATATCATTTAACATAAGTTTTTCTATACTAACCTATGCATATATAATCATAAAAATATATTATACATATTAATTATTGTAAATAAATAGTTATCTATAACTATTAATGTATTATGCTAAACAAATATGTCAATGTATTTTTTTTATAAAGTCTAAAACAGTAGTTACTATTATTTATTATAATGTACAATAAAATACATTTACATATTTGTTTAGCATAATACACAAATTAGTTAATATACATCATAAATAAAATACATTTACATATTTGTTAATAATGTTTATATGATATCCCAAATTAACTAGATGATTATATATACATTATAATAAATATTAGTAAATAATGTTTTAAACTTTATAAAAAAAATAAATAAAATGCATTTACATATTTTTTAGCATAATACATTAATAGTTATAGATAAGTATTTATTTGCAATAATTAATATGTATAATATATTTTTATGATTATATATCCATATGTTAGTATAGAAAAACTTGACATATATATTATATATATTATTTAACATAAGTTTTTCTATATTAACATATGCATATATAATCAGAAAAATATATTATACATATTAATTATTGTAAATAAATACTCACTTATAACTATTAATGTATTATGCTAAATAAATATGTAAATTTATTTTATTTATTTTTTTATAAAGTCTAAAACATTATTTATTAATATTTATTATAATGTATATATAATCATTCAGTTAATTTGGGATATCATATTAATATTATTTACAAATATGTAAATGTATTTTATTTATGATGTATATTAACTAATTTATGTATTATGCTAAACAAATATGTAAATGTATTTTATTATGATGTATAATCATTCATTTAAATATCACATTTATACACCGATTTGATATATTAAAGTTAATTTGGGATATCATATATGTTTTTGTAAATATATTGAAAAATTCCAATGCATTCCAATTCCTTCCATTTACTCTCATTCAAACAAAATATTTAGATTTTAAATGCATTTCATTTACTCCATCCAAACACAATTAAGTTAGCCAATTCATTTACCTCCAATTCCATTTCCAATTTATTTCCATTTATAACTTCTAAATCAAGCCCTTAATTGAATTATTTGATCTAGTTCAACAGAGCATCGAAAATGCCCTTTGGGGAATGTGATTAAAAAATTCACTTTTATAGGGAAAAAAAAGAAGAAGCCCATTGTGAGACTCGACCTGAGTCCGCATGTGTGCATGTGCGTGTATGAGCATGCATCTCGTTCATTTTGGTCTCGCGGTTCTACTAGTCAAATTTCGGTGATCCGCGACCATCGGGTAGTGTTTACGTCATCCTTGAGTTTGGTCACATAGACCCGACTCAGATTGACCCGAGACCTATGCCATTGTGTCCGCCTCGTCGCTGCGATTCCGTCGCCGCGTCCCGTGCGTTCATCTGATATGTACATCTCAAGTTATGAGCATTGATCGATATGGGCCATTGATTGCATGATTGGTGGACCCCACCATGGGTTGCACGTTTTCCCATGCCATCATTTCACCCTAGGCTGAGATTTCTAGAAAAGGCTATTACCCTAAGCCTTGTTAATATCACCATAGGCCACCATCATTGCCTAGGAGAGAGAGAGCCATCATTATAAGTCTTAAAAGTCTCTCTCTCTCTCTCTCTTTTCCTCTCATTTCTCTCTCTCTCTTCTCTTCTTCCCTAGCAATTTCCCTCCATTTCTCCAGCCCATCTTCCCTCCATTCCAGCCCCTTCTCCCTAAAATACCACCTCATCTACCCCTTCTCACTTGATCTTATCCATTGATCCATGTTGCTTGGAGCCTCTAGATGATGGTGATGTAAGTTTCAAGGTTGATCTAGGTGGGTGCTCTTAGATCCTTCTTCATTTCTTTCTTAGGAGCTTGTGGGACCCATCAAGTGGTGATGGAGGTCCCTCATGTCTCCATGGTTGAGGCCAATGGCCCTTTTTCCTTGCATGCATGATCCATGAATGGGGTCATTCTCCATGGACCCCATCATGGCATTTTCCTTTGATGCATGTCATTTTCCTCTCTTGTGGCTGGATTATTTTTATTTTCCATTATTCTATTCTTGATTTCCTGATGTGTGTGGCCCACTTAGTGGTCCCGGAATATCCAGACCGTCCAAGCAAAGTGGACGTCTATGGTTGTCCATTCCTTGGACGTTGACACTCTATTTGTTCCATTTTGGGCACATGCAATGGGTTTCATGAAGGGGGTATGGCCTGGATGTTTGTGGGGCCCACTAAGGTGGATCTTAACACAAATTTTGTGGGGTATTTTTCCATTTAATCAGTGGTTATGTTCAGTTATTTTCAGACATACCTTGCTGTCCAGAAAAATTCTGGACTGTTTTTGGGTTATTTTTGGCACAGATTATGAACTGATTTAGAGGATGTTTTACCTCCAATATTTGATTATTTCTGGAGGTGTGGACCCCACCTAGAAGTATGTTGAATTTCACCTTCATCCGTCCCTGTTTGATCACCCAAAAGAGTGGGCCAAGGAGAGTGGATAGTCCAGATTTTCTGGACTGTCTAGCAACCCTGCTTGCTGTACAAACATAATTATCAGTTTGTTTCTAAAATGGTGGGCCACCTTTGTGGACCCCACCTTGTTGTATACTTGTGTAGGGATGTTGGTCCTACATTTTCTTAAAATTTGGCAGACCTGGGCCCGCTTTAATGGGGTGCACAAATCAGGGACAACAGCATTGTTTCAGTAGTAGCATTGTTTCAGAAATACCTTGCTGTCCATAAATTGTAGGAGTTAAATAAAATACTTTTACTATCCCAAAAGTTCTAAAATTTTGCAGAGAGGTGTCCCACCTATGTTAAGACCTACCTACAAAATTTTAGGGCCAATGGACCCCATTTGGGCATCCAAAAGGGTGGGCCAATATAGTGGGCTGTCAGAAATTTCTGCTATGCAGTCCAGCAGCATAGTTCCATAAAAATAAATTTTTTAAAAATATTTTCTCAGAAGGTGGGCCATATTTCTAGGTCCCACCTTGTTTTAGGCTTGATGAGAGACCTTGGGTTCAAATTTTAGGAATTTTGGAGGCCCAGAACCCACCCATTTGGATGGTCCAAATTCTGTACGGTTATTTCCGGCAACATTCCACCCTGTATACATTATAACTCCTGAATTTATTAAAATACTTCTGAGTATCCAAAAATTATGAAACTTTACAGGGAGGTGGTACACTTATGGTGAGACCCACCTACAAAATTTAGGGCCAATGGACTCTTGTGCACATCATGGCAAGGCCCGTACTGGCCCACCACGTTGGGACGTCCAGGCCAGTCCGATTTTCTGGACAGCTTGTTTCATTCAAATTAATTAAATTATTTCTAGATGTCCAAAAATTCTGAAATTTTGTGGGGTTGTGCTCCACCTATGGATGGACCATCTTACAAATTTTTAAGGCCATCAGGCCCCTGGACTGACCGTGGTATGACCTGTAAATTGGGTCAGTTTTGGGCCAAATACCCAGGCCCATATGCCTAACCACCATGGGATGCCTCTACCTTGGGCTGCTGGGCCTGCATTCTAACGGCATGGCCCACTTGAAGTAAGTGTTGTATATCACCCTTCTTATCTAGTGGGACCCACTGTGATATGTGTGGGTCACCATGGGTCAGTAACCCATTTAAATTAAATAAATTTCTGGACTCCAGCAGGCCCAGGAAGTGGGTGGGCTGAAATTCCAGCAAGGGGCCCAAATTTGTGCATAGTTGATCTTTTGGAGCCGTGGCGGCCCATCAGATTTAAGGGAGTATTGTACACACTCTTTGCTCTCCTTCCTTAGACATTTTGGGCTTAATTAGTGCCTCTTGAGGCCCACCTTTGTAGTGGTTTGTGGGCTAGCCTTAACCAGAATTTTTGATAGTTTTATAGGCCCAATGGACTTGAAACCTATCCCTTGAGCCCAAGATTGTGCAAGGGCTGACCTTATTGATTCATGGGCCTAATGGGCTATCTACAAGCTGATCATGTGTATTTATTAGCCTTGATGCCCTCATAAAATGCTTAATTGTGGGCTGACTTGCAAGGCCCACATAAATGTATATTGTGGAGGGCCTTACTAAGTCTTTAGGCTGGTGTGGCAAGGCCTACACTGTGATCAGTATAGGCCTTGCCCATGTGTATTCTTGGACTTATGAGCTGCCCTCAAGTCCACCATAATGTATGAATTGGATGACTTTTATTTTGGGCCATTTCTTTAGGACCCATTATGTGATATAGTATATGCATGTTTGTGTTAGCAAGTAGGCCTTGTGAACTCAGTTATTTTAGATAGGCCCATTGATCTCGAGCCTATAGTCTCCTATCTATTGTGATGGGCTTAGGGCAATAATACACAAGAAGTTGGGCCCTTGGCTGCCCACTAAACTGACCCTGTACTTGGGCCAAAAGTGAGGCCCAACTCACTTGTGTTAAATGTGAAACTTGCCCATGTAAATGAATTACTGGGCTGCCCATGAAACTCACCACAACATGTGGAATTATGACCTTTGTGGTTGGGCCCAAACCTTACTTGAGGGCCCACTATATGGCCTATGAGTTGGGCTTGGTGTATGGCCCATTAGGCTATGCATTGCTTGGGCTTTAGACCTTACATTATATGAGTAGTGGCGGGCTACCTCTTGGAAACCAGTTGAGGTTAGATGTCCTCCTGGGTGATCTTAAGGTAGGCCCATAGGTTTCTCTATGGATGGTTAAAGGCCCACCATAGACCCTAGGCCATTTGTTTAAGGCTCAATGTGTATATATGTGGAACCTATCTTAACGCATGATTGGTCCAGGCCGTTCAAGCCTTGAATCGCCCAATTATGGAAGCACTCTCTACCTTGGGTTGCTGCTGATTCACATTCCAGTAGCAGGCCCACTTGATCTTTTCTCGACGTATACACACCCTCCATCTGGTGGGGCCCCCTGTGAATATTGTTGGCCTTCATGAGATCATTCCCACTTATTTGATTAATTTCTGGGCTTTAGCAGGCCTAAGAAGCTGAGGGGGCCAAACATTTATCAAGGAGACTCAAATGTACATTGTTATGGTTGAAACTTTATTGGACATGGGACCCACCATATTGAGAACTTGTGTACGTATTGTATGCTTGTGTTTTCTTATAATCCTTGGGCTTAATCAGTGCATTCTTTTGGGTCACCTTTAGTGATCACATGAGGACCCCATTTTAGATCAGATTTTTGGGGCATCCCATGAGCCTAGAGTGGGTTGGGACGTCTCAGCTTGGCCCAACCATATATTGGGCCAGCTTCCACCATTTTGATGGACTTGTGGGCTAAGATAAGGATAGTATTGGGCTCTTGGTTGCCCACTTAAATTGCTAGTTCTTGGGCTAATGTAGTTGGGCCCATTTCATCATCCAAACTTAAACTTATTTTGGGCCGTATATTGTGTATGCGGGCTGCCCACCAAGTCCAACTTAATGCATGGATTCTATGGCCATTGGGAATTGAGCCTTGGGCCTTAATTTCTCTCTTGGGGCCCATGTTGTTAAAAGTGGTGTTATATCTTTTTATGGCCTATTATGAGGGATATATGTATGTGGTTACCTGTGTTCTTATCTTGAATGTAGGGCCTTGGGCCTTGTATCCATATAGTTCGTGGTTGAGATGCCTCTTGGGAATGGTGGTTAAATGTCCCCATTATGGACCCATCTAGGCCCGATTGTATCTAAATGTGATTAGATGCTCATCTTAACTCTTGCTAGACTCACTTCTGTGTTACTTAGACACGTAGTTGTATGCTTAGTCCTGTGGGCTACCCCAGGTAAATGGGCCCCCACTAGAAGTTGGGTTCCTTAAGGATATTGTCTAAGTACCTAGTTTTGGTTCCTTCTTGGATAGAATGAATGTAATATACATTGTATATCGCCATATAGTGTGATTAAATTCATCCTCATGACCCATGTACATCATTATATGCTTGGTTGACACTGAACCACTGTGTGTGTATGATCATATTGTGTCAATGGGCATTGCATGTTACCTTCTCCAAGGGACGTAGTATTCCCTCTTGAGCATGTTGGATGCTTGGAATTGATGCATAGTTGATTGTGTGATTCATACATCTGGCATTGCATAACATATGGACAATTATCGCCCTTGCTTGATCAGGGTTGTAGCCTCCACAGATACATTGTGGATGGCCATGTTTGGACACCGAAAATGTTACTTGAACATACTGGGTGCATAGGATGCCCATGGGTGAAATTCTCAAAACTTCCATGGTACCAAGGATCTACTCCAACGCCGTGACCGAGTGGAATATATGAGCGCACGAGGGCCTTATACCGTTAGGCCGCGACTCCCACTCTCGTGTAGTCGGTTGGATAGGGGTGTGGCCTTACTCGCCTGATGTAAGGGGGCATTGCTAGGCTGAGTCTGACCAGCTCGTGAATGGGTCCGCTACCGTCAGGCCTTGTTGGTGATTGGTTGTCCACAGGTGGGTAGTGAGGTCTCTTACGCTCGTTTGACTGTGCGGGGTCTGTAGAGTGGCAGTCATCCAGTAGTGTAATGGACCTCGGTGATTTCCTTATGATGGAAATGTACTTGATATGTGGATTGGATATGAGCACTGACATTACTTCGCATTGCATTTACATCGGCTGTGTAAGCCTCATATTGCATCGCCTTGGCATGGTGCCCAGTACTCATTACATTATAGTACTCATCACATTGCAGTACTTATATTGCATTACAGTACTCATTGCATTACAGTACTCATCCCATTACAGTACTCATTGCATTATATAGCCTTGGTATGGCTTCCTGCATTATCGTACTGCCTTGGTATAGTTTCTTGCATTCATGATAGCCTTGGTAAGGCTAGTGTATTGGTATTAATCATGACTCCCTTCTGCATTCTCTATCTTCTTCTGAGCACCATTGTCACACACCTTCACCACCCTCTAAGCTTTCTATAAGTTTATGCACGATTGATGCGTGCAGGAGATCCTAGGCAGGCGTCGTAGCAGCAAAGCGTGGAGTAGAGTTGAGCTTGAGGACTCCAGTGTTGCTGACTCTTTTCTCTCTTTTCCCATTATCTTATGTATGTCCTTTCGGACCTGATGTAAGCTTGTAAAAGTTCAAATTCTTAGTGGATTTTGTGATGTGTATCCTTTGTTACTTCCAGATGTACTTGTTGTGATCTTGGGTGTGCTCATATTGGTAATGATTATACTGTTATGAAAATCCTCCTTGTAGGATCCCAGGATCGGAACCTGCCTCAGGAGCCGAGAATGGGGTACTACGGAGGCTGTTGCGGCCAGAACCGGTCATCGGGTTCCTTGTGAGTCCGGTTACCGAGTCTGGGGCGTGACACCCATGCAACAATCCATGGTGCACATCCTCCACGCACCATGACACTCATGCATGGCCATCCAAACCACTCATTGAGGATTATTGGGCCCTACTTGGGTTCACCTTATTTGGTGAGAGCTAACATCAGCACTCATGCAAAGTCACGCAAACCATCGCGCATTGTGGACAATGGGCCTAGTTCAGTTCACCTTTTGAGGTGAGCACCCACACCCTCAGTGCGTGCCCATCCAAATGGTGTGGCACATCTCCGATTGGTGGGGCTCACTTGGGTTCACTTGATGAGAAGAGACCCAATAGAACATGCTTAGATTGAAGGGACTCAAGCCTAGTTGATCAACAAGCCGCCCTCAGCCACGCATTCCGTGTGGCCCAGTGGCGGGGCAAGGCCCCATAGAAGTCGTGCGGTCACCAAATTGACAGTGTCAGCACGCAAGAGAGAATCGGAAGGGCAGGAAATTGTACTTAGTCCTGACAGGAGTGAGGCGTGGAGGGAAAGATACAATGAGGGCTGCGCCGAGTGGGGTTCTTTACTGACATCCCCATCTTTAATCTTGATCTTCGATTCTTCGGCCTCAGGAGCAAGACGGTGGAGCGGCGAAGGGCCGAATCGCGTTCTGATGTGGTTGAGGCCGAGGGAGGAGGCCCCGATCGGGGAGGGAAGATCCTGGCCATTCGTTTCACTGTTGTCATCATCATCATCATCATCGTCCTCATCCTCGTCATCCTCCTCTTTTTCTTGTTTCCCTTCTTTTCTAGCAGTGCTGCAGCGCCGAACTGGGATGGGATTTTCTTCAGCTTGCATTTGGTTATTAGGGCCTTTGTAGGTAGAGTTGGATCCGGACTGTCGGAATTCCCAATTCCTCTAGGGTTCGCATCAGAGGACAGTGGTGATGATGGCATCGATGATGATGATGATGGCGTATGATTGTGAGACTCGACCCGAGTTTACATGTGTGCATGTGTTTGTGTGAGTATGCATCTCGTTTATTTTGATCAAGCGGTCCTACCGATCAAATTTAGGCCAACCGCGACCCTCAGATAGTGTTTGCGGTCATCCTTTAGTCCGATCACGTAGACCCGACTCGGGTCGACCCTAGACCTATGCCATCTTGTTCGTATCGTCGTTGCGGTTCTAACGACGCGTCTTGTGCGTTCATCCGACTTATAGATCAAAAGTTATGAGCATTTCATCATGTGGCCCACTTTTTGTACAAAAGCATATGGACCACTCTCATGGCACAAGTTTCATACACACCAGCCACACACACTACAATTCCCATGGAATAAACACTACCCACCCTAAACACTACCCACACCTAACCTACCCTAGCAAACATTGTTTGTATCACCATAGGTCATGTTTGCTCTCTCTAACCAAGGAGGAAAGCAATGATGACTCTCCTACAACCCTCCCTTCCTCTCTCTCCTCCTTCATTTCTCTCATTTTCCTCTTCCATGGTGGAATGTCCAGCCCTCCCTCTCCCAATTTTCAGCAACTTCTCCTTCCTTTCTTCCTCCATCTAGCCACCACAAACTCATCTTGACCATTGAACCTTAAAGCTTGGAGCTTGGAGCACTCAGTGTTGGTGGTAGCTTGAAGATTCAAGGTGGATGTTTTCCATAAATGTTAATCTTCTTTCCCTCTCTTAGTTCTTTTGTTTCTTCATGTAGGGAACAAGTGAGACCCACTAATCCATGGTGGGGATCCCATCTAACCCTTTGGATGTGGCCAATGGGCCCATCTTGTGCATGCATGACCATGCATGAGATTTTTCCCTTGATGGACCCCTTGCATGGGGATTTCCTCTATTTTCCTAAGTATGATGGGTCATCTAGACCCTTGCATATGGCTGGGATGGCATCCCAACCCTTCGTCTCAAAGATCTAGGTCATGCATCATAAGATCTAGGTTGTACATGTGTTTGTAATGTTGTTTGTAGTGATGATTGTGTGGGGATGGCTCAATAGTGGCTGATCCCTCCCCCGATGGCCGGATGCTCCTCCTTTTCTTGTTGAGAGTGCTAATCATGAGTGTATGGCCCACCTTGTGGACCAACAAGATCCCAACCATCCATAGAGGGGATATTTTCACAAGTCCTCCCATTGAACGTGTGGCCCCTAAATGCACAAAAATGGGTGCATGTAAGCTTGTTTTGGTGATGGGATGGTTTGGATATTTGTGGGGTCTACTTGGGTGGACCACACCATGATTTTCAGGGGCTAGATCCCCATTTAATTTATGGTTGTAATTTATTTTTTTTGAAGTACATATTGCTGTCCAAATCTGTCTGGACTGATTTTTAGGCCACCTTGGGGCCTGATTTCTAGATATTTGGTGGGAATAATAAAACAAACTAATAGGTGATTCTTGTAGCCTCATGACCCACCTACAACCCTACCAAATTTCAGCCCCATTGGACCCCATTTGGGCATCCAAAAGGGTGGGCCAACTTAATGGACTGCTAGGAATTTTAGTTGTGCAGTCCAGCAGTATAGTCCCATGAAAACAAAATTTTAAAAATATTTTCTCAGAAGGTGGGACATCTTTCTAGGTTCCACCTTGTTGTAGGATTGATGAGGGACCTTGGGTCCAAATTTCAGAAAATTTGGAGGCCCAGAACCCACCCATTTGGATGACCCAAATTCAGAGCAGTTATTTTCAACAACATTCCACTTTGGACACATTGTAACTACTGAATTTATTAAAATATTTATGGGTATCCAAAAATTTTGAAAATTTACAGGGAGGTGGTACACCCATGGTGGGATCCAGATACAAAATTTTGGGACCAATGGACCCCTTTACACACCGTGACGAGGGCCGGACTAGCCCACCACGTTGAGACGTCCAGGTAAGTCCGATTTTCTGGACTGACTTTTTTAAAAAAAAAATTAATTCAAATACTTAGGAATATCTAAAAATTCTAAAATTTTTTGGAAGTGTGGATTGCCCATGGAAGTGTCATCCTACAAAATTTTAGACCCAATGGACATTCGAGCTGACCATGGTGTGGCCTGCAATTTAAGTCAGTTTTGGGCTAGATACCCAGGCCCGTAGGACTACCCACCATGGGATGCCCTGTAACGTCCCGTCCAACCAGCACAGTGTCCTGGGGCGACCACGTAGGATTTATCGCAGGACCGTTCGGTTAAGCCACTCGTGGTAGGATACCATAAATAATATCATCCAAGATTAAACCAATTTAGTAGACCTGGCTGGCCATGATAGGGCTTAGTGTGGGCCACCAAACCAGATGGCTGTTTGCACCTAAAAGACCGCTTGTGCAGGCCGTACAGCGACCGAGGATGGTCGAAAAATTCTAAAACTTGGTGTGGCCGTTGGTCTTATTGGGCTTGAAGGCCATCGCAGACTGCAACCTCTGCAGGCGCCCAGAAGTAGGATCTGGCGTAGGCCCAATGCGCCCCACCAATGCCAGAATTGAAATCTAGCACTGGTCAAGGAAATTGAAATGTGAGACATTCCAGCCGTCAGATTTCTTCCGAATTTACGGTGATGATTTGATATATTTTTCAACGCCCGTTCACCAAATCTGGGACCCGATCGTGGCACCATGACCGTTGATCGCAAATCGGACCCGTGCGATCAAACCCTATATCCCATCGCTCCCAAATTTTGCACAGCCCTTCATTGGGCCATGGATCACCTAACCTATAAGTTTTATGGCTAGAAGACCACCAGAACTATTCCAATCACCGAAATGGGCCCTACAAGGCCACTTAAAGGTCGGAAGCGCCTTCTCAGATCATATAACCGTTCATCCGTTCGTCCTCAATTTTTACATGGACCCTAGTCAGGTTAGGAGACAACTACACGCCAAATTTGGTGGCCAGTGAGGCGTTAGGGCCACCTCAACACTCAATAGGGGTCCCATAGGTCTAAGTTGGAAAAACTAGGAAACATGGGGCCAAGAGACCCAACTCTAGGTAAATAAGCCCTAGCCCTCTTTCACAACCTCATTCACTCTCTCAACAACAACCCTCTCTCCCTCCTATCTCTCCCTTCATCTCCCAACAACCCATTCCTCTTCTCCTTAATTTCCTTCAAATCTCCAACAACCAAGCTCTCCCTCAAACCTCTTCCAAAACTCCAACAACCCATCTCTCTCCCTAGCAACTTCCACCCTCCTCCAACGACCAAGGAGAGTGAAGTAAGAAGAAGGGGTAGGCAAGGAAGTGTGGTAGACCCTAAATCGAGTTGGGGCCCAAGAGAATCGACCCTTCAACACCTTCTCCCTTCCCAAGGGGGAAAACCCTCCGCCACAAACCCAAATTCGTCCGTGGGCCATCTAGGTAAGATCCTCTCCCCTTTTCTTCTTGAAATCCATGTATTATGGTGGGATTGGCATAGAAAACTAACATGCAAGAGTTTGGTTTAGGGATTCCGGCCGATCGTCCTAAAAGCCTCTTTCCTAGGACGTTTTTCGTGTCGTTAACGATCCATAGGTGCTGACTATTGCTCTTAGGTGGCCTAGCACCAATTTTAGTGTGGATTTAATGATTTTGAGTGCTTGGATGTCATACTTGGAATTCTAGAGAGAACCCTAGGGATTTTCATGTTGTTGGATTTGTTAGAATATGCATGTTTAATTCTCAAACGTGATATATATTGTGCCTTCATATGATATTATGTCGGATGATAACATGCTTGTGTTTGTTGATTCATTTCCATCATATGTAGTGCTTTATTGCGTGTGTGATTATTTACCGTTATGCTTATGATTCCTCAAGATGGAGGAAGTGTTTAACTTCCTCACACAACCCACACACACTCACATGTATCTAAATTTTATGATGATACTGGTTTGCTTGTTAAAGGTATTTGTTTTGTATGGTTAGGATGCATGAGTTTATGACATGAATGTGCTAGTTGATAATATGAGTAGTGGGCATGCTGTAGGTCTCTTTTCGCTCTCTTGGGGTGGTCAGGAACCTTACAAGAGAGGGTAGTCCCATCGGTAGGACTACGCTAAGGCTAAACTCGCGGATTGGGCAGGAGTGTTCGGGTGGCTGTAGTTCGACTACGTGGGTCCCTTGTGCCCGAGGTCATTCGTCTCACTCTTGCCTGATTTGTGCGGACTAGCCCACTACCTGATCACCCTGTTTGTTAACCATGTTCGCCCACATATGTATGGAACCTGATGCACCCTACAACATTTGCGGCCCACTGATAACTAGATTACAATTGGTCCACAGTCTCGTGAGTCGGGCATGGTGGAATGGGACACTGTGTCCGAGCTGTCGGCCTACGCTGGGGTACCGCGCCTCCCCGTAGTGACCGCGAGCGATCCCTTCCCTATCGGCACTCCTCATGTGCTTGGAGTCGGGAATGAGGACCCCGACGGGATCACGGACCACGAGGACTCAGCCTCATACGTTGATGGGGCCTTGCCCTCGCAACCAGATTAGGGCAGTGACATGTAAGGTGATCCAGAATCCTCAACCTGCTGGATGAATGGACTTTAACTAACAACTCGGCTAACACGATCGCATTTCACGCATTAGTTAGGGTGGCGACTCGGAAGTCGAGGTCGCACTGAGGGAGTGTTGACATATGCGATCGTAGACGTAGTCGCTTGAGGGAGTGTTGTGGCGAGGGCATGCATCATATCATCGCATTTCATGCACATTTAACAAGAGTTATAGGTGTTGCTGATTTCTTGCTTTTCATTAAATTCCTATTATAATTGATGCCTGTTACAACTTAAGATTAATGGTTCACACTGAGTTGATCACTCACTCCCACTCTGGGACGGTGTTTTAAAACACCAACCAGACACTTCCATAGATGCAGGTGGCAAAGATCAGGAGAAGCCTAGCACTGCGGACTTGGATGAGGAGGAGTACTCCTACTTCCAGTTGATGGATGGAGCTGCGTCGGATCCGTAGCTGTGACGACGGACTGCTGAGCTGAGAGCTCAGTCCTATTCTTTTGGACATGATATTATTTTTGTGATTTTGTCGGGTGGCGCCATGTGCCCCTTATTCTTTTGGACGTGTACATATATATTTGTGTTGTTTTTCTTCCATTTCAGTAGACTTGTGGTTGTGATTCATGCTCCATGTTGTTCCAAATTTGCGCAGTTAATTTGACTAATCCTATAACCATAAAACGCATGATAAGTGACCTCAGAAACTCCGGAGTTGAGTATACACACGACCCCCGATTTTCAGGGCGTTACAGTTGGTATCAGAGCATGGTTTGGGATTAATTGGGCCATGGGTCATGAACTCACTACGCGTCCGCTGACTTGTGAGGATGCACAGTAGCAGCCCAACCGGGACTTAGGACGCAAGTCACTACCCTAGAAGTTTAGAGTGTATCGGTCTAGGATCGAGCCGACCATCTTAGGTAGCGGTGATAGGAATTGGGATCGCAAGTTGTACTGGATCAAGGGATTGAAGACCGGAGCCAACATCCAAGTGCGACGAGCTAGTTTTGGACCAATTTCGACTGATCCGGCCCATTTGGGGATAGAGACTTAGCGGTGAACTAAATTTTCACCAGAAATAGTGGAAACATAGAAAATCGGACTTTTTACCCCTAAGTGGGAAGAATCTCCCACAACGAATAGGCCCATTGCGTAGATCGGTCTCTCCTACCCCAAATTCATATATGGCATGTCATGTAACTCATTCCGGACAGGGGGGCTATGGTCGCCGCAAAACAACAAAGTCGGGGGGCCGGCGCCGCCAGCGCCCAACCTCGGCGCCCGAAGGACAGAGAGCCGGCGCCACAACGCCCAGCCCGGCGCCGCCAGCGCCCAACCTCGGCGCCGCAGCGCCCGACGCCGAATTTGGGGGTTTCTCCTCCATTGCAATTCAAATACGAGTGGGGCCCACCTTTCTTTCTATTTAGGGATTTTTAGGGCCATTTTCCTCCATTCCAACACTTCTCCATCCCTCTTAAACTCTCTCCAAGGAAAACCAATCACCCATTCCCCTCCTCTCTCACACTCCCATCCTAGACTCCTCCAACTCACCTTCTTCTTCAAATCCTCCTACTTCTCAAACCCATTCTCCCTTTTCCTCTCAAACCCATCCTTCCAAACCATCCCACATCCATTTCTTTTCTTTTTCCAAAAAGAAACCGCCTCCAACCAAAACCCCATTACCTCAAACTCCATTTTCCATTTCACCAACTCCATTTCCAACATCACCCCATAAACCCCCTTCTAAACACCACCTTCACTCCCCCATATCCTCCATCCCTCTTCCTCATTTCCCAACCCTTTTTCCATCTCCAAATCCTTTCTATTTACCTTTCCAACAAACCTCATCTCAAGCTCATCCCCAAGTCTCATTTTCCAAACCCATTTCAAATCCTATCCTTCTCCCATTACCATTTTCATTCTCCTAACCCATCTCCACATCCCTTCTCCCAATTCCACACTAAACCCACTCCTCTTCAAAATATTCTCATCAAACCCATTCCTAGAAACCTTTCTTCATTTTGTCCATCCAAGTAGTTCCTTTCCTCATGGGAAAAAAGAGACCCACACCCGCCGAACCGGGACCGAGCCGAGAAAGGCGGAACAAGCAAAAGGCCGATCCGAACGGGAAGACGGTTTCCGAAGTTCGATCCAAGCGCCAAAACGATTCCCACGGAAGGCTAGCAACTCAGGCCTTTCAATCGCCCGTCGAAGATATGAGAAATTTTCTACAGCGCAGTGTCGCCTTTGAAGCCTCCGTGCTACAGCGCAATGTCGCCTTTGAAGCCTCCGTGGAGGAACATCTATTCGACCTATGCGCTGTACTCGCCCGTCTTATGAAAAAGGACTGGGGCCCGGTCTTCTACGGAAATCATAGGGCAGATGAAGGATTGGTTAGAGCCTTCTATATGCGGATTAGGAACCCTCGGTTCAAGCCTCTGGGCTTTGATCTTGTTGTGGGAGGCGAGAGGACTCCCGTTGGGGTGGCGGACATTGCTGACGTGCTTGGTGTGGTGCAGGGCGAGTTCCAGATTGATGAGGGGTGTCTAGATTCAAGTCAGGCCCGCGATGTGTGAACCCGCTTTTTGTGTGGCCGTGTAGCTCAGTGGAAACGTGGAGAGCGCGCACAAGGTCTGAGCGCGGCCAACTTGACCCCAGAGTATCGGGTATTCCACCGCATCTGCACCCATAACGTGTACCCGAGATTGATAAATCGCTCCGAGTGCTCCCGTTATATGGTGGAGTTTTTATACCAGGTGGGGAGGGGAGCCGATGTGTGCCTCCCCAGTGTTGTACTTCACCAAATTATGTGGGCTGCACGAGCCACAAGGAAGAGCGCATGCCTCCCGTTCGGTCGCCTGATCTGTCGGATGGCCTCAGAATATGGAATACGCGGATCGAACGGAAATCCGGTACCGGTACAGCTTCTGGGCGACGACATGTTGAACCACCTGAGGGCGGGTCCCAAGCAGCGACAAGCCCACATCAACTAATACGGGGACCCTGACGAAGAAGAAGATGACAGCGATGGGGATGAAGAGGAAGGAAGTGAGGGCGAGGGAGAGGCCGAAGCGCTTGGAGGTCCCGAGGAAGCTGAAGAAGCAGAAGAGGCCGAGGAAATTGAAGGAGTCGGTGAGGAGCCACCTATCGCCCCAGATGTACTTGGGCGTTTGGGTATGCTCGATTCTAGGATGGCCAGGATCGAGGAGAACCAGGCGAGAATTGTGGAAAATCAAGCAAAGCAGGAGAAGTGGAACAAGAAGATGTACCAGGCCATAAAGGTCCTGATCTACTGTAGTAGGGGGGAGGAAGCACCCCCGTTCCTGTCTAGCTCGGAAGAGTAGCAGTTAACTCTAGGAATAACTAGTAGTTGCTTTATGTTAGTTATGACTATCTACATATAATGTAGGGTAGCTAGGACCTTTGCTTTCTAGCGTATATTTCCTTTCTGGCTAACATGTTTACTTATGTTTGTAACCCATGCTGTAACATGTAACTAGCCATGTCAATGGCATTTTGAAATCAATGTGAATGCATGGACTGCTTCGAAAGTATTATTTTTGCCTTTTCTCTTTTGAATTGCCTGTATGTACATTGTCTGTGATCACGAATGGATTATATATGGATCTCGCCCATGTACACATAACCTGGGTATGAGAAATGTTCTAGTACCTAACCCATTCAAGGGCCTTTTCAGGAAATGCCTCCCCAACAGGATGGTCGATTTGTTCGCCTTCCTCACGGCGGCTTGCTCGATCGGGACCAGGTCCCTGTCGAGCAACAAGGCCCACATGGGGCGGACAGTTCCCAGAATACGGGAAGTACCACCCAGGAGGCGGCCCCAAATGCTCCGCCGCCACAAGTCGCGGCACCTGTACCCCCTCCGCCACCGTCCATGGATCAGATGGGCCAAATGTTGCTTCTCATGCAGCAACAACAACAGATGATGGCCGCGAGTATGCAACAACAACAGCAGATGATGGCCACAAATATGCAACAACAACAACACATGTTGGCCATAGTGATGAGGGCCTTGATCCAAAATTTGGGCACGCCACAACCGGAACCACCCACTACGGCTGCGCCCACCACTAGCGGAAGTAACCTATTTCAACAATTCCAAAGGCATAGGCCGCCTACCTTCGCCGGTACCCACCGCCCAGAGGAAGCGGAGTACTGGCTCAATCGAGTCACCAAGCTGCTGCGGCTTCTCCACTGTTCTGAGGTGGAGAATGTGGAGCTCGCCTCTTACCTCTTTGAGAAAGAGGCAGATCTATGGTGGGAAAGCGTCCTCAGGTCCCTTCCTGAGGGCTACGTATGGACGTGAGAAGCGTTTGAAGCCCGTTTCAACGGGAAGTATATTCCCCAATCCTACCAGCATGAGAGGGAGAACGAATTCCTCCGCCTCCAACAGGGGGGAATGAGCTTGGCGCAATACGAGAACCGGTTCACCGAACTGTCTCGCTACGCTTCCGAAATGATCGCCAACAAGGCGATCAAAATGAGGCGATATATGGCAGGGTTGAGGAGTGGCATTCGCTCCAAATTGTGTTGCATGAGCATCGGGACTTATGCGGAGCTCGTTGAGTTGTCTACTCGGGCTGAACAGGATGAGGAGCGTGTCTCACGGGGCCGGACACAGTTGGGGCCTCAAAACCGGACAGAAGGACCATCCTCTTCTTTTACGGGAAAGAGGCCGCGCCCAAATTCTCTGCCACGGTTAGCAGCTGCACCGGCACCTCCTACACGACCTACTCAGACGTGCAGTTATTGTCGGAGGCCAGGCCATTCCGAGCCGTACTGCTTTACCCGGATGAGGGACCTTGGCTTCACGCCACCTCAGCGCAACTACAGGCCTCCACAACAGGCATTACAGATTCCGCCACTACGGACAATGGGGCCTAGCCCACAGTTTCGTCGTCCCCCTGCACCTCAAGTTAGGCCGCCACAACGGCCTATGCAACGACCGAACTTCCCTCAGCAGGCGCGAGTCCATGCATTGGCGGCAGAAGGCCAAGATGCTGCCATCCCCACTCCTACGGCCTTCGAGGTGATGGCACACATTGAAGGTACCCCCATCTTTTTGTTGGTGGACACGGGATCCACTACTTCTCTCATAACACATGCTACTGTCAAGCGTCTAGGATTGTACGCAACCCCCTGTACTGGGGTGAGGATTATTGCCACCGCCGGTACTGTCTCAAAAGCGACGAAGGTATGCCGCGATTGCCCCATCGATTTGGGATGTAAGGTGGCATTTGTGGACTTGATAGTGACTAAGATCTTCCACTATGATGTTATCCTGGGCATGGATTGGTTGACCACGATGAAGGCCGAGATTGACTGTGAGACACTGACAGTGAAAATATTTGAAGATGACGACACTTCTCTCACGTTTCCGGTCCAGGTTAGCCACGATCGTAGGACTTTATGTTATGCTTCTTTGGAAGACGGGTATGATGGGCCCTCACACACATGCACTCCCGTAGTCCGAGACTTTAATGATGTGTTTAAAGCTATACCTGGACTCCCTCCTCGACGGGAAATAGACTTCACTATCGATCTAACTCCGGGTGTTAAGCCCATCTCCTTGCTTACTTATCGCATGCCCCATGTGAGATGGAAGAGCTACGGTCCCAGATTGACAACTTGCTAGAGAAAGGTTTCATCCGGTCCAGTGTCTCGCCGTGGGGAGCCCCTGTCCTATTGTGAAGAAGAAGGACGGCTCATTACGATTGTGTGTGGATTACAGGAGATTGAACCAAGTGACGGTTCGGAACAAGTACCCATTGCCCAGAATTGACGACTTGTTTGATCAGCTGAGGGGTGCCAAATACTTCTCCAAGATCGATCTACAATCAGGGTACCATCAGCTGCGAGTAAGAGACGAGGATATACAGAAGACGGCCTTCAGAACCTGCTTTGGCCATTATGAATTCCTAGTTATGTCGTTCGAGCTCACCAATGCCCCAGCGGTATTCATGGACCTCATGAACAGAATCTTCAGGCCGTTCATATACAGATTCATCGTGGTATTCATAGACGACATATTGATTTTCTCAAAGAGCCGCGAGGAGCATGAAGAGCATCTAAGGGCGGTCCTTGGAACTCTTGAGAAGAACCGGTTATTTGCACAATTTAGGAAGTACGACTTCTGGAAGGAGGAGGTCAAATTTCTGGGTCATGTGGTGTCCAATGAGGGCATATCTGTTGATCTTGCCAAGGTTGCGGCTGTGCAAGATTGGAAGCAACCGAAGTCGGTCACGGAAGTGAGGAGTTTTCTCGGTCTCGCCGGCTATTATCGAAGGTTCATTAAGGGCTTTTCAAAAATAGCTCGGCCGCTATCCCAGTTGACTCGGAAAGACCTCAAGTTTGCCTGGAATGAGAAGGCGGAGGTGGCCTTCCTAGAGCTGAAAGATAAATTGACTTCGGCACCTGTGCTTGTGCTCCCTGAGCAAGGGGTCAAGTACACTGTCTACACAGACGCTTCTCATGTGGGCTTGGGGTGTGTGCTCATGCAGAAGGACAAGGTAATTACGTATGCATCTCGGCAGTTACGGAAACACGAGGAGAACTACCCCACTCATGATCTCGAGCTTGTGGTGGTAGTTTTCGCATTGAAGATATGGCGGCACTATCTCTACGGTGAGGAGTTTGAGCTCTTCTCTGATCACAAGAGCCTCAAATATATCTTCACCCAGAAAGACCTGAACATGAGGCAACGTCGCTGGATGGAGACGTTGAAGGACTTCAAGTTCGACGTCTCATATCATCCTGGCAAGGCAAATTTAGTGGCGGATGCCTTAAGTCGTAAGAAGACAATTGAATTTGCGGCCCTGCTAATGGTGAGGGAATGGGACATGGTGGAATTCGTACGGGATTTCGACATGAAGCTGACCGTGAAGGAACCGTACGAGGTTGTAGCCCATGTGCAAGCACAACCAATGATTGACAGCAAAATCATTGAAGCCCAGGAGGGCGATGAGTTGTTAAAGAAGATGGGAGAAAGAGCCCAAAATGATGAGAAATCTGAATGGAGGATCGGTGCCGATGGAGGATTGCGGTACCGAGGCCGCCTTTGTGTTCCAAACCTTCTGGGACTACGGGAAGAAGTTTAAATGCCGCTCATAACTCCAAGTTGGCGATGCACCCTGGTAGTACGAAGATGTACCGTGATTTAAAGCGAAACTATTGGTGGGACAATATGAAGAAGGAAATAGCGGAGTATGTGTCCCGATGCCTCACTTGTCAACAAGTCAAGGCCGAACACCGCCGACCGCCGGGCCTCTTGCAACCCATGCCCATAGCAGAATGGAAATGGGACTTCATATCTATGGACTTCATTTCTGGTCTACCTAAGACTAAGAAGGGACATGACTCCATATGGGTAATTGTGGACAGGCTCACCAAATCAGCCCATTTTCTGCCAATTAAAACTTCCAACTCCACTGATGATTTGGCAAAATTATATATCAAGGAAATAGTTCGACTCCATGGTGTCCCGCTGGAAATAGTGTCGGACCGGGACACTCGATTCACGTCGATTTTTTGGACTCGCATCCAAGAGGCTATGGGAGTGAAGCTGAAGTTTAGCACCGCCTTCCACCCTCAGACAGATGGACAAACTTAGCGGGTGAACCAAATCTTGGAGGACATGTTGCGAGCTTGTGTCCTGGACTTTCAGGAGAGTTAGGACGACTGCTTCCCATATGCCGAGTTTGCCTACAATAATAGCTTCCAGGCTAGCATCGGTATGGGCGTCCGTGTCGAGCCCCGCATTGTTGGGAAGAAATTGACGAGAAGAGCTTGCTAGGACCAGATTTGGTGCGGATCACAACCGAGAAGATTGAAATTATCCGACGCCGCCTCTTAACGGCTCAAAGCAGGCAGAAGAGCTACGCCGACACAAGGCGAAGGGATTTGGAATTCGAGGCTGGGGATCATGTATTTCTTAAAATCTCCCCAATGAAGGGCGTTTTACGCTTCGGCAAAAAGGGAAAACTCACGCCGCGATTCATTGGGCCCTTCCAGATTTTAGACCGGGTAGGTGCAGTTGCCTATCGCTTGGCCTTACCTACGCCGCTTGCTGGAGTGCATAACGTCTTCCATGTATCCATGTTGAAGAAGTACATCCCCGATCCTTCGTATATCATCAAGTGGGAGCATGTGGAACTCAAGGAAAATGCCACATACATTTTTCGGCCCACTAGAATATTGGATAGGAAGGAACAAGTCCTACGCAACAAAGTCATCCCATTGGTCAAGGTGCTATGGACCCATCACGATGAAGAAGAAGCCACTTGGGAGACAGAAGCAGAAGTCCGCAAACATTACCTAAGCCTGCTTCAGCAATACGAACAGGTACAAATTTCGAGGACGAAATTTATTTATAACGGGGGTAGATTGTAACGTCCCGTCCAACCAGCACAGTGTCTTGGGGCGACCACGTAGGATTTGTCGCAAGACCGTTCGCTTAAGCCACTCGTGGTGGGATACCATAAATAAAATCATCCAAGATTAAACCAATTTAGTAGACCTGGCTGGCCATGATAGGCTTAGTGTGGGCCACTAAGCCAGATGGCTGTTTGCACCTAAAAGACCGCTCGTGCAGGCCGTACAACGACCGAGGATGGTCGAAAAATTCTAAAACATGGTGTAGCCGTTGGTCTCACTGGGCTTGAAGGCCATCGCGGACCGCAGCCCTTGCAGGCGCCCAGAAGTAGGATCTGGCATAGGCCCAATGCGCCCCACTAATGCCAGAATTGAAATCTGGCACTGGTCAAGGAAATTGAAATGTGAGACATTCCAGCCGTCGGATTTCTTCCAAATTTACGGTGATGGTTTGATATATTTTTCAACGCCCGTTCACCAAATCTGGGACCCGATCGTGGCACCATGACTGTTGATCGCAAATCGGACCCGTGCGATCAAACCCTATATCCCATCGCTCCCAAATTTTGCACGGCCCTTCATCGGGCCATGGATCACCTAACCTATAAGTTTTATGGCTAGAAGACCACCAGAACTATTCCAATCACCGAAATGGGCCCCACAGGGCCACTTAAAGGTCGGAAGCGCCTTCTCAGATCATATAACCGTTCATCCGTTCGTCCTCAATTTTTACATGGACCCTAGTCGGGTTAGGAGACAACTACACGCCGAATTTGGTGGCCAGTGAGGCTTTAGGGCCACCTCAACACTCAATAGGGGTCCCATAGGTCTAATTTGGAAAAACTAGGAAACATGGGGCCAAGAGACCCAACTCTAGGGAAATAAGCCCTAGCCCTCTTTCACAACCTCATTCACACTCTCAACAACAACCCTCTCTCCCTCCTATCTCTCCCTTCATCTCCCAACAACCCATTCCTCTTCTCCTTAATTTCCTTCAAATCTCCAACAACCAAGCTCTCCCTCAAACCTCTTCCAAAACTCCAACAACCCATCTCTCTCCCTAGCAACTTCCACCCTCCTCCAACGACCAAGGAGAGTGAAGTAAGAAGAAGGGGTAGGCAAGGAAGTGTGGTAGACCCTAAATCGAGTTGGGGCCCAAGAGAATCGACCCTTCAACACCTTCTCCCTTCCCAAGGGGGAAAACCCTCCGCCACAAACCCCAAATTCGTCCGTGGGCCATCTAGGTAAGATCCTCTCCCCTTTTCTTCTTGAAATCCATGTATTATGGTGGGATTGGCATAGAAAACTAACATGCAAGAGTTTGGTTTAGGGATTCCGGCCGATTGTCCCGAAAGCCTCTTTCCTAGGACGTTTTTCGTGTCACCAACGATCCATAGGTGCGGACTATTGCTCTTAGGTGGCCTAGCACCAATTTTAGTGTGGATTTAATGATTTTGAGTGCTTGGATGTCATACTTGGAATTCTAGAGAGAACCCTAGGGATTTTCATGTTGTTGGATTTGTTAGAATATGCATGTTTAATTCTCAAACGTGATATATATTGTGCCTTCATATGATATTATGTCGAATGATAACATGCTTGTGTTTGTTGATTCATTTCCATCATATGCAGTGCTTTATTACGTGTGTGATTATTTACCGTTATGCTTATGATTCCTCAAGATGGAGGAAGTGTTTAACTTCCTCACACAACCCACACACACTCACATGTATCTAAATTTTATGATGATACTGGTTTGCTTGTTAAAGGTATTTGTTTTGTATGGTTAGGATGCATGAGTTTATGACATGAATGTGCTAGTTGATAATATGAGTAGTGGGCATGCTGTAGGTCTCTTGGGGTGGTCAGGAACCTAACAAGAGAGGGTAGTCTCATCGGTAGGACTACGCTAAGGCTAAACTTGCGGATTGGGCGGGAGTGTTCGGGTGGCTGTAGTTCGACTACGTGGGTCCCTTGTGCCCGAGGTCATTCGTCTCACTCTTGCTTGATTTGTGCGGACTAGCCCACTACCTGATCACCCTGTTTGTTAACCATGTTCGCCCACATATGTATGGAACCTGATGCACCCTACAACCTTTGTGGCCCACTGATAACTAGATTACAATTGGTCCACAGTCTCGTGAGCCGGGCATGGTGGAATGGGACACTGTGTCCGAGCTGTCGGCCTACGCTGGGGTACCGCGCCTCCCCGTAGTGACCGCGAGCGATCCCTTCCCTATCGGCACTCCTCATGTGCTTGGAGTCGGAATGAGGACCCCGACGGGATCACGGACCGCGAGGACTCGGCCTCACGCGTTGATGGGGTCTTGCCCTCGCAACCAGATTAGGGCAGTGACATGTAGGGTGATCCAGAATCCCCAACCTGCTGGATGAATGGACTTTAACTAACAACTCGGCTAACACGATCGCATTTCACGCATTAGTTAGGGTGGCGACTCGGAAGTCGAGGTCGCACTGAGGGAGTGTTGACATATGCGATCGTAGACGTAGTCGCTTGAGGGAGTGTTGTGGCGAGGGCCTGCATCATATCATCGCATTTCATGCACATTTAACAAGAGTTATAGGTGTTGCTGATTTCCTGCTTTTCATTAAATTCCTATTATAATTGATGCCTGTTACAACTTAAGATTAATGGTTCACACTGAGTTGATCACTCACTCCCACTCTGGGACGGTGTTTTAAAACACCAACCAGACACTTCCATAGATGCAGGTGGCAAAGATCAGGAGGAGCCTGGTACTGCAGACTTGGATGAGGTGGAGGAGTACTCCTACTTCCAGTTGATGGATGAAGCTGCGTCGGATCCGTAGCTGTGACGACGGACTGCTGAGCTGAGAGTTCAGCCCTATTCTTTTGGACATGATATTATTTTTGTGATTTTGTCGGGTGGCGTCATGTGCCCCTTATTCTTTTGGACGTGTACATATATATTTGTGTTGTTTTTCTTCCATTTCAGTAGACTTGTGGTTGTGATTCATGCTCCATGTTGTTCCAAATTTGCGCAGTTAATTTGACTAATCCTATAACCATAAAACGCATGATAAGTGACCTCGGAAACTCGGGAGTTGAGTATACACATGACCCCCGATTTTCAGGGCGTTACACGCCCCTACCTTGAGTTGTTGTTGGGCCTGTATTCCAGTTCGTCGCCGAGCCCAGAGGGGAGCCGTTATCTGGTTTCTTGACTTCGGTCATTGAGGATTCTATGGCAGAGAGTATCGAACAGCTGCCACTTGTTTGTGAGTACCCGGATGTATTTCAGGAGATTCCGGGTTTTTCGACGCATTGGCAGGTGGAGTTTCAGATTGATTTGGTGCCCGGTACCTTGCCTATCTCAAAGGCCCCCTACCAGATGTCACCGTTGGAGTAAAGGGAACTGCAGGAGCAGTTGGATGATCTCCGAGGTCAGGTTTCATTTGTCCCAGCAGTTCGCCTTGGGGAGCCCCGATATTGTTTATAAAGAAGAATGATGGTTCGTTGCGACTTTGTGTGGACTATCGGGAGCTCAACAGAGTCACCATCATGAACCGATACCCGCTTCCCCGTATCGATGATCTATTCGATCAGTTGCAGGGTGCATGGTATTTTTTCAAGATAGACTTGCGATCCAGTTACCATCAGATTCGAGTCTGAGAGGAGAACATTCCTAAGACGGCTTTCCGGACACGCTATGGTCACTTCGAGTTCTTGGTCATGTCGTTTGGACTGACCAACGCGCCTGCCGTATTCATGTAGCTGATGAACGAGGTTTTTTAGCCGTTCCTCGATCAGTTCGTGGTGGTATTCATTGATGATATTCTTGTATATTCGAGGACCCGGGAGGACCATGCTGAGCACCTACGGATTGTGCTTGAGACCCTCCGTGCACACCAGTTGTATGCGAAGCTGGAGAAGTCTGAGTTTTGGCAGGAGGAGATGAAGTTCCTCGGTCACGTAGTGACGAGGGAGGGTGTCGCTGTGGACCCTCGAAGGTTGATGCAGTGTGTCAGTGGGGCCAACCTACGAACGCATTCGAGATACGCAGTTTCCTTGGTCTAACGGGATATTATCGATGATTTATAGAGGGTTTCTCCCGTATTGCAGCACCGCTGACCCGGTTGACGCGAAAGGGCAATGAGTTCGTCTAGAGTGACGCCTGCGAGAAGGCATTTACAGAGTTGAAGGACAGCCTCACGTCTGCTCATGTTCTCACTCTTCCTGATGGGAGTGAGGGTTTCATTGTTTTCACTGATGCCTCTAGAGTTGGCTCGGGTGATGTACTGATTCAGCACTGGAAGCCAGTGGCGTATGCCTCGCGCCAGCTCAAGGTCCATGAGTTGAACTATCTCACTCATGATTTGGAGCTTGAAGCAGTCGTCTTCACTCTGAAGGTGTGGAGGCATTATCTATATGGGGTCAGGTTCTAGTTCTTCTCGGATTATAAGAGCCTGAAGTATCTATTTTCGCAGTTCAAGTTGAACCTGCGACAGAGGCGATGGATGGAGTTGTTGAAAGACTATGATTTTGACCTTCAGTATCACCCAAGCAAGGCGAACGTGGTGGCGACGCGCTCAGCCACCAGCCACGAGGCCTGGTGGCATAGATGATGGTGCTTAAGTGGCAGATGATCGAGGATGTATCAGAGTTTGACTTTGAGTTTGGTCTGCAGTCTTCCATTGTTCAACTTTTGAGCTTGTCGATTCAACCCTCTTTGGTGGCTAGGGTGATCGAGGCTTAGCAGAAGGACGAGTCACTTCAGGAGTAACGAGCAGAGGCCGCATCCATGGAGCAGTCAGACTGATAGATTGGTTCCGATGGTGGATTATGCTTTAGAGGCCGGTTGTGTGTCCCGGACGTGCCAGAGTTACGTCGTGATCTGATGATTGAGGCACACTGATCGAGACTTACTATCCACCAGGGCTCCACGAAGATGTATTGTGATATGAGGAGGCAGTACTTTTGGCAGGGGATGAAGCGCCAGATTGAGATTTTTGTGGCCGAGTGTGACACATGCCAGCGTGTCAAGGCCGATCACCAGAAACCCCCTGGTCCCTTGTAGCCGTTGAGCGTTCCAGAGTGGAAGTGGGAGCACTTGTCGATCGACTTCATTGCAGGGTTGCCGAGGACTCAGTGCGGTCATGATACCATCTGGGTTATCGTCGATCGTCTGACGAAGTCGGCTCATTTCATTCCAGTGCGTGCTTCCTGGTCTATGGACCGGTTGGTGAGGATATTTATTGAGGAGATAGTGAGACTGCACAGAGTCCTAGTTTTGATCGTTTCAAACCGAGACTCCAGATTTACGTCTCAGTTTTGGAGAAGCTTTCAACAAGTGTTGGGAGTCACCTTACGTCTCAGCACAGCTTATCATCCGCAGACGGATGGACAGACCGAAAGAGTCAACCAGATCCTTGAGGATATGCTCAGGGCTTGTGTGATCGACTTTTTGGGGAGTTGGGATGAGCATATGTGCCTCGCCGAGTTCGCGTACAACGACAACTATCAGGCGACTATTGGCATGGCTCCTTTTGAGGCACTTTATGGCAGACCATGCAGATCTCCTAGTTGTTGGACCGAGGTTGGAGAGCGTCGTCTCTTAGGTCCTGAGCTTGTGCTGCAGATGTTAGAGGCTATTGATGTTATCAGGTAAAGGATGTGCACAGCTCAGAGCCGGCAGAAAAGTTTTGCTGATTGTCAGCGTCGACCCTTTGAGTTCGCAGTCGGGGACATGGTGTATCTTAAGATCTCACCTATGAAGGTTATGGTTCACTTTGGTGTGAAGGGCAAGCTTGCCCTAAGATTTATTGGACCTTTTGAGATTACCGAGCACGTAGACGTTGTGGCCTATAGGCTTGCCTTACTTCCAGAGTTATCCGCGATCCACGACGTGTTCCATGTTTTTATGTTGCGGAGATGTGGGTCAGACACTATTCCTATGATTGATTGGCAGCCACTTGAGGTCCATGAGAATGCTTCCTATATTGAGTAGCCGATTAGTATTCTTGATCGGAAGGAGCAGGTCCTCAGGACCAAGGTCATTCCCTTGGTGAGTGTGCAATGGGGTCATCATTCAGAGAATGAGGCATCTTGGGAACGCGAGTCCGAGATTAGAGAGCATTATCCCCATTTATTCGATGATTGATTGCTTGTATTTCTTGCATTGCCCTCTCTTGTGTTTGATGATTGAGGTATATATATATGATGATATTTATGCATTTTGTTATTCCAGTTTTGTCAATTTCGAGGACGAAATTTCTTTGTTGGTGGGGAGGATTGTGAGACCCGACCTGAGTTCACATGTGTGCATGTGTGTGTGTGAGTATGCATCTCGTTTATTTTGGTCCCGCGGTCCTATCGATCAAATTTCGGCGACCGCGACCTCAGATAGTGTTTGCGGTCATCCTTGAGTTCCAATCATGTAGACCCGACTCGGGTCGACCTTAAACCTATGCCATCTCGTTCGTATTGTCGTTGCGCTTCCAACGACGCGTCTTGTGCGTTCGTCCGACTTATAGATCAAAAGTTTTGAGCATTTCATCATGTGGCCCACTTTTTGTACAAAAGTATATGGACCACTCTCATGGCACAAGTTCCCATGCACACCACACACACAGTACAATTCCCATAGAATAAACAGTACCCACCCTAAACACTACCCACACCTGACCTACCCTAACAAACATTGTTTGTATCACCATAGGTCATGATTGCTTTCTCTAACCAAGGAGGGAGAGCAATGATGACTCTCCTACAACCCTCCCTTCCTCTCTCTCCTCCTTCATTTTTCTCATTTTTCTCTTCCATGGTAGAATGTTTAGCTCTCCCTCTCCTAATTTCCAGCAATTTCTCCTTCCTTTCTTCCTCCATCTGGCCACCACAAACTCATCTTGACTATTGAACCTTAAAGCTTGGAGCTTGGAGTACTTAGTGTTGGTGGTAGCTTGAAGATTCAAGGAGAGTGTTTTTCACAAATGCTAATCTCCTTTCCCTCTCTTAGTTCTTTTGTTTCTTCATGTAGGGAACAAGTGGGACCCACTAATCCATGGTGAAGATCCCATTTAACCCTTTGGATGTGGCCAATGGGCCCATCTTGTGCATGTATGACCATGCATGGGATTTCTCCCTTGATGGACCCCTTGCATGGGGATTTCTCCTATTTTCCTAAGTATGATAGGTTATCTAGACCCTTGCGTGTGGCTGGGATGACATCCCAACCATTCGTCTCAAAGATCTCGGCCATACATCACAAGATCTAGGTTGTACATGTGTTTGTAATATTATTTGTGGTGATGATTGTGTGGGAATGGCTCAATAGTGGCGGTGCCCTCCCCCAATGGCTGGATGCTCCTCCTTTTCTTGTTGAGAGTGTTGATCATGAGTATGTGGCCCACCTTGTGGACCAAGAAGATCCCAACCATCCATAGAGAGGGGATATTTTCACAAGTCCTCACATTGAACTTGTGGCCCCTAAATGCATAAAAATGGGTGCATACAAGCTTGTTTTGGTGATGGGATGGTTTGGATATTTGTGGGGTCTACTTGGGTGGACCACACCATGATTTTCAGGGGCTAGATCCCCATTTAATTTATGGTTGCAATTTATTTTTTTTGAAGTACATATTGCTGTCCAAATCTGTCTGGACTGATTTTTAGGCCACCTTGGGGCCTGATTTCTGGATCTTTGGTGGGAATAATAAAACAAAATAATATGTGATTCTTGTAGCCTCATGACCCACCTACAACCATACCAAATTTCAGCCCCATTGGACCCCATTGGGCATCCAAAAGGGTGGGCCAACTTGATGGACTGCTAGGAATTTTGCTGTGTAGTCCAGCAACATAGTCCCCTGAAAACAAAATTTTAAAAATATTTTCTCAGAAAGTGGGCCATCTTTCTGGGTCCACCTTGTTGTAGGATTGATGAGGGACTTTAGGTCCAAATTTCAGAAAATTTGGAGGCCTAGAACCCACCCATTTGGATGACCCAAATTCGGAGCAGTTATTTCCAGCAACATTCCACCTTAGAGACATTGTAACTACTGAATTTATTAAAATACTTTTGGGTATTTAAAAATTTTAAAAATTTACAGGAGGTGGTACACCTATGGTGGGATCTACCTACAAAATTTTGGGACCAATGGACCCCTATAAACACCGTGGCGAGGGCCGGACTGGCCCACCACATTGAGACGTTTAGGTCAGTCTGATTTTCTAGACTGACTATTTTTTTTAATTAATTAAAATACTTAGAAATATTCAAAAATTCTGAAATTTTGTGGGAGTGTGGACCGCCCATGGAAGTGCCATCCTACAAAATTTCAGATCCAACGGACATTCGAGCCTGACCATGGTGTGGCTTGCAATTTGGGTCAGTTTTGGGCCAGATACCCAGGCCCGTAGGACTACCCACCATGGGATGCCCCTCCCTTGGACTGTTACTGGGCCTGTATTCCAGCAGCATGACTCACTTATAATATGTGTTATTCATCCCCCTCTCATCTGGTGGGACCCATAGTGATGTATGTAAGCTATTAGAAAATAAATATACTATAAATTAATTAAATTGCTGAACTCCAACAACCCATAACATGGGTGGGCTTGGAATTTGGCAATGAGCCCAATAATCGTTGCCTATAAATATTGTTTTGGGGGGCAGTATGGCCCACTAGATTTGAGGAGGATTTAAGTCAGTTATCTTACCATCTTAATTTTATTTTTGGGCTTAATTAGTGCATAATTAAAGGCCCATTCCAATTGGATTCTTCTTGGGCTAGTCTTCTAGTTAATTATGGGCCTTATAGCCTTGGTTGGGCTGGAATTTTGATAGGCCCATTGAACCCTTAGATCCTATATTTACCATGCCATTGTGATGGATTTTATAGGCAAAATACTTAAGTAGTTGGGCCCTTGGTTGTCCATTATAGTAAATCCATACTTGGGCCGAGATGTGAGGCCCAACTTACTTGTGTTAAAAATAAGGATTTCCATATGATTGGGATAATGGGCTGCCCATTAAGCCCACCACAATGAGTGAACCCATGGCCCTTATGGTTGGGCCCTAACCTTGCTTAAGGGCTTACCAGGTTGCCTGTGTATTGGGCTTAGTGTATGGCCTACTAGGCCATGAATTGATTGTGCCTTGGACCTTTCTTTATGTATGTAGCAGGCTACCTTTTGGGACCTAGTTGAGGTTAGATGTCCTCCTTGGTGATCTTAAGGTAGGCCCATAAGGCCCTTATAGGTGGTTGAAGGCTCACCATGGACCTTGTTAGGCCCGTCTCCTCCTTGTGGCTTTATGATTCTCCTAGCTTGTGGGTTATCCCAAAGTATCGGGCCCCCACTAAAAGACTTCTCTTCTCCTTAGTACCTATCTATGTACCTTGACCTTGTCCCTCCTTAGGATGGAGGAATACATTCTACAGGTAGCACACTAACATCATTATGACCCATATGCATCATCTACATGAATCGATTGCATTATATGGTGGTCATTGAAGGATGGAGTTTTCCCCTTATGCACATTGTGTGCTTGCAGTTAGTGCATGATCTGTGTGTGTGACTCATGCATTGACATAACATTTCATGATGATACCGCCCTTGCTTCATCAGGGTCTCGCCTCCACAGGGATATTCGTGGATGACCGTATGAGTGGACACTGAAAATATTACTTGAGCATACCAGGTGTATAGGATGCTCATGGGTGAAATTTCTAAAACCTCCATGGTACCAAGGATCTGCTCCAACGCCCTGACCGAGTGGAAATAATGAGCACACGAGGGCCTTATACCGTTAGGCCGCGACTCCCACTGTCGTGTAGTCAGTTGGATAAGGGTGTGGCCTTACCTGCCTAGTGTGAGGAGGCATTGCTAGGCTGAGTCTGACCAGCTCGTAAATGGGTCCGCTACCTTCAGGCCCTGTTGGTGATTGGCTGTCCACAGGCGGGTAGTGAGGTCTCTTACACTCGTTTGACTGTGCGGGGTATGTAGAGCGGTAATCATTCGGCAGTGTAATGGACCACGGTGATTTTCTTATGATTGAAAATGTACTTGACATATGGTTTGGATATGAACACTGACATTACTTGCATCACATTAGCATTGGCTATGTAAGCCCCTTCATGCATTGCCTTGGTATGACGTCTAGTACTCATCGCATCGTATTCATGATAAGCCTTGGTAAGGCTAGTGATATTCTCATTGAGCATGTTTTCCTTCTTGCATCTCCTACTATTCTTCTGTGCACCATTGTCATACACTTACACCACCCTCTAAGCTTCTATAAGCTTTTGTACGATTGATGCGTGCAGGAGATTTTATGCGGGCATCGTAGCAGCAGAGCGTGGAGTAGAGCTGAGCATTTAAGGACTCTGGTGTTGTTGACCCTTCTCTCATTTTCTTTTATCTCATGTATGTATGTCCTTTTGGACCTTTTGGATGATTGTAAAAGTGCAAAGTTTATAGTGGATTTTGTGATGTGTGCCTTTGTTATTCTCAGATGTACTTGCTATGATCTTGGTTATGCTCGTATTGGAAATGATTATACTGTTATGAAAATCCTCCTTGTAGGATCTCAAGATCGGAACCTGTCTTAGGAGCCGAGAATGGGGTACTACGGAGGCTGTTGCTGTTAGAACCGGCCATCGGGTTCCTTGTGAGTCCAGTTACCGAGTCTGGGGCGTGACAAGAGTTCCGGTGGAGACCGAAAGAGGAGAGCACCAGCCGACAGTTCCAAGCAGCTTCGTCGCAGAGATAGAGGGGCTGATCAGGGTTTCGGCAGCCTGCAGTTCAGACAGTAGTTTCACATCATCTTCAGCACTGCCAGCTGCTTCATCTTCCGGCCCCTTTTCTAGAGTTTGCCTTGTTAGTGATTGACTGTCCATAGGCTGGTAGTGAGGTCTCTTACGCTCGTTTGATTGTGCGGGGTCTCTAGAGTGGTAATCATTCAGCAGTGTAATGGACCCCGGTGATTTCCTTATGATTGGAAATGTAATTGACATATGAGTTGGATATGAGCACTGACATTACTTGCTTCACATTAACATTGACTGTGTAAGCCCCTTCATGCATTTCCTTGGCATGACATCCAGTACTCATCGCATTGTATTCATGATAAGCCTTGGTAAGGCTAGTGATATTCTCATTGAACATGTTTTCCTCCTCGCATCTCCTACTATTCTTCTGTGCACCATTGTCACACACTTACACCACCCTCTAAGCTTCTATAAGCTTATGCACGATTGATGCGTGTGGGAGATTCTAGGCAGGCGTCGTGGCAGCAGAGCGTGGAGTAGAGCTGAGCATTTGAAGACTCCAGTGTTCCTGACCCTTCTCCCATTTCCTTTTATCTCATGTATGTATGTCTTTTTGGACCTTATGGATGATTGTAAAAGTGCAAAGTTTATAGTGGATTTTGCGATGTGTGCCTTTATTATTCTCAGATATACTTGCTGTGATCTTGGTTATGCTCATATTGGAAATGATTATGTTGTTATGAAAATCCTCCTTGTAGGATCTCAGGATCGGAACCTGTCTTAGGAGCCGAGAATGGGGTACTACAAAGGCTGTTGCGGCCAGAACCGGCCATCGGGTTCTTGTGAGTCCGGTTATCGAGTCTGGGGCGTAACGGGAGTTCCGGTGGAGACCGGAAGAGGAGAGCACCAGCCGGTAGTTCCAGGCGGCTCCATCAGCATAGGTGGAGGGGCAGATCAGGGTTTCGACAGGCTGCGGTTCAGACAGTAGTTTCATTATCATCTTTAACGCCACCAGTCGCTTCATCTTCCGGCCCCTTTTCTGGCTTTTGCTTCCATTGTGGACAAGTCAGACATCGGAGGCGTGAGTACCCTCTCCCTATTCAGCAATAGAGGCCACCACAGTTGCCCCATCCTCGTCTTCCTCAGCAGTAGCAGAGAGCACAGCTTGCACTCGCAGCTCCTAGGGTCCTCCTCATCAGCAGAGGCAGCCAGGCAGACCTCCTCAGCAGAGATAGCAGTAGCAGAGACAACAACAGCCGAAGCATAGTAGAGGGGATATCCGTATGTTGTCCGGTCCCTGGGTCCAGTGTGTATAGTAGCCCAACAGGCACAGACTCAGGACCCTCAGTCTTCCGGGTTACTTCCCCTACCAGCTCAGGGCCACTTTTATTCTGTGCAGCAGGCGCCATGCCAGAACCCACAGTCATCGACCGACGGAGTCGTCGAGGGTATTCTTCTTGTTTCTTCTTGCATTGCTCATATTTTATTTGATTTCGGTGCCTCCCATTCTTTTGTGGCTGAGCAGTTTCACCGATCGCCGGTATTGCGTCAGAGGCTGTGTCTGAAGCCTTGACCGTTTCGACTCCCATGGGGAAGTCTGTTGTGCTGACCCGTCGCTGTCCTTCTTTCCTGGTGTTAGTGGGCAAGATGCTTCTTCTCGCTAATCTGTTCGTGATGCCGATGGCAGGTTTTGATGTGATTATGGGTATGGACTGGCTTGCAGAGTATGGTGTCGTCTTAGACTGCGCTGCGAGGACAGTCACGTTTTATATCCCAGGCTTCGGTCGTTAAGGATTCTGTGGCAGAAAGTATTGAGCAGCTGCTAGTTGTTTGTGAGTATCCAGATGTGTTTCAGGAGATTCCGGGTTTGCCGCCGCATCAGCAGATGAAGTTCCAGATTGATTTGGTGCCCGGTACCACGCCTATCTCAAAGGCCCCCTACCGGATGGCACCGTTGGAGTTGAGGGAACTGTAGGAGCAGTTGGATGAGTTCTGAGAGTTAGGTTTCATTCATCCCAGTAGTTCACCTTGGGGAGCCCCGGTATTGTTTGTAACGAAGAAGGATGGTTCGTTGCGACTCTGTGTGGACTATCGGGAGCTCAACAGAGTCACCATCAAGAACCGATACCCGCTTCCCCGTATCGATGATCTATTCGATTAGTTGCAGGGTGCACGGTATTTTTCCAGGATAGATTTGCGCTCCGGTTACCATCAGATTCGAGTCCGAGAGGAGGACATTCCGAAGACGGCTTTTCGGACACGCTATGGTCACTTCGAGTTCCTGGTCATGTTGTTTGGACTGATCAATGCACCCACCATTTTCATACAGTTGATGAACGAAGTTTTTCGGCCGTTCCTCGATCAGTTCGTGGTGGTATTCATTGATGATATTCTTGTATATTCGAGGACCTGGGAGGATCATGCTGAGCACTTGCGGATTGTGCTTGAGACCCTTCATGCCCACCAGTTGTAAGCGAAGCTGGAGAAGTCCGAGTTTTGGCAGGAGGAGATGAAGTTCCTCAGTCACATAGTGACGAGGGAGGGTGTTGCTGTGGACCCCTCGAAGGTTGATGTAGTGCATCAGTGGGGCCAGTTCACGAATGCGTCCGAGATTCGCATTTTCCTTGGTCTAGCGGGATATTATCGACAGTTTATAGAGGGTTTCTCTCGTATTGCAGCACCGCTGACCCGGTTGTCATGAAAGGGCGTCGAGTTTGTATGGAGTGACGCCTACGAGAAGGCATTTACGGAGTTGAAGGACCGCCTCATGTCCGCTCTTGTTCTCACTCTTTCTGATGGGAGTGAGGGTTTCATTGTTTTCACTGATGCCTCCAGAGTTGGCTTGGGTGATGTACTGATTCAGCACGGGAAGCCAGTGGCATATGTGGAGGCCGTCGGTGTCGGATTTGGCGATCGGGAACTCTGTGAGCCCGGTTTCCGAGTTCGGGGCGTGACAATATATCACTTAAACTGTATATAAAATAAATTGTACGCCAACACACTATCATATAATTGATGTATATTAACTAATATTTACAATGTATTATACTATATATATATATATATCGTTTAACATAAGTTTTATTGTAAATAAATACTCATCTATAACAATTATGCTAAACAAATATGTAAATGTATTTTATTTATTTTTTTATAAAGTCTAAAACATTATTTACTAATATTTATTATAATGTATAATAAAATACATTTACATATTTGTTTAACATAATACACAAATTAGTTAATATACATCATAAATAAAATACATTTATATATTTGTAAATAATGTTTATATGATATCCCAAATTAACTAAATGATTATATATACATTATAATAAATATTAGTAAATAACGTTTTTGTCTGAAGCGATTTCTGATTGATTGGAGGTCGTATGAACGATTATATTCCCATTAGAGGTCCAAAGAGCAATTACGGGCGTGTTGGAGTTCCTCAGATTGATTATAGGTCGCAGGAGGTCTTAAGAGCGATTATGGATTGATTAGAAGTCAATGGGGCGATTACGATCACGGGAGCGATTACAGACTTATTTATAGTCACAAGAGCTTCTACATTCCAAAAGTAAGAGGTCCTTGGTTGACCTGATCCTCGGAGTCCTACTAGCCTTTACATGATTAACCTCATGTATTTTTTATTTTTATGGTGGATAGGATCCTTCGTGAATTTGTAACGGATATTAATTCGTCACTGATCCATCGTAAAATTTCGACAATTCACATCCATCGATTGATTTTTGCTGCATGGCAAATATCGATGGACCAAAACTGTCGTCAATTTGATTTTACGACGGACAAGTTCCGTCGCAAATTCACAATTTTGGCATAATGTCTGAAGTGATTTCTGATCGATTGGAGGTCGGAATGATTATATTCCCATTAGAGGTCCGAAAAATAATTACGAGTGCATCGGAGTTCCTTAGATTGATTATGGGTCCCAGGAGGTCTCAAGAGCGATTATGGATTGATTAGAAGTTAATTGAACGATTACGGTCACGGGAGCGATTAAGGGCCTCAGGAGCGATTATGGACCGATTTATAGTTTCAAGAGTGTTTACGTTCCAGAAGTGGGAGGTCCTTAGTTGGCTTGATCCTCGGAGTCCTAACCTTTACATGATCAATCTCACGTATTTTTTATTTTTATGACGGATAGGATCCGTCGTAAATTTGTGACGGATCTTAGTCCGTCGCAGATCCATCGAAAACTTTTGATGGTTCACATCCGTCGTTTGATTTTTGGTGCATGGCAAATATCGACAGACCAAAACCAAGGACATGTTTTGTCACAAATTCACAATTTTGGCATATTGTATGAAGCGATTTCTGATCGATTGGAGGTCGTAGGAGCGATATATTCCCATTAGAGGTCTAAAGAGCAATTACGGGCGTGTCGGAGTTTCTTAGATTGATTGTGGGTCCCAGGAGGTCTTAAGAGCGATTACGGATTGGTTAGAAGTTAATGGAGTGATTACAGTCACGGGAGCGATTAAGGGCCTCAGTAGCGATTACAGACCGATTTATAGACACGAGCTTTCACATTCCAGAAGTAGGAGGTCCTTGGTTGTCACGGCCCAAATCCGAAAATCGGATTCACAGGAATCCTGATCGCCGAATCCGGTGCCGACAGCCTCCGTAGTACCCCATTCTCGGTTCCCAGCGCCTATGCGCCAGATTCCGATCCTGGGATCCTACAAGGAGGATTTTTTTTTATACATTTATCTCGTAATAAGCATAACCACAAGTATACCCAAATCATAAAGGCAAATACAGTACTGAAAGGGAAATACATATGACAAAATCAAAACTCCGTAAGTTCACTGCACGCTCCAAGCTCAATGCTGCTGCAACCTAACGCCACCTGCACGCATCTATCATGCATAAGCTTATAGAAAGCTTAGTGGGTGGTGAAAGTGTGTGCACAAGGTAAGTGTCAAGTAAGCAATATCAGAGTAATCAGAGTAATCAGAGTAAGCGAAAATACTGGCAGTCCGTGAGTCATACGATATCAGGGTATGCAATGCAATTCAGCTATACAAATAAGGAGTAAAAAAAAGCCAAATATTAGATGCCGAGGATGCAATGCCATAAATTATACAATATCGAAATAAGCGAAAATATACCGATAAGGCTATGAATGCCTTTAGCCGTACAAAGGCTATGCGATGCAAGACATGAATGCTAACGGTCATATCAATACAGAAACAGGGCAACCCAAAATGCTAAGTACTACGGATGCGATATAATATGCAGTGCGAATGAAATGACCATGCTGGAGTGAAGTCGGGATGATAGTACGTAGTATCTCAGGCTATGGGGTTTATCACAAGGAACTTCTATCCAAACCAGTCCCATACCTAAGTTTGGATAGTCAGACTCAATGTGGTAAACTCCTGATCTCAGGTTAGTCGTGCGCCCAACCGAAATCCTGGCCATGCGAAAGTACACAACAATCAGTTGCGCACCACTAGCCCGAGTGGATAGTGAATGAAATAAATGCATGAGTATGCAACTCCTACTCAATAAGTCCACATATCTGTACGGTTCCTCTCTGGGATCATCACCGGGGTCTATTACACTCCAAACCAAATTGCCGCCCCATCGATCGCAATAAGGTGAGTGGAAGAGACCTCACTATCCGCCTGCCAATATCGGGCCGGGCTCATCGATAGCAGACCCATTCCTCGAGCTGGTCAGACTCAGCCTAGCATTGCCCCCTCCTCTCGGGCAGGTAAGGCCGCACCCCCTTCCAACTGACCACGACACAGTGGGAGACGTGGCTTAACGGTATACAGCCCTTATGCGCTCATGCATCCACTCGGTCTAAACGTTGGAGCAACCTCTGGAACCAAGAAGGTTTATGGACTTTCATCCAGGGATATCTATAGCACCTCATGTAGAACAGATTTTCGGTGTCTCATCTGGCCATCCAAGAAATACCTGTGGAGGCTATGACCCTGATGTCGCTAGGGCGTACAATAATCACAACACACAATGCAAGATGCATGAGTCATACAATCCAGTCATGCATCAATCCTACACATACCATGCACTCATGCGGGATAACCTCCACCTATCAGTGAGTCTCATAACAATCTGCCTAATGACATGCAATGGTCAACCACATCTCATAACAAACATGCGGATGATGCGTATGGGTATGTATTATGATGCTACACAGTCACATACTCATAATCGGTATCAATAACCAGCATCAACAACCGGCCTCGACCATATGGACATTTAACTGACATTGCCCCTAAGGAATGACTCACATAAAGCCTAACATATAGTGGACCCATGGCCTCACACAAAGGCCTAATATACAATACAGTGGGACTTACTCGAGGGTCACATATACACAACAGGTGGGCCCTGCTCATGGGCCTTAAATACATGACATGTGGGCCCTACACATGGGTCTCAAATACATCAAATGGATCATGCATCATGGGCCTAATGCATATCACAATGGGCCTTGCCCATAGGCCACGAATACATCACTATGGGCCACAACTACGGGTCGCATATACATCATATAGGTCTCGACAATCGGCCTCGGCCTCAACAGTCGAAATTGACACTTGAAATCAGTTTCGATACTCGACCCCAACAATCGAAATCGGCCTAGGCAATCGGAATCGACCTTGATACTCGGTCTCGACAGATCATAATTGGCCTCGATACTCAGCCTCGACAATTAGAATCGGCCTATACAATCGACCTTGACAAATCGAAATTATCGGAATTGGCCTTGATCATCGAAATTGATCGATAATCGGAATCGGCAATCAAAATCGACAATCGGTCATGACGATCAGAATCGATCGATAATTAGAATTCAGCAAATCGGTCACGGCAATTAGAATCAGCAATCGGTCATGATAATCGGAATCGATCGCTAATCAGAATTGGCAAATTAGTCACGTCAATTGGAATCGGTACTCGGTCATGATATTCGGTCTCGATCGCTAATCGGCAATCGGCCATAACAATTAGAATCGTTCGATAATCAGAATCGGCAAATCGGTCACGACAATTTGGAATCCGCAATCGGCCACGATAATCAGAATCGATTGATAATCAGAATTGACAAATCGATCATGTCAATCGGGTCGATAATCGGTCACGACAATCGGAATCGATCGATAATCAGAATCGGCAAATCGGTCACCGATTGGAGTCGGTAATCGGTCATGACAATCGGAATCAATCGATAATCAGAGTCGGCAAATCGGTCACCGATCGGAGTCGGTAATCGGTCACGACAATCAGAATCGATCAATAATCAGAATCGGTAAATCGGTCACGTCAATCGGAGTGGGTAATCGGTCACGACAATCGGAATCGATTGATAATCAGAGTCGGCAAATCGGTCACCGATCGGAGACGGTAATCGGTCACGACAATTGAAATCGGCAATCGGTCATGGCAATCGGAGTCAGTAATCAGTCACGACAATCAAAATCGGCAATCGGTCATGGCAATCGGAGTCAGTAATCGGTCACAACAATCGAAATCGGCAATCGGTCATGGCAATCGGAGTCGGTAATCGGTCACAACAATTGAAATCAGCAATCGGTCATGGCAATCGGAGTCGGTAATCGGTCACGACCATTGGAATTGGCAATCGGCCTAACCAAGGGCCTAAGGGAAGGTTACAATGAAGACTGTCAACCATCATTGCCCATCAATGCGAACATCTAACCAACATTTCTCCCAAGGAGTGGCCCATACAAGTTCATACACAATGTAACGGGCCATACATACATCGCATTGGGCCTCAACCAATGGGCCATCAAATACATCAGGTGGATTGCATCCACGGGCCGCACCAATGGGCTTCATATACATCAATTTGGGCTGTATCAATGGGCCGCACTAATGGGCCTAATACATATCACAATGGACCTTGCCCATGGGCCACGAATATATCACAATGGGCCCTGCCCATGGGCCTCATATTCATCACAATGGGTCACATCCAATGGGCTAAATACACATCATAGTGGGCCTCTCATACATCAAGTGGGCCGCGTCAATGGGCCGCCCTAATGGGCCGTCATATATATACGAAACATACATCGCAACGGGCCGCACAAATGGACGACATAGATATACAATATATACATCACGGATGGCATTCCACCGTCCCAATCCAGCGGACGGTGTGGATATAAAAAAATAAATAAATACATCAAGGTGGGTCCCACCCGAAATTTAGATCTAACACATCCTCTTTATAATGCCATAAACGATCTTTTCCGATGGTTGGATGATAGAGATAAAACACATATATCATGTGGGACCCACGTCCCCAGACGGTGAGGATGAAACCCATATGTCAGGGCCCCATAATGTCTAGGCGGTGCTGATCAAACACAAACATCAAGGTAGGGCCCCATGTGCAAGATCAGGACGGATAGATGGACAGTGTGGAAAATACATACATCAAAGTGATTACTCAAAGCTCTAGCCCGTCCCAGCTAAGTGGATGGACGGTGTAAACTATAACACATATTTCAAGTGGGTCCCACTGCCACATGTGCCACACATGTGGGATGGGCCCACGTCCAAACATATGGATGGTGTAATATAAGCACATACATCATGGTGGTGGGATCCATTTTCCAAACGGATGGATGGTGTATACATCCTCGTAGTCAGGCCCACAGAACTATCTGACGCCAATGCAGCAGCAGGGGCCACATGGATGGGATCTGGATGGTGGGTGGATGAAATAAATACATCAGGGTGTGTAACAACCCATTTTTTTAGGGGAAGTAACCCCACCGTCCGCTTCTGTGTGGCCCACCTGAGTTTTGGATCAGCCTCATTTTTGGCCTTACGTCTTCTTTTGGCCAGGCCAAGATGATGGATGGAGTAGATTATACTATTACTAGTAGGACCCACCAGATCTAAAGAAATAAAAATAAAATAAATTATATCTTTCGCACGTCGACTAAACCACGTTCCCATTCTCCTTCCTTTTCGTACGGTAATGGGCGCCGAAACCCTCCACTAAACAAAACTGTCCCATAATCCATACCTCCATTTTCATTACGCATCCATTTATAAAAAAAAAAAAAAAGAGAGAAAGAATCGAAGGAATTAATAAATATATATATATATATATATATATATATATATATATATATAGAGAGAGAGAGAGAGAGAAGAGAGAGAGAGAGAGAGCTCTGTAGATCAGAGAGAGATTAAAGCGGGGCCGGTCATCAGATTTTTTTAAAGGTAGGTGATCTTATCCTAAAATTTATTATTTTCAGCTATTTAATTATGTTTATTTAATCCAACATTTTTATAAGAATAATGTTTTTTGATTATTATGTATAGAATTTTATTTATTTAGGAATTTCTATATTTCTGATATTTAATATAAGTTTTTTTTTAAAAAAAATTAATAATAAATAAATAAATAAAAATTTATCTAAAGTTATAATTTAATTTATAAAAGTATTTGTGTTATCATATGCCACAATTACAATTTTAGAGTGCCTGCGTGTCAACCGTCATACTCTGCCAGAGTATCAAATAACTCCTCATGAGAAGTCAGAGGATGCACTGTGAGAAACTACTTTAATGGAGAAGGTTTCAAGTCCATCAAGCTGGACCGCAAGTTACGGTCCACCCACCAATAGATTTATGACATAGTAAGTTCATACAAAATCCAACCCTTCTAATACATCTAAAACAACATGAAAATCACTTATATGAAAAATTATTCTTATATACTAGTCAGGATATCCTCAAAAATAGAAAATAAGTTATAACTGTTGATAAATAGTATTATCCATTAATGAGTGAATGTAAGTATATTTTTTTGTAAGTGATCCTAATTGTTTAATAAACTTAGTAAATGGGTTAGATTTTTCATATATATTATATGTTAGAAGTTATTTAATTGATGGACCATAATGTTTCAAATCGGTTGTACTGGAGATCTTCTTAATATAATGGGACTCTGTTAGTACGAGATATACCAGTATGACTATAATCTTACTTGTCTCTACATGTGGAACATAGCACACGTGTGTAAGTCTGAGAAATCTACTATGAAATCCACATCTTTGACGTGCCCAAATAGAAAAAAATAAAATAATATATATATAATAATAATAAATAAAAAGAGCACAGTCTGTCTATTTTTCTTAGACACCATGAGTGAATGAAAGCTAACAATGTTTCTTATTCAACTTATAAGTATGGTCCACCTAATTAGTTTAACTGTCAAATTTTCAGAAAAGTGAACTTAGAAAACATGACCTCTCAGATGAACGGAATAGATTTCACACACGTGGCTCGTGTGGCACGTGACATACAAGTAGGATTCAAATCCTACTTGCGCGAGTAGCTTTCCCATTTTTCATGAAGAATTGAATGGTGGGGCATTAGAGTTGCTGTATGGGTTCTAGAAATGAACCAACGGCTCTGGATTGTACAAATGGTCATAACCCTCGTGTTCTATAGTGTATAGATTCACCATATACCTGCATTTTTAAATTATTACTTTGAGTTGCGCCAATTACTCAGTTTATTGTATGGATTTATTACCACACTCTGCCTCTTTGTTAAATAACACTATCATGATAGTCTACTGCCATTCTTAATATGGTGGTGACTCCTCAACCGTCCATTATGAAATGCTTGTACGGTAAATTTGATCGTCCAAATTGTTGAACCAACTTTTAATGGTGGACCACCAAAAATTTGAACCAAGAATGTGAAAATAACCATGAATTTTGGTAGGCCCCAACCACTCAATGTTAAATTTATTGCTCAAGGGTGGAGCTCATGTAGAACCTGATATTTTAACAAATTTATGTACCTCGTTCAGTACTTGCATTATAGTGTAGAATTGAATTTATTAAATTATTAATCATTTATTTTGTTGATATTAAAATTGTTCATGTTATTCATGTTTATCTATTGATTATTTAATTGTAAAAAAAAATGTGTATAAATTAGCAAGTAGGGCAATCGTGTCCCTTGGGTGAGAGACCCTAAAGTCAGCAAGTAGGGCAATCGTGTCCCTTGGGTGAGAGACCCTAAAGTCAGCAAGTAGGGCAATCGTGTCCCTTGGGTGAAAGACCATAGAACCCACTAGATCCTTTAGAGTCTCCTTTGTGTACGGCGTATGAGTACAATTGTGTGCGTGGACATACGTCAGAGGTACAACTGGAGTAGTAGTCTGACCAGCTAATGTATAAATGGGTCCCTCACCATGAGGTACCAGTGCATGGGCATTAATGCAATGTGACCATCCACTTGGGTACGGTGTTGTAAGAAATAATTTAAATGTTACAAGTATTCATGGAAATATTATATGCATTGCAATTTCTTTTGTTACATTCCGTTATCTATATTATATTCCTTCATTGTTATAAAATTGATATTATTTGAACATATTAAATTTTGGGTAAGAAATGACCCTACTGGGCTGTTATGCTCATCCTACTAAAACAAATGCACAGGTGCAGAGCTGGAATACTATGAGCAGGCGGGCCTCTACTATTAGCTTTACTTTTGGAATTAGGATTAGTTTTAATTCAATTAAGTCTTTTTTTTTGTTATTTAGGTTAGTTTATGTTCAAGTTCGATGTAGAGAGGACAACTATCAAAATATTTAAATTTAATAAACATTTCAGGTGTATTTTCTTATTAGATGACGTTGAGTATTTATTGAATTCGATTGAATCAACTGGATTGTAATAAATGTCATCATATCATAATTCATACCTTGGGATTCGGGTCCTGAATACCTTATTTAGGTACCCGAATTTCGGGGCGTGACAGGGTGGGTCTCACCCACACGTGTGCCACACGTGTGGGATGGGCCCCACACGTCCAGCAATGGAGGGCGGCAGGGATAAGGCACATATATCATGGTGGGCTACACCACCGTACCAGTTCAGACGGTGTGGATTTTAAAACACTTACATCAAGGGGGGTACCCACATCACGTGTCACATGTGCAAGGTGGGCCCCATCATCCAAATCAATGCTGGATGGTATGGATGTCCACGTTCATCACGGTAGGCCCCACTGTCCACATGGACGGTGAGGATACAACACTTACTTCATGGTGATCCAGCACCTGGATGGTGCGGATCAACGCCTGTAGTGTGGGACCCACCACATAGTGTCTATATATATATATGTTAATATATTATATTATATTTATACATACTAGGTGGGGTCACACCGTCCAGGAGATTGGACGGTGTGGAGTGAGGGACGCCAACCAACCAGCTTCATCTCACCGTCCACAGATGGACAGTGAGGATGGAAATAAATAAATCAAGGTGGTCCACATCAGCGTGGCCCACCAAAGTTCTAATTCAAACAGGTATTTGCACCTTCCCACCTTCCAGACCTGCTGGACGGTGAGGATCAGGCACATATATCACGGTGGAACCCCATGTTTGGCCACTGGACGGTGTTGGCATCACATGGAAATCATGGTGGGGCCCACGGATCAAACTGATATGTGTGATTTCCCTTCATCAGGGTCCGTCAAAAGGGCAACAAGGGTGGGCCCTGGTTGGGTGCGGTAGCAAGGTATGCCCCCGATTTGAACAGCGGATGCGGTCTGCTAATTTGGGCAGCGGCATGGATAAAATGCATACATCATATGTGGGGTCCACAGCACCGTCCATCAAGGTGGACCCTCACACAAGGAAAATAAAAGGAGAGAGAGAGAGAGAGAGAGAGAGAGAGAGAGAGAGAGAGAGAGAGAGAGGGGACCCGGCCACTATGGGCCCTCCCTGTACAATACACAAATCAAGATGGGTCCCACCATATGTGGGCCCTCAAATCATCCAAATCAACAAATGAAATCACCCACCTCAAGATCTCTTTGTCCTTCTTCCATCAACGCGTTCTATAGCTCCAAAGAACGTGATCCAACGGTTGAGATGAGGCTTTAACGGTGGAGATGGGAGGTAGCAAGGTGGGCCACACATGGCTTTTCTTATGAAGATAGCTTGGACGTTGGGTTACTTGGAGATGGAGTTTGAGAATGAGAGAGAGGATAGGATGTAAGAGAGAGAGAGAGATGGGTGTGATGGGTGAAAAGGTGAGTGATGTGTGTACTTGGGTGTAAGAGAGAAGTTGACTTTGGGGTTGCTTGGGGATGGGGTTGTACTTGACATGAGAGGTGATGTGTACTTGACCCTTGATGGGATTGATGGATGTGACATTCGGTAGAGATTCTCTTGGGTTTTGCAACGCGCGACGTTTCTCTCAAACTGAACGCGGGCCCACATCTCCTGGCCTGGGTATCGCCTCGGCCCACGAGTGCGGCATCGGAACCGCAGCGACGGCGCGGTCGCTCGGGTACAAGTCTCGGATTGAGTCAACTCAGATATGCAGGACTCGACTTAGGATCGCACGCAAACGTGGTTACAAGTCGCGAGTTACCAGAATTCGACCGGGAGGACCGCAGAAGCCTACAAAACGGTACGGCCTAGGGTACGGGTCTTACATTGGTTGACCTGATCCTCGGAGTCCTAACCTTTACAGGATCATTCTCACGTATTTTTTTATTTTTATGACGGATGAGATCCATCGTAAATTTGTGACGGATCTAAATCCATCGCAAACTTTCGACAGTTCACATACGTTGTTTGATTTCTGTTGCGTGGCAAATATCGATGGACCAAAACCGTCGTTAAATTGATTTTGTGACGGACATGTTCCGTCACAAATTCACAATTTTGAAATATTGTCTAAAGCGATTTCTGATCGATTGGAGGTCGTAGGAGCGATTATATTCCCAATAGAGGTCCAAAGAGCAATTACGGCACGTCGGAGTTCCTTAGATTGATTATTGGTGCCAGTAGGTCTCAAGAACAATTACGGTTCACAGTGTCATTTGATTTTTGCTGCATGACAAATATCGACGAACCAAAACCGTTGTTAATTTGATTTTACGACGGACATGTTCTATCGCAAATTCAGAATTTTGGCATATTGTCTGCAACGATTTTTGATTGATTGGAGGTCGTAGGAGAGATTATATTCCCATTAGAGGTCCAAAGAGAAATTACGGGCGGGTCGGAGTTCCTCAGATTGATATAGGTCGCAGGAGGTCTCAAGATCAATTATGGATTGATTAGAAGTCAATAGGGCGATTACGGTCATGGGAGTGATTAATGGCCTCAAGAGTGATTAGGGACTTATTTATAGTCACAAGAGCTTTTACATTCCAGAAGTAAGAGGTCCTTGGTTGGCCTGATCCTCAGAGTCCTTCTAGCCTTTACATGATTAACTTCACGTATTTTTTTTTATTATTTTTATGGTGGATAGGATCCTTCGTGAATTTGTGACGGATCTAAATCCGTCACTAATCCATTGTAAAATTTTGACATTTCACATCCATCGATTGATTTTTGCAACATGGCAAATATCGACGGACTAAAACCGTCGTTAATTTAATTTTACGACGGACAAGTTCCGTCACAAATTCACAATTTTGGCATTTTGTCTGAAGCGATTTCTGATCGATTGGAGGTCGTAGGAGCGATTATATTCCCATTAGAGGTCTGAAGAACAATTATGAGTGCGTCGGAGTTCCTTTGATTGATTATGGGTCCCAAGAGGTCTTAAGAGCTATCGCAGATTGATTAGAAGTCAATGGAGTGGTTAAGGGCCTCAGGAGTGATTATGGATCGATTTATAGTTACTAGAGTGTTTACGTTCCAGAATTGGGAGGTCCTTGGCTTGATCCTCAGAGTCCTTTTAGCCTTTACATGATCAAGCTCACGGATTTTTTATTTTTATGATGGATAGGATCCATTGTAATTTTGTGACTGATTCGAATCCGTTGTAGATCCATCGCAAATTTTCGACGGTTCACATCCGTTGTTTGATTTTTGCTGCTTGGCAAATATTGACAGACCAAAACCGTCGTTAATTTGATTTTGCGACGGACATGTTCCGTCGCAAATTCACAATTTTGGCATATTGTCTGAAGTGATTTCTGATTGATTGGAGGTCGTAGGAGTGATTATATTCCCATTAGAGGTCCAATGAATAATTACGAGCGCGTCGGAGGTCCTTAGATTGATCATCGGTCTCAGGAGGTCTCAAGAGCGATTACAGATTGATTTGAAGTCAATGGAACGATTATGGTCACGGGAGCGATTAAGGGTCTCAGGAGCGATTATGGACCGATTTATATCACAAGAGCATTTACGTTCCAGAAGTGGGAGCTCCTTGGTTGGCCTGATCCTCAGAGTCCTTCTAGCCTTTACATCATCAATGTCACGTTTTTTTTTTTTATATTTATAACGAAGAGGATCCATCGTAAATTTGTGACGGATCTGAATCCATCACAAATCCATCGTAAAATTTCGATGGTTCAATTTTTGCTGCGTGGCAAATATCGATGTACCAAAATCGTAGTTAATTTGATTTCGCGAGGAACATGTTCCGTCGCAAATTTACAATTTTGGGATATTATCTGAAGTGATTTCTAATCGATTGGAGGTCGTAGGGGCAATTATATTTTGATTAGAGCTCCAAAGAGCAATTACGGGCACGTCGGAGTTCCTTAGATTTATTATAGGTCCCAGGTCTCAAGAGTGATTATGGATTGATTAGAAGTCAATGGGGCTATTACGGTTATGGGACGATTAAGGGCCTTAGGAGGGATTACAGACAGATTTATAGTCACAAGAGCGATTACGTTCCAGAAGTAGGAGGTCCTTGGTTGGCCTGATCCTCGAAGTCCTAGCCTTTACATGATTAATCTCACGTATTTTTATTTTTTATTTTATGGCGGATAAGATCCATCGTAAATTTGGGACAGATCTGAATCCGTCGCAGATCCATCGAAAACTTTCGACGCTTCACCTCCGTCGTTTGATTTTTGCACCGTGGCAAATATCAACAGATCAAAACCGTCGTTAATTTAATTTTACAATGGACATGTTCTGTCGCCAATTCACAATTTTGGCATATTGTTTGAAGCATTTCTAATCAATTGGAGGTCGTAGGAGAGATTATATTCCCATTAGAGCTGCGAAGAACAATTACGAATGTGTTGGAGTTCCTTACATTGATTGTGGGTCCTAGGAGGTCTCAAGAGCGATTACAGATTGATTAGTAAGTCATTGAGCGATTACAGTCACGGGAGCGATTAAGGGCCTCAGGAGCGATAACGGACCGATTTATAGTCAAGAGCGTTTACGTTCCAGAAGTAAGAGGTCCTCGGTTGGCCGGTTCCTCGGAGTCCTAGCCTTTACATGATTAATCTCACGTATTTTTTTTATTTTTATGGCGGATAGGATCCGTTGTGAATTTAGGACGGATCTGAATTCTTCGTAGATCCATCGGAAACTTTTGACGCTTCACATCCGTCGTTTGATTTTTGCATCGTGGCAAATATCGACGGACCAAAACCGTCGTTAATTTAATTTTACAACGGACATGTTCCGTCGCTAATTCATAATTTTGTCATATTGTCTGAAGCGATTTCTAATCGATTGGAGGTCGTAGGAGCGATTATATTCCCATTAGAGGTCCGAAGAACAATTACGAGTGCGTCGGAGGTCCTTAGAATGATTATTGGTCCCAGGAGGTCTCAAGAGCGATTACGGATTGATTAGAAGTCAATGGAGCGATTATGATCACGGGAGCGATTAAGGGCCTCAGGAGCGATTACGGACCGATTTATAGTCGCAAGATCGTTTACGTTCTAGAAGTGGGAGGTCCATGGTTGGCCTGATCCTCGGAGTCCTTCTAGCCTTTACATAATCAAGCTCATGTATATTTTATTTTTATGATGGATAGGATCCATTGTAAATTTGTGACTGATCCGAATCCGTCGCAGATCCATCTCAAACTTTCAACGGTTCACATCCGTCGTTTGATTTTTGCTGCGTGGAAAATATCTACAGACCAAAACTGTCGTTAATTTGATTTTGTGATGGACATGTTCTGTCACAAATTCACAATATTGACATATTGTCAAAAGCGATTTCTGATCGATTGGAGGTCGTAGGAGCGATTATAATCCCATTAGAGGTCCACAGAGCAATTACGGGCGCGTCCAAGTTCATTAGATTGATTATCGGTCCCAGGAGGTCTCAAGAGTGATTACGGATTGATTAGAAGTCAATGGAGCGATTACGATCATGGGAGCGATTAAGGGTCTTAGGAGCGATTACGATCATGGGAGCGATTATGGGCCGATTTATAGTCACACGAGCGTCTACGTTCTAGAAGTTGGAGGTCCTTGGTTGGCCTGATCCTCGAGTCCTTGCCTTTACATCATCAATCTCACATATATATTTTTTTTATTTTTATAACGGAGAGGATCCATCGTAAATTTGTGACGGATCCGAATCCGTCACAAATCCATCGTAAAATTTCGACAGTTCAATTTTTGCTGCGTGGCAAATATCGGCAGACAAAATCGTAGTTAATTTGATTTTGCGACGAACATGTTCCATCGCAAATTTACAATTCTGGGATATTATCTGAAGTGATTTCTGATCGATTAAAGGTCGTAGGGGCGATTATATTCCGATTAGAGGTCCAAAGAGCAATTACGGGCACGTCGGAATTCCTTGGATTTATTATAGGTCCTAGGTCTCAAGAGTGATTATGGATTGATTAGAAGTCAATGGGGCGATTACGGTTAAGGGAGCGATTAAGGGCCTTAGGAGCGATTACGGACCGATTTATAGTTACAAGATTGTTTACGTTCCAGAAGTAGGATGTCCTCCTTGGTTTGCCTAATCCTCGGAGTCCTAGCCTTTACATGATTAATCTCACATTTTTTTTATGGCGGATAGGATCCATCGTAAATTTCGGACGGATCTGAATCCGTCGCAGATCCATCGGAAACTTTCGACGCTTCACCTCCGTCGTTTGATTTTTGCACCGTGGCAAATATCGACAGACCAAAACCATCGTTAATTTAATTTTACGACGAACATGTTCTGTCGCCAATTCACAATTTTGGCATATTGTTTGAAGCGATTTCTAATCGATTGGAGGTCGTAGGAGAGATTATATTCCCATTAGAGCTGCGAAGAACAATTACGAGTGTGTCGGAGTTCCTTAGATTGATTGTGGGTCCCAGGAGGTCTCAAGAGCGATTACAGATTGATTAGTAAGTCAATGGAGCAATTACAGTCACGGGAGCGATTAAGGGCCTCAGGAGCGATAACGGACCAATTTATAGTCACAAGAGCATTTACGTTCCAGAAGTAGGAGGTCCTCGGTTGGCCCGATCCTTAAGAGTCCTTCTACATGATTAATCTCACGTTTTTATATATATATATATATATGGCGGATAGGATCCATCGTAAATTTGGGACGGATTTGAATCCGTTGCAAATCCATCGAAAACTTTCGACGCTTCACCTCTGTCGTTTGATTTTTGCACCGTGGCAAATATCGATAGACCAAAACCATCGTTAGTTTAATTTTACGACGGACATGTTCTGTCGCCAATTCACAATTTTGGCATATTGTTTGAAGCGATTTCTAATCGATTGGAGGTCGTAAGAGAGATTATATTCCCATTAGAGCTGCGAAGAACAATTACGAGTGTGTTGGAGTTCCTTAGATTAATTGTGGGTCCCAGGAGGTCTCAAGATCGATTACAGATTGATTAGTAAGTCAATGGAGCAATTACAGTCACGGGAGCGATTAAGGGCCTCAGGAGCGATAACGGACCGATTTATAGTCACAAGAGCATTTACATTCCAGAAGTAGGAGGTCCTCGGTTGGCCCGATCCTTAGAGTCCTTCTAGCCTTTACATGAATCTCACGTATCTTTTTTTTTTTTATGGTGGATAGGATCCGTCATAAATTTGGGACGGATCTGAATCCGTCGCAGATCCATCGAAAACTTTCGACGCTTCACATCCATCGTTTGATTTTTACACCGTGGCAAATATCGACGGACCAAAACCGTCGTTAATTTAATTTTACAACAGACATGTTCCGTCACCAATTCACAATTTTGGCATATTGTCTGAAGCGATTTCTGATCGATCGGAGGTTGTAGGAGCGATTATATTCCCATTAGAGGTCCGAAGAACAATTACGAGTGCGTCGGAGTTCCTTAGAATGATTATGGGTCCCAGGATGTCTCAAGAGCGATTACGGATTGATTAGAAGTCAATGGAGCGATTACGGTCGCGGGAGCGATTAAGGGCCTCAGGAGCAATTACGGACCGATTTATAGTCGCAAGAGCGTTTACGTTCCAGAAGTGGGAGGTCCATGGTTGGCCTGATCCTCAGAGTCCTTTTAGCCTTTACATGATCAAGCTCACGTATTTTTTTATTTTTATGATGGATAGGATCCATTGTAAATTGTGACTGATCCGAATCCGTCGCAGATCCATCTCAAACTTTCGACGGTTCACATCCGTCATTTGATTTTGCTACGTGGAAAATATCTACGGACCAAAACCGTCGTTAATTTGATTTTGCGACCGACATGTTCTGTCGCAAATTCACAATGTTGGCATATTGTCAGAAACGATTTCTTATCGATTGGAGGTTGTAGGAGCAATTATATTCCCATTAAAGGTCCAAAGAACAATTACGGGTGCGTCGGAGTTCCTTAGATTGATTATCGGTCCCAGGAGGTCTCAAGAGCGATTATGGATTGATTAGAAGTCAAAGGAGCATTTATGGTCACGGGAGCGATTAAGGGCCTCAGGAGTGATTACAAACCGATTTATAGTCATTAGAGTGTTTACGTTTCAGAAGTGGGAGGTCCTTGGTTAGCCTGATCCTTAGTTCTAGCCTTTACATGATCAATCTCACATGTTTTTTATTTTTTATTACAGATAGGATCCATCGTAAATTTGTGACGGATCTGAATCTGTTACAAATCCATCACAAAATTCGACGGTTCACATCCGTCATTTGATTTTTGCTACGTGGCAAAGATTGACGGACCAAAATCGTAGTTAATTTGATTTTGCGACAGACATGTTCCTTCGCAAATTACAATTTTAGGATATTGTCTGAAGTGATTTCTGATCTATTGGAGGTCGTAAGAGCGATTATATTCCCATTAGAGGTCTAAAGAGCAATTACGGGCACGTTGGAGTTCCTTAGATTTATTATAGGTCCTAAGAGGTCTCATGAGCGATTATGGATTGATTAGAAGTCAATGGGATGATTACGGTCATGGGAGAGATTAAGGGCCTTAGAAGCGATTACGGATTGATTAGAAGTCAATGGAGCGATTATAATCACGGGAGCGATTAAGGGCCTAAGGAGTGATTGCGTACCGATTTATAGTCATAAGAGCGTTTACGTTCCAGAAGTAGGTGGTCTTTGGTTGGCCTGATCCTTGGAGTCTTTCGAGCCTTTACATGATCAATCTCACGAATTTTTTAATTTTTATGACAGATAAGATCCATCGTAAATTTGTAACAGATCTAAATCCGTTGTAGATCCATCGTAAACTTTCAACGCTTCACATCCGTCGTTTGATTTTTGCACCATGCCAAACATCGGACCAAAACCGTCGTTAATTTGATTTTACGACGGACGTGTTCCGTCGCAAATTCACAATTTTCACATATTGTTTAAAGTAATTTTTGATCGATTGGAGGTTGTAAGAGTGATTATATTCCCATTAGAGGTTCAAAGATCAATTATGGGTGCGTTGGAGTTCCTTAGATTGATTGTGGGTCCTAGGAGGTCTCAAGAGCGATTACAAATTGATTAAAAGTCAATGGAGCAATTACGCTCACGGGAGCGATTAAGAGCCTAAGGTGCGATTATGGACCGATTTATATTCATAAGAGCGTTTACGTTCTAGAAGTGGGAGGTCCTTGGTTGGCCTGATCCTCGGAGTCTTAACCATTACATGATCAATCTCACATATTTTTTATTTTTATAACGGATAGGATCCGTTGTAAATTTGTGACGGATCTTAGTCCATCGCAAATCCATCGCAACATTCGATGGTTCACATCTGTCGTTTGATTTTTGGTGCGTGGCAAATATCGATGGACCAAAACTGTCGTTAATTTGATTTTGCGACGGACATGTTCCGTTACAAAATCACAATTTTGGCATATTGTATGAAGCGATTTCTGATCGATTGGAGGTCGTACGAGCGATTATATTCAAATTAGTGGTCTAAAGAGCAATTACAGGCGCATCGGAGTTCCTTAGATTGATTGTGGGTCATAGGAGGCCTCAAGAGCGATTACGGATTGTTTAGAAGTCAATGGAGCGATTACAGTCACGGGAGCGATTAAGGGCCTCAGTAGTGATTACGGACCGATTTATAGACACAAGAGCTTTCACATTCTAGAAGTAGGAGGTCCTTGGTTGGCCGAATCCTCGAAGTCCTTCTAGCCTTTACATGATCAATCTCACGTATATTTTTATTTTCATGATGGATAGAATCCGTCGTAAATTTGTGACGGATCTTAATCCTTCGTAGATCCATCACAAACTTTCAACGATTCACATACGTTGTTTGATTTTTACTGCGTGACAAATATTGACGAACCAAAACCGTCAAAATTGATTTTGCGACGGACATGTTACGTCGCAAATTCACAATTTTTACATATTGTTTGTAACGATTTCTGATCGATTGGAGGTCGTACGAGCGATTATATTCAAATTAGTGGTCTAAAGAGCAATTACAGGCGCATCGGAGTTCCTTAGATTGATTGTGGGTCATAGGAGGCCTCAAGAGCGATTACGGATTGTTTAGAAGTCAATGGAGCGATTACAGTCACGGGAGCGATTAAGGGCCTCAGTAGTGATTACGGACCGATTTATAGACACAAGAGCTTTCACATTCTAGAAGTAGGAGGTCCTTGGTTGGCCGAATCCTCGAAGTCCTTCTAGCCTTTACATGATCAATCTCACGTATATTTTATTTTTCATGATGGATAGAATCCGTCGTAAATTTGTGACGGATCTTAATCCTTCGTAGATCCATCACAAACTTTCAACGATTCACATACGTTGTTTGATTTTTACTGCGTGACAAATATTGACGAACCAAAACCGTCAATAAATTGATTTTGCGACGGACATGTTACGTCGCAAATTCACAATTTTTACATATTGTTTGTAACGATTTCTGATCGATTGGAGGTCGTACGAGCGATTATATTCAAATTAGTGGTCTAAAGAGCAATTACAGGCGCATCGGAGTTCCTTAGATTGATTGTGGGTCATAGGAGGCCTCAAGAGCGATTACGGATTGTTTAGAAGTCAATGGAGCGATTACAGTCACGGGAGCGATTAAGGGCCTCAGTAGTGATTACGGACCGATTTATAGACACAAGAGCTTTCACATTCTAGAAGTAGGAGGTCCTTGGTTGGCCGAATCCTCGAAGTCCTTCTAGCCTTTACATGATCAATCTCACGTATATTTTATTTTCATGATGGATAGAATCCGTCGTAAATTTGTGACGGATCTTAATCCTTCGTAGATCCATCACAAACTTTCAACGATTCACATACGTTGTTTGATTTTTTACTGCGTGACAAATATTGACGAACCAAAACCGTCAATAAATTGATTTTGCGACGGACATGTTACGTCGCAAATTCACAATTTTTACATATTGTTTGTAACGATTTCTGATCGATTGGAGGTCGTATGAGCGATTATATTCAAATTAGTGGTCTAAAGAGCAATTACAGGCGCATCGGAGTTCCTTAGATTGATTGTGGGTCATAGGAGGCCTCAAGAGCGATTACGGATTGTTTAGAAGTCAATGGAGCGATTACAGTCACGGGAGCGATTAAGGGCCTCAGTAGTGATTACGGACCGATTTATAGACACAAGAGCTTTCACATTCTAGAAGTAGGAGGTCCTTGGTTGGCCGAATCCTCGAAGTCCTTCTAGCCTTTACATGATCAATCTCACGTATATTTTTATTTTCATGATGGATAGAATCCGTCGTAAATTTGTGACGGATCTTAATCCTTAGAGGTTCAAAGATCAATTATGGGTGCGTTGGAGTTCCTTAGATTGATTGTGGGTCCTAGGAGGTCTCAAGAGCGATTACAAATTGATTAAAAGTCAATGGAGCAATTACGCTCACGGGAGCGATTAAGAGCCTAAGGTGCGATTATGGACCGATTTATATTCATAAGAGCGTTTACGTTCTAGAAGTGGGAGGTCCTTGGTTGGCCTGATCCTCGGAGTCTTAACCATTACATGATCAATCTCACATATTTTTTATTTTTATAACGGATAGGATCCGTTGTAAATTTGTGACGGATCTTAGTCCATCGCAAATCCATCGCAAACATTCGATGGTTCACATCTGTCGTTTGATTTTTGGTGCGTGGCAAATATCGATGGACCAAAACTGTCGTTAATTTGATTTTGCGACGGACATGTTCCGTTACAAAATCACAATTTTGGCATATTGTATGAAGTGATTTCTGATCGATTGGAGGTCGTAGGAGCGATTATATTCAAATTAGTGGTCTAAAGAGCAATTACAGGCGCATCGGAGTTCCTTAGATTGATTGTGGGTCATAGGAGGCCTCAAGAGCGATTACGGATTGTTTAGAAGTCAATGGAGCGATTACAGTCACGGGAGCGATTAAGGGCCTCAGTGCTGATTACGGACCGATTTATAGACACAAGAGCTTTCACATTCTAGAAGTAGGAGGTCCTTGGTTGGCCGAATCCTCGAAGTCCTTCTAGCCTTTACATGATCAATCTCACGTATATTTTTATTTTCATGATGGATAGAATCCGTCGTAAATTTGTGACGGATCTTAATCCTTCGTAGATCCATCACAAACTTTCAACGATTCACATACGTTGTTTGATTTTTACTGCGTGACAAATATTGACGAACCAAAACCGTCAATAAATTGATTTTGCGACGGACATGTTACGTCGCAAATTCACAATTTTTACATATTGTTTGTAACGATTTTGATCGATTGGAGGTCGTATGAGCGATTATATTCAAATTAGTGGTCTAAAGAGCAATTACAGGCGCATCGGAGTTCCTTAGATTGATTGTGGGTCATAGGAGGCCTCAAGAGCGATTACGGATTGTTTAGAAGTCAATGGAGCGATTACAATCACGGGAGCGATTAAGGGCCTCAGTAGTGATTACGGACCGATTTATAGACACAAGAGCTTTCACATTCTAGAAGTAGGAGGTCCTTGGTTGGCCGAATCCTCGAAGTCCTTCTAGCCTTTACATGATCAATCTCACGTATATTTTTATTTTCATGATGGATAGAATCCGTCGTAAATTTGTGACGGATCTTAATCCTTCGTAGATCCATCACAAACTTTCAACGATTCACATACGTTGTTTGATTTTTACTGCGTGACAAATATTGACGAACCAAAACCGTCAATAAATTGATTTTGCGACGGACATGTTACGTCGCAAATTCACAATTTTTACATATTGTTTGTAACGATTTCTGATCGATTGGAGGTCGTATGAGCGATTATATTCCCATTAGAGCTCCAAAGAGTAATTACGGCGTGTCGAGTTCCTTAGATTGATTATTCGTCCCAGTAGGTCTCAAGAGCGATTACGGTTCATAGCGTCATTTGATTTTTGCTGCGTGGCAAATATCGACGAACCAAAACCATCGTTAATTTGATTTTGCGATAGACATGTTCCGTCGCAAATTCAGAATTTTGGCTTATTGTCTGAAGCAATTTCTTATTGATTGGAGGTCGTAGGAGAGATTATATTCCCATTAGAGGTCTAAAGAGCAATTACGGGCACGGCGGAGTTCCTCAGATTGATTATAGGTCGCAGGAGGTCTCAAGAGCGATTATGGATTGATTAGAAGTCAATGAGGCGATTATGGTCACGGGAGCGATTAATGGCCTCAGGAGTGATTACGGACCTATTTATAGTCACAAGAGCTTTTACATTCTAGAAGTAAGAGGTCCTTGGTTGGCCTGATCCTCGGATTCCTAGCCTTTACATGATCATCTCACATATTTTTTTATTTTTATGATGTATAGGATCCATTGTAAATTTGTGACTGATTCGAATTTGTCGCAAATCCATCGCAAACTTTCGACGGTTCACATCCGTTGTTTGATTTTTGCTGCATGACAAATATCGACGGACCAAAATCGTAGTTAATTTGATTTTGCGACTAAAATGTTCCGTCGCAAATTTACAATTTTGGGATATAACCCGAAGTGATTTCTGATTGATTGGAGGTCGTAGGGGTGTTTATATTCCCATAAGAGGTCTAAAGAGCAATTACTAGCACGTCAGAGTTCCATAGATTTATTATAGGTCCCCGGAAGTCTCAAGAGCTATTATGGATTGATTAGAAGTCAATGGGGCGATTACGGTCACGGGAGCGATTAAGGGCCTCAGGTGCGATTACGAACTGTTTATAGTCACAAGAGCGTTTACGTTACAGAAGTAGGAGGTCCTTGGTTGGCCTGATCCTCGGAGTCTTAGCCTTTACATGATTAGTCTCACGTATTTTTTATTTTTATGGCAGATAGGATCCGTCGTAAATTTGGGACGGATTTGAATCCATCAATGATCCATCGCAAAATTTCGACGATTCACATCCATTGTTTGATTTTTACTATGTGACAAATATCGACGGACCAAAACCGTCGTTAATTTAATTTTACGACGGACATGTTCCGTGGTAAATTCACAATTTTGGCATATTGTATGAAGCAATTTCTGATCGATTGGAGGTCATAGGAGCGATTATATTCCGATTAGAAGTCCGAAGTGCAATTACGGGTGCGTCGGAGTTCCTTAGATTGATTATGGGTCCCAGGAGGTCTCAAGAGCGATTACCGATTGATTAGAAGTCAATGGAGCGATTACAGTCATGGGAACGATTAAAGGCCGCAGGAGCGATTACGGACTGATTTATAGTCACAAGAGTGTTTACATTCCAGAAGTAGCTCCTTGGTTGGCCTGATCCTTGAAGTCCTTCGAGCCATTACATGATCAATCTCATGAATTTTTTTATTTTTATGATAGATAAGATTCGTCGTAAATTTGTGACGGATCTGAATCCGTCGCAGATCCATTGTAAACTTTCGATGCTTCACATCCATCGTTTGATTTTTACACCGTGGAAAATATCGACGGACCAAACCCGTCGTTAATTTGATTTTGCGACGGACATGTTACGTCACAAATTCACAATTTTGGCATATTGTCTGAAGCGATTTCTGATCGATTGGAGGTCATAGGAGCGATTATATTCCCATTAGAGGTCCAAAGAGCAATTACGGGTGTGTTGGAGTTCCTTACATTGATTGGGGTCCTAGGAGGTCTCAAGAGCAATTGCAGATTGACTAAAAGTCAATGGAGCGATTACGGTCACGGGAGCGATTAAGGCCATAAGGAGCGATTATGGACCGAATTATAATCATAAGAGTGTTTATGTTTCAGAAGTGGGAGGTTCTTGGTTGGCCTGATCCTCGGAGTCCTAACCTTTACATGATCAATCTCACGTATTATTTTTTTTAATGATGGATTGGATTCGTCTTAAATTTGTGATGGAACTTTGTCCGTCGCAGATCCATTGCAAACTTTCGATGGTTCACATCCTTCGTTTGATTTTTGGTGCGTGGCAAATATCGATGGACCAAAACCGTCGTTAATTTGATTTTGTGACGGACATGTTCTATCACAAATACACAATTTTGACATATGTATGAAGTGATTTCTAATCGATTGGTGGTCATAGAAGCAATTATATTCCCATTAAAGGTCTAAAGAACAAATACAGTTGCGTCGGAGTTCCTTAGATTGATTGTGGGTTCTAGGATGTCTCAAGAGCGATTACGGATTGTTTGGAAGTCAATGGAGCGATTACAGTCACGGGAGCGATTAAGGGCCTCAGTAGCGATTACAGACCAAGTTATAGACACAAGCTTTCACATTCCAGAAGTAGGAGGTCCTTGGTTGGCCGGATCCTAGGAATCTTTCTAGCCTTTATATGATCAATCTCACGTATTTTTTTTTATTTTTATGATGGATATATTCCATCGTAAATTTGTGACGAATCTTAATCCGTCACAAATCCATCATAAACTTTCGACGGTTCACATACGTTGTTTGATTTTTGCTGCATGGCAAATATCGACGGACTAAAACCGGCAAAAATCGATGGCTAACAAATTCACAATGTTTTGCACAAATTCACAATTTTTGCATAGTCTGAAACGATTTCTGATCGATTTAAGGTCATAGGAGCTATTATATTCCCATTAAAGGTTTAAAGAGCAATTATGGGCGCGTCGAAGTTCCTTATATTTATTGTGGGTCCCAGGAGGTCTCAAGAGCGATTACGGATTGTTTAGAAGTCAATGAAGCGATTACAGTCATGGGAGCGATTAAGGGCCTCAATAGCGATTATGGACCGATTTATAGACATAAGAGCTTTCACATTCCAGAAGTAGGTCCTTGGTTGGCCTGATCCTCAGAGTCCTTTTAGCCTTTACATGATCAATCTCACGTATTTTGTATTTTTATGATGGATAGGATCCGTTGTAAATTTGTGACGGATCTTAATCCGTTGCAGATCCATTGCAAACTTTCAATGGTTCACATACGTTGTTTGATTTTTTCTGCGTGGCAAATATCGATGGACCAAAACCGTCGATAAATTGATTTTGTGACAGATATGTTCCATCGCAAATTCACAATTTTTGCATATTGTCTAAAATGATTTCTGATCGATTTGATGTCGTAGGAGCTATTATATTCCCATTAAAGGTCTAAAGAGCAATTATGGGCGCGTCGGAGTTCCTTAGATTTATTGTGGGTCCCAGGAGGTCTCAAGAGCGATTACGGATTGTTTAGAAGTCAATGGAGCGATTATAGTCACGGGAGCGATTAAGGGCCTCAGTAGCGATTACGGATAGATTTATAGACACGAGCTTTCACATTCCAGAAGTAGGTCCTTGGTTGGCCTGATCCTCGAAGTCCTTTTAGCCTTTACATGAGCAATCTCACGTATTTTATATTTTTATGACAGATAGGATCCGTCGTAAATTTGTGACGGATCTTAATTCGTTGCAGATCCATTGCAAACTTTCGACGGTTCACATACGTTGTTTAATTTTTGATGCGTGGCATATATCGACGGACCAAAATCGTCGTTAAATTGTTTTTGCGACGGACATGTTCCGTCGCAGATTCACAATTTTGGCATATTGTCTGAAGTGATTTCTGATCGATTGGAGGTCGTAGGAGCGATTATATTCCCATTAGAGGTCTGAAGAGCAATTACGGCGAGTCGGATTGTTCACTCCCCAAGTATAGGGTTGTGATGTAGTAATAAACTCGGTAAAATCGAGGTCGAATCCCACGAGGACTGATCGTCACAATTCAAATATGTGATTCTCCTTAACTAATTCAACAAGTAATGGAGCAATTTACTAACACAAATCTATGGAAAAAAAACAATTGAGAATAAGGAAGAAAATTCAATCAGAGAGCACTAGGACTTTCGAATCCACCCCTAATTATCCTAACCATTGTTTTGTCTGTTAATTCACCTTAATTTAGATTGATCTAACTTATCTAGAGAAAGCACAATCTGTGTCCTTAATCGGGCATACAGATTGTCTAATTCCTTTAAGCAATGCCATGAAAAACATATCCCATGTCCAAATCGGGCATATGGAATATGCAGTTCAGTAAAGCACCCTGTTTCTTCCTCTACAGGAACCTATTCATGATCAGATACATGCACCTACAATAAACATCCAAACCACATCCATCCATAGACTCTGATCAAAGTTCATAGATGGAGAAGTATAGAATTTAAAACAATCAAGCACACTAGGGGAAGGAACAAATCAATCTAATTAAAGTAAAATTAACATAGAACAATGGATGTTCAAATTAGGGGTTTCATCTCAGCCCTAGCTGAGAGATTTAGAAATCCATGGAATATAAAAGAGATTCAACTGGAAAGAAAAATACAATTGATGAGAGATGCATCCCTTTGATGAGAAGATGAAGATGTCGTCAAGCAGTCTCTTTTTCTTCCTTCCTCTTGATCTCCCTTGCTCTGGATCTGGAATCCCAATTTCTAAATGCTTTTCCCAGATCCAAGACTCCTTTTTTATAATTGCTGGAAAGCTGGATCAGTGGCAGAGTTGTAGCGGGATATGGAATGGAAATTTTCGCAGCCATGATCGGTGGGCCCCACCAAAGTGTTTTCTTTAAAATCCACCCCATCCATTGGATTCAGGACGAAATTTCAGTCAAGAATGGGTGGTTTTGAACGTCCATTAACGCGGCCCAGAGAAGAAAACACGAAGAGATCAGTTTTGAACGTTACAGGGCAGCCCTTTTGTGGCCTCTGTATCATGCACGTGTGTACACATGGGAGTGGAATATCAGCATGGGTTTGTAGTGCTCGCGGCCCTCTTCAAGATGAACGGATTGGATCGGCCGGACAGACTACGTGTGGGGCCCACAACCGTTCCCAAAACTGGCCAGCGGCCGGTCGTTCGCTGCCGCGTACAGGGACGCGGTTCGCTGTGGCAATGGTGGGGCCCACTTCGATAATGTTTCCAATAATCCACTCCGTCCATTGATTTGGCTCGAAAACCGTCCAGATATGCACGGTTTTGAATTAGCTTGAGTGTGGCCCATTGAGTTTTAAACACACCGTCCATCTGACGTTTAACAGGTAGGATTTCGATCCTCTTTACTTCTGGAAATTCTTCCACCTACACTGTGATAATTGGGCCCCTTCAAACATGATGGACGGTCCAGATCTTCTTTTTGAGTCGTGATAATGGCCCACAGTCATTGTCAAGATGGACGTCGGTTGTCCGTTGCATAACAGAGCTTTCTCTCTGTTGTGATCGAGCAGGAGTCGGTCAGCGTGCGCTGACCGACTTGGTTGACTTGGTACATCTCAGCAATATCTTCACAGTGTACACCTTCGTCACAGGTGGGATCTATAGGGCTATCAGTGGGAAAATCTACACCGTCCATTCGTATTATCTTTCTGATTCAAGGGTTGACCCCGAAGTTGAAGCATATCCAAGTATCAGGTGGGCCCAGAATCGATGGTTTGTGGGCTGATTTGTCCGTTGGGGCACTTCCATAGTGATCCGAGGGCTGAAATTTGAAATGTACGGTTAATTTATGTCCCTAATCCCATGTATAAAGTTTTGAGCCAATCAGATAGAGGGAACCATGTGATCTTGCATTCTGGCCCCTTTTCGGGCCCCTTTGGTGTGAACAGCTTGATTTCCTCGGGTCCCTGGCATGTAAATTCTTTAATATTGGTCCTCTGAGGTTCATCCTGTGCTTTGGTAATTTCGGAGTGTCAAATCCATGCTTTTAACATCATTTTTCAATACACACTCTTGATTTCATCCTGTAATAAAAACACAATTAATACACCCCATTAAGCCTTATCATGTACGTAAATTTATGCAATTACTAGGGTCCGATCTGCAATATTTGACCCTGATCACAACCCCCAACCAGCATTTTGCTAGTCCCGAGCAAAACATGCGAAAAAAAATAATTTCAGAAATAAAAGACAATTCCTGTAAATTCAAGTGACTTGTGAACAGATAGTCGAGATGTGATCATTCTACGATTCATGCATGGTGAGTGGAATTTTCTCCTGGAATCAAGTTCACTGTAAATTTCATAAACAAGTTCAAACTATTAAACCATGAATTAGAATAATTCTAAAACATTGAGTTTCATGAGTGTATAGTGTCATCTCAGCTTTCCACCATTAAGAGATTCAATTGTCAATTTCATGATATCATTGGTAATTAACAACGGAGCTCATGTCACCGAGAACTGGAACCAACACTTGCCTTACAGATTAACCTTTCATTCTACCATTTTTTTTTAAATTTTCTTTATGAATAGTACGCCAAGGAGGAGAATCAAATCTGCACCTATAGGGAGCAAACCTATGGTGAAAACTTGTCGCCTAAATCTTTTCTCATGTCAACTATGAGGAATCGAATCTTCATATACAGGGAGCAAACCTATGATTACAATTATGCGACTTATTCTTTATATTCTTCTTTATAGACTGATGCTAAAAATTTTGTTTTTCAGGCTGGTTCCTTTCATGCTTAGTGATTATCATGTTATCAATTAATATCGAACTGAAAACTTAATGTGTAAACGAGATCTGATATGTTAAATCATGGCTCAATCAATGTTTACAACTTCTAATCGTGAATTAACAATTCAAACTTAAGTGTGAAATCTGTTAGACAACCGAATCCAAGAGTCATAAATTTCTCACATTCTGAATCATGTAATTTCAAAATCACAACTATCCTTCAAAATCACTTTTGAATTCAATAGAAATTCCAGAAAAATTTTAAAAATTTTCACAATTTTTGCTCAAGACCAAGAAAATATTGATTAGGTAACCTAATCTCCCACCCCCAACCTAAAATCTACATTGTCCTCAATGTAAAAGAAATAAGCACGTGATGTAGATGAGAAAAAGGGAAGAGTAGTTAGGGAAAGATAGTATCTGGATGAAGAATCAAGAGACTTTCCCAAAAATATCAACGTTAAAAGTAGGTCAGCACAAGAGAGAAATCAGTAAAATAAAATAAAACTAACAAGGAAAAAGAAATCAAATGAAATGCTGGGTTGCCTCCCAGGAGCGCTAAGTTTAACGTCGTCAGCCAGACAAGAACGGACCATGAATGAACTAATCTTTAAGACCAGGGTCCGCCAAAGAACTTACCTCAACACTGTGGTTAACCAATCCCAGACAAGTGATGCGAGTTCCCATAAGCTGTGCTATCTGAAATGAGGTAATTGACACTATCATCAAACAATTTAAGGACTTCTGCTCGAACAACTTCTTCCATGTTAGGATCATGCTTCCTTTGTATTTTTCGTGACATTTCCACAGCATGATCCTTACATACAGTGGGGCACACTCCTTTATTTCTGCTATCTTTCGTTCAATTCTGCTTTATATGTTCGAAGAACATTAAGCAACCTGTTCTCTTTTGCCTTCTCAGAGTTAGAAACTGTGCTGTCAGGAAGAGTCTCAGAGGGATGAAGAGGTTCCACTTTCGCTCTCCATTTTTCAGTCTCCAATATAGGAGTAGAGTCGAGCATTGCATTGACTTCGTGGATGGGACTATCTATGTCAAAATCCATGCCATGTTGTGCTAAGCAGGTCTCAAGTGGATCTTCAAAAGATTTACGGAAGGAGTCCTGCACTAGACTCTCGATCATGTCCACTTCAAATATGTCGTCCAAATCCGCGGGTTGTTGTCCTGCATTAAAAACATTGAGTTTAATATTCATGTTACCAAATGACAACTTCATAACTCCATTCCTGCAATTTATAATAGCATTAGATGTGGCTAAAAATGGACGACCCAAAATGACTGGGATCTGACTATGAGGATTCTGAACAGGCTGAGTATCTATAATTATGAAATCCACTGAAAAATAAAATTTGTCAACCTAGATTAGCACATCTTCAATAACACCCCGGGGCACCTTGACAGATCTATCAGCTAGTTGTAATGTTATTTTAGTCGGTTTCAACTCACCAAGTCCTAGCTGCTCATAAACCGAATATGGTAACAAATTGACGCTCGCCCCTAAATCAAGTAATGCCTTCCTGATTTTATGATCTCCTATGCCGTAAGAGATGGTAGGAGCTCCTGGATCCTTAAATTTAGGAGGGGTGTTATGTTGAATCATGGAGCTGAGCTGCTCTGCAAGGAAGACTTTCTTATGAACATTCTGCTTACGCTTTTGAGTGCATAAATCTTTAAGTAACTTAGCATAAGCAGGGACTTGCTTGATAGCGTCAAGCAATGGGATGTTGACTTGCACTTTTTTAAACACGTCCAGGATTTCATCAAAATTGTTTCTTTTCTTCATTGGTGCCAGACGTTGAGGAAAAGGTGCTTTGGGCACGTAAGGTGGCACGTCAGCGGCTCTTGGAGAGTCAGAGAGTTTTTGGACTTTGGATGCATTGGTGTGTCTCTCTGCTTCACCTTGATTTGATTCATCCCTAGGTATCTCTATTTTGTTGTCAATTTTTTTGCCTGACCTAAGGGTAGTGATTGATTTGGCTTGCTCGTGATATTGCCCTTGGTTGGAATTAGAGCCAATCTCATATTGTCCCTTTGGATTAGCCACAGGTTGGCCAGGGAACTTACCCTTCTCTCTCTCACTCAGTGTGGCAGCTAGTTGACCCATTTGTACTTCCAGCTTGGTGATGGATTGTGCATTTGCATGTAAGCTTTGCTGGTTGGCTAGTAAGGTTTGTTGGGTGTCTTTTTGGAATTGGAGAGAACTCTGCATAAAAAGATGGAGTGTATCCTCAAGAGATGGTTTCTTTGATTGTGCAGACAGTTGTTGATATTGCGAAAACTGCTGAGGTTGCATAGGGGGATTTCCAGATGGTCCTCCTTGTTGCGGTCCTTTTGCCCAAGAAAAATTTGGATGCCTAGCCCACCCTGGGTTGTACGTGTTCGAGTAAGGATCATTCCCAGGTTTCTGAAAGGTGTTCAAAGCATGAACTTGTTCAGAGAGGAATTCTGGAAATGCTGTACCAGATGGGCAAGATTGTGTAGGATGAGTAGAACTAAAACATATGGCACAAGCCTCGGCTTGAGTTTTTTGTGGAGGTCCATTATGCAACATCAGAGCATCAACCTTCTTTGTCAGGCCATCAATCTTGGCATGGAGATCTGGTGTGACTCCTATCTCATATATGCCACCTCTCTTTTGTGGTTGGGAACTTCTTTCACCTCTATCTGAATAGTCCCATTGCTGGGAGTTTTCACACAAGGTTTCAAAGAATTTCCACGCTTCGGTATCACTTTTGGTCATGAAGAACCCTCCACTGGTGGCATCAACCATGCGACGGTTCTGGGGTGTCAGACTGTCATAAAAGTATTGCACTTGTTGCCACTTCTCAAAACCGTGGTGTGGACATTTAAGAAGCAAGTCCTTCCATCTTTCCCAACATTCATGAAAGTGCTCCATCTTCCCAACATTCATGAAAGTGCTCTTGTGTGAAATTAGTGATTTCTCTACGGAGAGCATTAGTTTTGTGAACAGGGAAGAACTTGTTTAAGAACTTCCTAGACAATTGGTCCCATGTAATGATAGACCCAACTTCTAGAGAATTCAACCATGCTTTCGCCTTATCCTTCAAAGAAAAAAGAAACAGGCGTAGGCGGATCGAATCGTCTGAGAAGTTTTGGAATTTAAAGGTGGAGCAAATGTCTAGGAATTCTTTCACATGATGATATGGGTCCTCCTTGTCTAACCCATAAAAGGAAGGCAACAACTGTATGACCCCAGTCTTGAGTTCAAAGTGTGCTGCCGTGGTGGTGGGCAACACTATGCATGAAGGCGCATTGAATTGGACAGGAGCTGAATAATCTCTAAGAGTTTTAGTTCCATTCTCTTCTGCCATTTCAACTGGGATGTCTTTCAATCTTCTATGGAATGTTCTTTCTATATTCAGGATCACAAGATGCTAGTTCTATATCTAGAGATCTACGTCCTAGCATAAACTAAGTAACAACCTAAGAGAAAGAAAACTAGAACTAGAAACTAAGATATTAAAAAAAAAACAAGTTAAAACTATGTAAGTAAGAATGGGAAGAAAGAACCCGGAAAAGGAGATGATTGATGTCAGAAGATTTAAGAAGCTCCTCCTTCACTTAGTAACTTTCTCCCTCAATTCCTGAAAACAAAACATAAACAAATCAAGTTTCCTAAATTAATGATAAAAAAATCCTAAGCAATGGTTAATTTCTAAAAAAGAAAGTTTCAAAAAAAAAAAAAAAGAAGAGTTAGTTTCTAAAAAGGAAAGAAAAATTTCTAAAACTGGAAAATAGGAAGTTACTTAAGAGAAAAATCTAAATCTAAAAAAAAATTAAAAAAAAATTCAAAAGAAATTCTAGAATTAGAAAATTTCTTAAAAAGTAAAAACCTAATTCTAAAAATAAAAAATAAAAAATTAGAAAAAGTAAAGAATTTAGAAAGGGATTACCAAATTAGAAGTTTATCTCAGGACCCTACAAAACAGGAAATAGGTTAATTTCTAAAATAAAGAAAAAGAACTCTAAGTTAGTAAAATCCTAAGCTATGAATTATGATAAGAGAGAATCCTAAATTCAATCTGGAACGAAACGATCCCCGGCAACGGCGCCAAAAACTTGTTCACTCCCCAAGTATAGGGTTGTGATGTAGTAATAAACTCGGTAAGATCGAGGTCGAATCCCACGAGGACTGATCGTCACAATTCAAATCTGTGATTCTCCTTAACTAATTCAACAAGTAATGGAGCAATTTACTAACACAAATCTATGGAAAAAAAAACAATTGAGAATAAGGAAGAAAATTCAATTAGAGAGAGCACTAGGACTTTCGAATCCACCCCTAATTATCCTAACCATTGTTTTGTCTGTTAATTCACCTTAATTTAGATTGATCTAACTTATCTAGAGAAAGCACAATCTGTGTCCTTAATCGGGCATACAGATTGTCTAATTCCTTTAAGCAATGCCATGAAGAACATATCCCATGTCCAAATCGGGCATATGGAATATGCAGTTCAGTAAAGCACCATGTTTCTTCCTCTACAGGAACCTATTCATGATCAGATACAAGCACCTACAATAAGCATCCAAACCACATCCATCCATAGACTCTGATCAAAGTTCATAGATGGAGAAGTATAGAATTTAAAACAATTAAGCACACTAGGGGAAGGAACAAATCAATCTAATTAAAGTAAAATTAACATAGAACAATGGATGTTCAAATTAGGGGTTTCATCTCAGCCCTAGCTGAGAGATTTAGAAATCCATGGAATATAAAAGAGATTCAACTAGAAAGAAAAATACAATTGATGAGAGATGCATCCCTTTGATGAGAAGATGAAGATGTCGTCAAGCAATCTCTTTTTCTTCCTTCCTCTTGATCTCCCTTGCTCTGGATCTGGAATCCCAATTTCTGAATGCTTTTCCCAGATCCAAGACTCCTTTTTTATAGTTGCTGGAAAGCTGGATCAGTGGCAGAGTTGTAGCAGGATATGGAATGAAAATTTTCGCAGCCATGATCGGTGGGCCCCACCGAAGTGTTTTCTGGAAAATCCACCCCGTCCATTGAATTCAGGACGAAATTTCAGTCAAGAATGGGTAGTTTTGAACGTCCATTAACGCGGCCTAGAGAAGAAAACACGAAGAGATCAGTTTTGAACGTTGCAGGGCAGCCCTTTTGTGGCCTCTGTATCATGCACGTGTGTACGCATGGGAGTGGAATATCAGCATGAGTTTGTAGTGCTCGCGGCCCTCTCCAAGATGAACAGATTGGATCGGCCGGACAGACTACATGTGGGGCCCACAACCGTTCGCAAAACTGGCCAGCGGCCGGTCGTTCGCTGCCGCATAAATAGGGACGCGGTTCGCTGTGGCAATGGTGGGGCCCACTTCGATAATGTTTCCAATAATCCACTCCGTCCATTTGATTTGGCTCGGAAAACCGTTCAGATATGCACGGTTTTGAATTAGCTTGAGTGTGGCCCATTGAGTTTTAAACACACCGTCCATCTGACATTTAACAGGTAGGATTTCGATCCTCTTTACTTCTGAAAATTCTTCCACCTACACTGTGATAATTGGGCCCCTTCAAACATGATGGACGGTCCAAATCTTCTTTTTGAGTCGTGATAATTGCCCACAGTCACTGTCAAGATGGGCGTCGGTCGTCCGTTGCGTAACGGAGCTTTCTCTCTGTTGTGATCGAGCAGGAGTCGGTCAGCGTGCACTGACCGACTTGGTTGACTTGGTACATCTCAGCAATATCTTCACAGTGTACACCTTCGTCATAGGTGGGATCTATAGGGCTATCAGTGGGAAAATCTACACCGTCCATTCGTATTATCTTTCTAATTCAAGGGTTGACCCCGAAGTTGAAGCATATCCAAGTATCAGGTGGGCCCAGAATCGATGGTTTGTGGGCTGATTTGTCCGTTGGGGCACTTCCATAGTGATCCGAGGGCTGAAATTTGAAATGTACGGTTAATTTATGTCCCTAATCCCATGTATAAAGTTTTGAGCCAATCAGATAGATGGAACCATGTGATCTTGCATTCTGGACCCTTTTCGGGCCCCTTTGGTGTGAACGGCTTGATTTCCTCGGTCCCTGGCATGTAAATTCTTCAATATTAGTCCTCTGAGGTTCATCCTGTGCTTTGGTAATTTCGGAGTGTCAAATCCATGCTTTTAACATCATTTTTCAATACACACTTGATTTCATCCTGTAATAAAAACACAATTAATACACCCCATTAAGCCTTATCATGTACGTAAATTTATGCAATTACTGGGGTCTGATCTGCAATATTTGACCCTGATCATCGGAGTTCCTTAGATTGATTATAGGTCGCAGGTCTCACGAGTGATTATGGATTGATTAGAAGTCAATGGGCCAATTATGGTCACGTGAACGATTAATGGCCTCAGGAGCAATTACGGACCTATTTATAGTCACAAGAGCTTTTACATTCTAGAAGTAAGAGGTCCTTAGCCTGATCCTCGGAGTCCATCTAGCCTTTACATGATTAACCTCACGTTTTTTTTATTTTTATGGTGGATAGGATCCTTCGTGAATTTGTGTCGGATCTGAATCCATCACTGATCCATCGAAACTTTCAACGCTTCACATCGGTCGTTTGATTTTTGCACCATGGCAAATATCGACGAACCAAAACCATCGTTAATTTGATTTTACGACGGACATGTTCCGTCACAAATTCACAATTTTGGCATATTGTCTGAAGCAATTTCTAATCGACTGGAGGTCGTAGTAGCGATTATATTACCATTAGAGCTCTGAAGAACAATTACGAGTGCGTCGGAGTTCCTTAGATTGATTGTGGGTCCCAGGAGGTCTCAAGAGCGATTACGGATCGATTAGAAGTCAATGGAGCGATTACAGTCACGGGAGTGATTAAGGGCCTCAGGAGCGATTACGGACCGATTTATAGTCACAAGATCGTTTATGTTCCAAAAGTAGGAGGTCCTTGGTTGGCCTGATCCTTAGAGTCTTTCGAGCCTTTACATGATCAATCTCACAAATTTTTTATTTCTATAACAGATAAGATCCGTCGTAAATTTGTGACGGATCTGAATCCATCGCAGATCCATCGTAAACTTTCGACGCTTCACATCCGTCGTTTGATTTTTGCATTGTGGCGAATATTGACGAACCAAAACCTCATTAATTAAATTTTGCGACAGACATGTTCCGTTGCAAATTCACAATTTTGGCATATTGTTTGAAGTGATTTCTTATCGATTGGAGGTCATAGGAGCGATTATATTCTCATTAGAGGTCCAAAGAGCAATTACGGGTGCGTTGGAGTTCCTTAAATTGATTGTCGGTCCTAGGAGGTCTCAAGAGCAATTACGGATTGATTAAAAGTCAATGGAACGATTATGGTCATGGGAGCGATTAAGAGCCTAAGTACTGATTATGGACCAATTTATAGTCATAAGAGTGTTTACGTTTCAGAAGTGGGAGGTCCTTGATTGGCTTGATCCTCGGAGTCCTAACCTTTACATGATCAATCTCACGTATTTTTTATTTTTATGATGGCTTGATCCATCGTAAATTTGTGACGGATCTTAGTCCATCGCAAACTTTCGTTGGTTCACATCCGTCGTTTGATTATTGGTGCGTGGCAAATAATGACAGACCAAAACCGTCGTTAATTTGATTTTGCGATGGATATGTTCCATCACAAATTCACAATTTTGGCATATTGTATGAAGCGATTTCCGATCGATTGGAGGTCGTAGGAGCGATTATATTCTCATTAAACGTCTAAAGAGCAATTACAGGCGCGTCGAAGTTCCTTAGATTGATTGTGGGTCCCAGGAGGTCTCAAGAGCGATAACGGATTATTTAGAAGTCAATGGAGCGATTACAGTCACGGGAGTGATTAAGGGCCTCAGTAGCAATTACGGACCGATTTATAGACACGAGCTTTCACATTCCAGAAGTAGGTCCTTGGTTGGCCTGATCCTCGGAGTCCTTCTAGGCTTTCCATGATCAAGCTCACGTATTTTTTATTTTTATGATGGATAGGATCCATTGTAAATTTGTGACTGATCCGAATCCGTCGCAAACTTTCAACGGTTCACATACGTTGTTTGATTTTTGCTGCGTGGCAAATATTGACTGACCAAAACCATCGATAAGTTGATTTTGCCATTATATTCCGATTAGAGGTCCAAAGAACAATTTCGAGTGCGTCAGAGTTCGTTAGATTGATTTTGGGTCCCAGGAGGTCTCAAGAGCGATTACGATCATGGAGCGATTAAGGGTCTCAGGAACGATTATGGACCGATTTATAGTCATAAGAGCAGTTACGTTCTAGAAGTGGGAGGTCCTTGGTTGGCTAGATCCTCAGTCCTAACCTTTACATGATCAAGCTTACGTATTTTTTATTCTTATGATGGATAGGATCCATTGTAAATTTGTGACTGATCCGAATCCATCGCAAATCCATCGCAGATCCATCACAAACTTTCAACGGCTTACATCCGTCGTTTGATTTTTCCTGCTTGGCAAATATCTACGGACCAAAATCGTCGTTAATTTGATTTTGTGACGGACTTGTTCTGTCGCAAATTCACAATGTTGGCATATTGTCTGAAGCGATTTCTGATCGATTGGAGGTCGTAGGAGAGATTATATTCCCATTAGAGGTCCAAAGTTCCCATTAGAGGTCCAAAGAACAATAACGGGCTCGTCGGAGTTCCTTAGATTGATTATCGGTCCCAGGAGGTCTCAAGAGCGATTACGGATTGATTAGAAGTCAATGGAGTGATTACGGTCACGGGAGCGATTAAGGGCCTCAGTAGCGATTACGGATCGATTTACAGACATAAGAGCTTTCACATTCCAGAAGTAGGTGGTCCTTAGTTGGCCTGATCCTCAGAGTCTTTCTAGCCTTTACATGATTAAGCTCACCTATTTTTTATTTTTAAGATGTATAGGATCCATTGTAAATTTGTGACTGATCTGAATCCGTCGCAGATCTATCGTAAACTTTTGACGGTTCACATTCGTCGTTTGATTTTTGCTGCTCAACAAATATCTACTGGCCAAAACTGTTGTTAATTTGATTTTGCGACGGACATGTTCCGTCTCAAATTCACAATTTTGGCATATTGTCAGAAGCAATTTCTGATCGATTGGAGGTCGTAGGAGCAATTATATTCCCATTAGAGGTCCAATGAACAATTACGTGTGCGTCGGAGTTCCTTAGATTGATTATCGGTCCCAAGAGGTCTCAAGAGTGATTACGGTTGATTTGAAGTCAATGGAGCGATTATGTCACGGGAGCGATTAAGGGCCTCAGGAGCCATTACGGACCGATTTATAGTCACAAGAGCGTTTACGTTCCAGGAGTAGGAGGTCGTTGGTTGGCATGATCCTCGGAGTCCTAGCCTTTACATGATTAATCTCACGTATTTTTTATTTTTTTGGCGAATAGGATCCTTCGTGAATTTGTGACGAATCTGAATCCGTCACTGATCCATTGTAAAATTTCGACAATTCACATCCATCGATTGATTTTTGCAGCATGGCAAATATCGACGGATCAAAACCATCGTTAATTTGATTTTAAGACGGACAAGTTCCGTCGCAAATTCACAATTTTGAGAAATTGTCTGAAGCAATTTCTGATCGATTGGAGGTCGAATGAGCGATTATATTCCCATTAGAGCTCCGAAGAACAATTACGAGTGCGTCGAAGTTCCTTAGATTGATTATGGGTCCAAGGAGGTCTCAAGAGAGATTACGGATTGATTAGAAGTCACGGGAGCGATTAAAGGCCTCAGGAGCGATTACGGACCGATTTATAATCAAAAGAGCGTTTACGTTCCAGAAGTGGGAGGTCCTTGGTTGGCCTAATCCTCAGTCCTATCCTTTACATGATCAATCTTACGTATTTTTTTTATTTTTATGACGGATAGGATCCATCGTAAATTTGTGACGGATCTTAATCCGTTGCAAATCCATCTCAAACTTTCGACCCTTCACATACGTTGTTTGATTTTTTTTTGCGTGGCAAATATCGACGGACCAAAACTGTCGTTAATTTGATTTTGCGATGGACATGTTCCGTCGCAAATTCACAATTTTGGCATTGTCTGAAGCGATTTCTGATCGATTGGAGGTCGTAAGAGCGATTATATTCCCATTAGAGGTCCAAAGAACATTTACGGGGGCGTCGGAGTTCCTTAGGTTGATTATCGGTCCCAGGAGGTCTCAAGAGTGATTATGGATTGATTTGAAGTCAATGGAGCGATTATGGTCACGGGAGCGATTAAGGGCCTCAGGTGCGATTACGGACTGATTTATAGCCATAAGTGCATTTATGTTCCAGATGTGGGAGGTCCTTGGTTGGCTTGATCCTCAGAGTCCTTGCCTTTACATGATCAATCTCACCTATTTTTTTTATTTTTATGACGAAGAGGATCCATCGTTAATTTGTGACGAATCTGAATCCGTCACAAATCCATCACAAAATTTCGACGGTTCACATCCGTCATTTGATTTTTGTTGCGTGGCGAATATTGACAGACCAAAATCGTAGTTATTTTGATTTTGCAATGGACATGTTCCGTCGCAAATTTACAATTTTGGGATATTATTTGAAGTGATTTCTGATCGATTGGAGTTCGTAGGGGCGATTGTATTCCCATTAAAGGTTGAAAGAGCAATTACGGGCACGTCGGAGTTCCTTAGATTTATTATGGGTCCCAGGAGATCTCAAGAGGGATTATGGATTGATTAGAAGTCAATGGGGCGATTACAGTTTCGGGAGCGATTAAGGGCCTCAGGAGCGATTACGGACCGATGTATAGTCACAAGAACATTTACGTTCTAGAAGTAGGTCCTTGGTTGGCCTGATCCTCGGAGTCCTAACCTTTACATGATTAACCTCACGTATTTTTTTATTTTTATGGTGGATAAGATCCTTTATGAATTTGTGATGGATCTAAATCTGTCACTGATCCATCGTAAAATTACGACAATTCACATCCATCGATTGATTTTTGCTGCATGGCAAATATCGACGGACCAAAACCATCGTTAATTTGATTTTATGACGGACAAGTTCCATTGCAAATTCACAATTTTGGTATATTGTCTGAAGCGATTTCTGATCGATTAAGGTCGTAGGAGCGATTATATTCCCATTAGAGGTCTGAAGAACAATTACGAGTGCGTCGGAGTTCCTTAGAATGATTATGGGTCCAAGGAGGTCTCAAGAGCGATTATGGATTGATTAGAAGTCTATGGAGCGATCACGGTCATGGGAGCGATTAAGGGCCTCAGGAGCGATTATGGACTGATTTATAGTCACAACAGCCTTTACATTATAGAAGTGGGAGGTCCTTGGTTGGCTTGATCCTCAGTCCTAGCCTTTACATGATCAATCTCACGTATTTTTTTTACTTTTATCATGGATAGGATCCATCGTAAATTTGTGACGGATCTGAATCTGTCACAAATCCATCGCAAAATTTCGACGGTTCACATCCGTAATTTAATTTTTGCTGCGTGGCGAATATCGACAGACCAAAATCGTAGTTAATTTGATTTTGTGATGGACATGTTCCGTCGCAAATTTACGATTTTGGGATATTATCTGAAATGATTTCTGATTGATTGGAGGTCGTTGGGGCGATGATATTCCCATTAGAGGTCCAAAGAGCAATTATGGGCACGTCGGAGTTCCTTAGATTTATTATAGGTCCCAGGAGGTCTCAAGAGAGATTATGGATTGATTAGAAGTCAATGGGGCGATTACGGTTACGGGAGCGATTAAGGGCCTCAGGAGCGATTACAGACCGATTTATAGTCACAAGAGCGTTTGCGTTTCAGAAGTAGGAGGTCCTCCTTGGCCTGATCCTCGGAGTCCTTATAGCCTTTACATGATTAACCTCACGTATTTCTTATTTTTATAGCGGATAAGATCCTTCGTGAATTTGTGACGGATCTGAATCCGTCACTAATAAATCGTAAAATTTCGACAATTCACATCCATCGATTGATTTTTGCTGCATGGCAAATATTGACCGACTAAAACCGTCGTTAATTTAATTTTACGACAGACAATTTCCATCACAAATTCACAATTTTTACATATTCTCTGAAGCAATTTCTGATCGATTGGAGATCGTAGGAGCGATTATATTCCCATTAAAGGTTCGAAGAACAATTACGAGTGCGTCGGAGTTCCTTAGATTGATTATGGGTCCCAGTAGGTCTCAAGAGCGATTACAGATTGATTAGAAGTCAATGGAGCGATTACGGTCACGGGAGCGATTATGGACTGATTTAAAGTCACAAGAGCATTTACGTTCCAAAAGTGGGAGGTCCTTAGTTGGCCTGATCTTCGGAGTCCTTCTATCCTTTACATGATCAAGCTCACGTGTTTTTTATTTTTATGATGGATAGGATCCATTGTAAATTTGTGACTGATTAGAATCCGTTGCAGATCCATCACAAACTTTCGACGATTCACATCCGTCATTGATTTTTGCTGCATGGCAAATATCAACAGAATAAAACCGTCAGACATGTTCCTTCACAAATTCACAATTTTGGCATATTGTCTGAAGTGATTTCTGATCGATTGGAGGTCATAGGAGCGATTATATTCCCATTAGAGGTCTGAAGAACAATTACGAGTGCGTCAGAGTTCCTTAGATTGATTATGGGTCCAAGGAGGTCTCGAGAGCGATTATTGATTGATTAGAAGTCAATGGAGCGATCACGGTCACGAGAGCGATTAAGGGCCTCAGGAGCGATTATGGACCGATTTATAGTCACAAGAGCGTTTACGTTCCAGGAGTGGGAGGTCCTTGGTTGGCTTGATCCTCAGAGTCCTACCCTTTACATGATCAATCTCATGTATCTTTTATCTTTATGACGGATAGGATCCATCGTAAATTTGTGACAGATCTGAATCTGTCACAAATCCATCGCAAAATTTCAACAGTTCACATCCGTCTTTGATTTTTACTGCGTGGCAAATATTGACGAACCAAAATCATAGTTAATTTGATTTTGCGACGGACATGTTCCGTCGAAAATTTATAATTTTGGGATATTATCTGAAGTGATTTCTGATCGATTAGAGGTCGTAGGGGCGATTATATTCCAATTAGAGGTCCAAAGAGCAATTACGGGCACGTCGGATTTCCTTAGATTTATTATAGGTCCCAGGAGGTCTCAAGAGCGATTATGGATTGATTAGAAGTCAATGGGGCGATTACGGTCACAGGAGCGATTAAGGGCCTCAAGAGCGATTACGGACCGATTTATAATCACAAGTGCATTTACGTTCCAGAAATGGGAGGTCCTTGGTTGGCCTGATCCTCAGTCCTTCTAGCCTTTACATGATCAATCTCACGAATTTTTTTATTTTATGGCGGAAAGGATCCAACGTTAATTTGTGACGAATCTGAATCCGTCACAAATCCATCGTAAAATTTCGACGGTTCACATCCGTCATTTGATTTTTGCTGCGTGGCGAATATCGATACACCAAAATCGTAGTTAATTTGATTTTGCAATGGACATGTTCCATCGTAAATTTACAATTTTGGGATATTATCTGAAGTGATTTCTGATCGATTGGAGGTCGTAGGGGCGATTATATTCCCATTAGAGATCCAAAGAGCAATTACGAACACTTCAGAGTTCTTTAGATTTATTATAGGTCCCAGGTCTCAAGAGCGATTATGGATTGGTTAGAAGTCAATGGGGCAATTACGGTTATGGGAACGATTAAGGGCCTCAGGAGCGATTACGGACCGATTTATAGTCACAAGAGCGTTTACGTTCCAGAAGTAGGAGGTCCTCCTTGGTTGTGTAACATCCCGGATTTTCGCCAACCTGGAATTAGACGTCCTTAGGCGATGGGTCAATCCTAACACAGGTTTAACTTCCCAAACGCTCAATTAAATCCTCAAACTTTTTTCTTCTTCACAAATCCCACCCTTCACTACCTTGTGCTTTCAATTTTTCAAAGCACTTTCGCCCTAGACACTATCTTAAACTAGCTAAGTAGTAAAACTTGGATCACTTTATATACAAACTACAATGGCCTAAGTACCATCTCAACCAGAAAACAATTAGGATTAAATCCTTTAGAAATGTAACAAAGTTAACTAAGTGCAAAACTCGATTAGCCATGAAATCCGTTGGGATCGCTTTAAATACGATCTGCAAGACCCAAAACTTGCAAAATCAGTGACTCTAGGTTGCCCTAAAGTTTAGAACCAAACTCATTTCCCGGCTGCTCTCGGGAATGAAACGAAACTTCGTATTGGGTCTAGATCGCACATCGGGAGTCCGATTAACACGAAGCTAAGGAACCAGGACTGCCCCACTAGGCTTGACAATCATCTCAAAAATCAGAAGATTCCGATGTCCCACGGCCATTTATTTCGATCCGAAGCGAGGGAGTGTGAAAAACACTATTCCCATCCAAATAAAAATATCTGGAATAGTGATCTGGCATCTTTCGGTTGCGCGTTAGTCTTAAGCAACCTGACCGTCAGAATCAGACCAAATTACACCTCGGATTAAGAAAAATTTCAGAAACATTTACATGTACTTAGAATTTCTGATCGTGGCCCACTGACCGTTGAACTGAAAGTGGTCCGCCACGTGCGATCTGGAAATCCGATCGAGTCGAAAACGTAATCCCACGTGGATCCATAGATGGTGAGCTTAAGTCTGACGTTTAGCTCAAGGAGGGCCACCAGAACATCCCTTTTGAGCTTGGAAAGTGGCGAACTGCCTATATATGCAGCCACCCTTGAACCTGAGTCTATTTTGGACATGATTTTGGCTATAAAAGGGGCTTAGAACAGCCCCTCTCATAGCCATACGAATTTGGGAGCAAACCCTTAGAGAGAGAGAGAGAGAGAGAAAAGTGAGAGAAAGGCTTGGAGTTCAAGGCCGATCTTCCTCCTGCTGCTTCCACTCATCACACGGCCTACACCGCCTGATTCCAAGTGTTTTCCCGGTGGTGTCCATCCCATTTGAAGGTAAGAAACCTAACCCTAGGTCTGATTTGAGGTTGGATAGTGGTAGGCTATGAAAAAGCTAATCGGATACGCTCTTTAGGCTAGGAAACTCCCGTATACGGAAGCTCCAACACCCTTGCTGATTCGTTGGAATTCCAAGGGCTGAGGTGAGGACCTTAAGTGTATAAGTTACGTTTTTCAACGCTTTCAATGTCAGATAATGATAGATTCATGATCTGCGTGTAAATGCACATGTACAAAGTGCTTTCCGTTTCCTGTTTCGATTAGCGATGTAGAATATGGAATTTCACATACTCTAGATATACGTAGAAATACCGTATACGTATTTTTGTTGGGAAAATGTTTGACATGTTTATTTAATGTTTGATTATATCATATGTGGATAAAATGCTAGTTCGGCGAAAGGAATCGTAAAAATACATGTTCATGTGTAAATGTCATGTATGTTGAAATTGCGTATTCTAGAAATACCGCATACGTGCGGATTTTGGAAATGTAATTGTAATGATTATTTGCTGTATAATTACGATATATACGGGTAAAATACTCACGTGGCGAAGGGACAGCCCTAACACGAAATTGGCTAACATACGTCATGTATGTTGGAATAGTGTATTCTAGGTGTTTGTGCAAATGCTTGTATGAGTACGTGTTTATGTATTAGTGCCTTAGATAGGCGCTGATATGGGATTTCCGACTCCCTTAGGGACAAGTAGGCTTCCCTCCATGCGGTGGTTCGCTAGAACCACTCACCTGTAATGTGTATGTAATTGTATCCCTTTGTGGATAGTGCCTTACTACATGCTTCACCACATGCTCCACAACATGCTTGTAACATGCTTTACTTCATGTTTTATTTCATGCTTAACATGCTTACTAACATGCTTGTATTGCTTGTTTGTCATGCTTTACTTCACATGCTAACGATGAAAACTGTTTGAGTTTGGGACTATGTATATAGTCCAAACATTCGGTACCAGACTTGTGATTGTGGCTGAGATTCATGTCGCCACAAAGGACGTGACTGGCGAACCTGAGTCATACTTCGGTTGGCGATAGTGGTCGGCCACACGAAGTGCTTTTGCGCTCCATATCGGTCAACTTGTGGTGCGCTCGAGCTAGTCAGGCTCGCCAACTAAACCAAAGTGTAATTGTGTGTTCACCCTGTTTGGTCGCTACTGCTTGAACCTAAGGTACCAAACTTACCAGTGGCGATCCCGTTTAACCATGGTACCTAGATCCGCTAAGTCGCATGAGCCGGGCATGGTGGTATGGGACACCGTGGTCGAGCTGTCGGCCTACGCTGGGGCCATGTGCCTCCCCGTAGTGACCATTGCGCAACCAAACTCGTGAGCCGAATACGGTGGTATGGGACACTGTATTCCAGCTGTCGATACTTACGGCGAGAGCCGAGTACGGTGAGACCTGCGCTCGTGCTGACGGGCGACGAGTCCTCCGTAGTATCTTCGAGTATACTCCAAGGGTCTGTGATTGGCGACTAGTCTTTCACAGCAACTAGAGTATGAGTTGAGCCGAGTACGGTGAGACCTGTACTCGAGCTGACGGTTAGTGATTAGCCGAGTACGGTGAGACCTGTACTCGAGCTGACGGCCAGCAATTGAGCCGCATACGGTGAGATCTGTATCCGCGCTGACGGGTGACGAGCCCTTTGCGATGCCTTCACTATACTTCTCAAACTATAATATCGTATGAGATTAACTAGGATTGACGACCCTAGAATGGATCATGTTTGGGAATGATACAAGGAGGTACCTTAGTTTCCCAATACTGCTGGTTGAAATGGACTAATAATAATAACTTGGTAATCATGAGCATCATCGCACCGCATGTGCTTTGTAGATGTGGCGCACTGAGGGAGTTAAGCATTCGCGAACGTAAGATGATGTCGCTTGAGGGTGGTTTGGCAAGGGCATACAGCATCATGTCATTTCATTCTTACATTTAATAAGAGTAGTTAGAATTGTTTGATTTGTACTGCTTTATCATTACTGCTTGATTGAATTGATAACATGTTAACCTATGCTTTACTGTTCCACTGAGTTGATCACTCACTCCCACGTTACGGGACGGTGTTGTACACACCAACCAGATTTGTTGAGTTTCAGGTGGTGGCGATGCTTGTGAAGCAGAGCCGGACTACTTCTATGATGATAGGAGGAATTCTCCTATCTGTATCTCTCTGGCAGGTCAATGAAGACCTGATATTGTATTGACGGGGCTATGGTACATGGGATAGGAGGCATTACACTTCCTCACATTTGGTACATTTTAGAACTGCACTTGTATTTATTTAACCTGGTAATGTTATCACACTCTGGAGACTCATCATAAGTTATATATTTTATCTATCTATCACAGTCTTCCGCTTGCAAATTAACTGTCTCTGGAGTATGATATGTTGTTTTGGCTTAATCTCACTCATGTTCAATGTACGAATACAGTCAACAGTCAATCATCATTCATTTTGTTGCATAAGTGATGTTCTGGAACTCGGGAGTTGAGTTTATGCTCGACCCCCGATTTTCAGGGTGTTACAGGTTGGCCTGATCCTCGGAGTCCTTCTAGCCTTTACATGATTAACCTCACGTAGTTTTTTTATTTTTATGGCGGATAGGATCCTTCGTGAATTTCTGACGGATCTGAATCCGTCACTGATCCATCGTAAAATTTTGACAATTCACATCCATCGATTGATTTTTGCTGTATGGCAAATATCGACGGACCAAAACCGTTGTAAAATGAGTTCCGTCGTCAAATTCACAATTTTGGCGTATTGTCTGAAGCGATTTCTGATCGAATGGAGGTCGTAGGAGCGATTATATTCCCATTAGATGTTCGAAGAACACTTACGAGTGCGTTAGAGTTCCTTAGATTGATTAGAAGTCCGAGGTCTCAAGAGCGATTATGGATTGATTAGAAGTCAATAAAGCTATCACGGTCACGGGAGCGATTAAGGGCCTCAGGAGTGATTACGGATCGATTTATTGTCACAAGAGTGTTTACGGTCTAGAAGTGGGAAGTCCTTGGTTGGCTTGATCCTCAAAGTCCTTCTAGCCTTTACATGATCAATCTCACGTATTTTTTTATTTTTATGACGGATAGGATCCATCGTAAATTTGTGATGGATCTGAATTTGGTACAAATCCATCACAAAATTTCGACGGTTCACATCCGTCATTTGATTTTTGCTACGTGGCAAATATCGACGGACCAAAATCGTAGTTAACTTGATTTTGCAACGGACATGTTCCGTCAGAAATTTACAATTTTGGGATATTGCCTGATGTGATTTTTGATCGATTGGAGGTCGTAGGGGCGATTATATTCCCATTAGAGGTCCAAAGAGCAATTACGAGCACATTGGAGTTCCTTAGATTTATTGTAGGTCCCCGGAGGTCTCAAGAGCGATTATGGATTGATTAGAAGTCAATGGAGCGATTACGGTCACGCGAGCGATTAAGGGCCTCAGGGGTGATTACGGACCGATTTATAATCACAAAAGCATTTACGTTCCAGAAGTAGAAGGTCCTTGGTTGGCCTGATCCTCGGAGTCCTACCCTTTACATGATTAATCTCACATAATTTTTATTTTTATGGCGGATAGGATCCGTTGTAAATGGGACGGATCTGAATCTGTCAATGATCCATCGCAAAATTTCGACGATTCACATCCATCATTTGATTTTTGCTACATGGCAAATATCGTCGGACCAAAACCGTCATTAATTTCATTTTACGACGGACATGTTCCGTCGCAAATTCACAATTTTGGCATATAGTCTGAAGCAATTTCTGATCGATTGGAGGTCGTAGGAGCGATTATATTTCCATTAGAGGTCCGAAGAGCAATTATGGGTGCGTCGGAGTTCCTTTTATTGATTGTGGGTCCCAGGAGGTCTCAAGAGCGATTACAGTCATGAGAACGATTATGGGCCTCAGGAGCGATTACGAACCGATTTATAGTCACAAAAGTGTTTACGTTCCAGAAGTAGGAGATCCTTGGCCTAATCCTGGGAGTCCTTTGAGCCTTTACATGATCAATCTCACAAATTTTTTATTTTTATGACAGATAAGATCCATCGTAAATTTGTGACGAATATGAATCCGTCACAGATCCATCATAAACTTTCGACGCTTAACATCCGTCATTTGATTTTTGCACCGTGCCTAATATCGACAGACTAAAATTGTCGTTAATTTGATTTTGCGACGGACATGTTCCATCACAAATTCACAATTTTGGCATATTGTCTGAAGTGATTTCTAATCGATTGGAGGTCATAGGAGCGATTATATTCCCATTAGAGGTCCAAAGATCAATTACGGGTGCGTTGGAGTTCCTTAGATTGATTGTGGGTCCTAAGAGGTCTCAAGAGTAATTATGGATTGATTAAAAGTCAGTGGAGCGATTACCGTCACGGGAGCGATTAAGGGCCTAAGGAGCGATTATGGACCGATTTATAGTCATAAGAGTGTTTACGTTCTAGAAGTGGGAGGTCCTTGGTTGTCCTGATCCTTGAAGTCTTAACCTTTACATGATCAATCTCACGTATTTTTTATTTTTACGATTGATAGGATCCGTCGTAAATTTGTGACGGATCTTAGTCCGTCGCAGATCCATAGTAAACTTTCGATGGTTCACGTCTGTCATTTGAATTTTGGTGCGGACCAAAACCGTCGTTAATTTGATTTTACGACGGACATGTTCCACACAAATTCACAATTATGGCATATTGTATGAAGCGATTTCTGATCGATTGGAGGTCGTAGCAGCAATTATATTCCCATTAAAGGTCTAAAGAGAAATTACGTGCGTGTCGGAGTTCCTTAGATTGATTGTTGGTCCCAGGAGGTATCAAGAAAGAATACGGATTATTTAGAAGTCAATGGAGCGATTACAGTCACGGGAGCGATTAAGGGCCTCAGCAGCGATTACGGACCAATTTATAGACACAAGAGCTTTCACATTACAGAAGTAGGAGGTCCTTGGTTGGCCTGATCCTCGGAGTCCTAGCCTTTACATGATCAATCTCACGTATTTTGTATTTTTATGATGGATAGGATCCATCGTAAATTTATGACAGATCTTAATCTGTTGCTGATCCATTGTATACTTTCAATGGTTCGCATACGTATTTAGAAGTCAATAGAGCGATCACGGTCACGGGAGCAGTTAGGGACTCAGGAGCGATTACGGACCGATTTATAGTCACAAGAGCGTTGACGTTCCAGAAGTGGGAGGTCCTTGGTTGGCTTGATCCTCAGATTCCTAGCCTTTACATGATCAATCTCACGTATTTTTTATTTTTATGACAGATAGGATCCATCGTAAATTTGTGACGGATCTGAATATGTCACAAATCCATCGCAAAATTTCAACGGTTCACATCTGTCATTTGATTTTTGCTGCGTGGTAAATATCGACGGACTAAAATCGTAGTTAATTTGATTTTATGACAGACATGTTCCGTCGCAAATTTACAATTTTGGGATATTGCCTGATGTGATTTCTAATCGATTGGAGGTCGTAGGGGCGATTATATTCCCATTAGAGGTCCAACGAGCAATTATGGGCACGTCGTAGTTTCTTAGATTTATTGTAGGTCCCCGGAGGTCTCAAGAGCGACTATGGATTGATTAAAAGTCAATGGGGCGATTATGGTCACGAGTGCGATTAAGGGTCTCAAGAGCGATTACAGACCAATTTATAGTCACAAGAGCATTTATGTTCCAGAAGTAGGAGGTCCTTGGTTGGCCTGATCCTTGGAGTCCTTCTAGCCTTTACATGATTAATCACATGTCTTTTTTATTTTTATGGCGGATAGAATCCGTTGTAAATTTGGGACGGATTTGAATTTGTCAATGATCCATCGTAAAATTTCGACGATTCACATCCATCGTTTGACTTTTGCTACGTGGCAAATATCGATGGACCAAAACCGTCGTTAATTTAATTTTATGACGGACATGTTCTGTTGTAAATTCACAATTTTGGCATATAGTTTGAAGCAATTTCTGATCGATTGGAGGTTGTAAGAGCGATTATATTTCCATTAGATGTTCGAAGCGCAATTACGGGTGCATCAGAGTTCCTTATATTGATTGTGGGTCCCAAGTGGTCTCAAGAGCGATTACAGATTGATTAGAAGTCAATGGAGCGATTATAGTCATGGGAACGATTATGGGCCTCAGGAGTGATTACGGACCGATTTATAGTCACAAGTGTTTACAGTCCAGAAGTAGGAGATCATTGGTTGGCCTGATCCTTGGAGTCCTTCGAGCCTTTACATGATCAATCTCACGAATTTTTTATTTTTATGACAGATAAGATCCATCGTAAATTTGTGATGGATATGAATCCGTTGCAGATCCATTGTAAACTTTCGACGCTTCACATCCGTCGTTTTATTTTAAACTGTGCCTAATATCGACAGTCTAAAACCTTCGTTAATTTGATTTTGCGACAGACATGTTACATCACAAATTCAAAATTTTGGCTTATTGTCTGAAACGATTTCTGATCGATTGGAGGTCATAGGTGAGAATATATTCCCATTAGAGGTCCAAAGAGCAATTACGGGTGCGTTGGAGTTAGATTAAGTGTGGGTCCTAGGAGGTCTCAAGAGCTATTATGGATTGATTAAAAGTCAATGGAACAGTTACGGTCACGGGAGCGATTAAGCGACTAAGGTGCGATTATGGATCGATTTATAGTCATAAGAGTGTTTACGTTCCAGAAGTGGGAGGTCCTTGGTTGGCCTGATCCTCAAAGTCCTAACCTTTACATGATCAATCTCACATATTTTTTATTTTTATGATGGATAGGATCCGTCGTAAATTTGTGACGGATCTTAGTTCGTTGCAGATCCATTGTAAACTTTCGATGGTTCACATCCATCGTTTGATTTTTGGTGCGTGGAAAATATCGACGGACCAAAACCGTCGTTAATTTGATTTTGCAACGGACATGTTCTGTCACAAATTCACAATTATGGCATATTGTATGAAGCGATTTCTGATTGATTGGAGGTCGTAGGATCGATTATATTCCCATTAAAGGTCTAAAGAGTAATTACAGGCGCGTCTGAGTTCCTTAGATTGATTGTGGGTCCCAGGAGGTCTCAAGAGCGATTACGGATTGTTTGGAAGTCAATGGAGCGATTACAACCATGGGAACGATTGAGGGACTCAATAGTGATTACGAATCGATTTATAGACCCAAGAGTTTTCACATTCCAGGAATATGTGGTCCTCGGTTTGCCTAATCGTCGTAGTCCTACCCTTTACATGATCAATCTCACGTATTTTTTAGTTTTATGACGGATAGGATCCATCATAAATTTGTGACGGATCTTAATCCGCCATAAATCGATCACAAACTTTCGACGGTTCACATCCGTCGTTTGATTTTCGCTGCGTGGCAAATATCGACGGACCAAAACCGTCGTTAATTTGATTTTGTAACGGACATGTTCCGTCGTAAATTCACAATTTTTGCATATTGTCTGAAGCGCTTTCTGATCGATTGGAGGTCGGAGCGATTATATTCCCATTAAAGGTCCGAAGAGCAATTACGGTGCGTCGGAGTTCCTTAGATTGATTATTGGTCCTAGGAGGACTCAAGAGTGATTATGGATTGACTAGAAATCAATGGAACGATTACAGTGACGGGAGCGATTAAGAGCCTCAAGAGTGATTACGGACCGATTTATATTCACAAGAGCATTTATGTTCCAGAAGTAGGAGGTCCTTGGTTGGCTTGATCCTTGGAGTCCTAGCCTTTACATGTTCAATCTCACGTATTTTTTTTATTTTTATGACGGATAGGATCCATCGTAAATTTGTGACGGATCTGAATATGTCACAAATCCATCAAAAAATTTTGACGGTTCACATCCGTCATTTGATTTTTGCTGCGTGGCAAATATCGACGGACCAAAATCATAGTTAATTTGATTTTGCGACGGACATGTTCCGTCACAAATTTACAATTTTGGGATATTGCCTGATGTGATTTCTAATCGATTGGAGGTCATAGGGGCGATTATATTCCCATTAGAGGTCCAATGAGCAATTATGGGCACGTCGGAGTTCCTTAGATTTATTGTAGGTCCTCGGAGGTCTCAAGATCGACTATGGATTGATTAGAAGTCAATGGGCGATTATGGTCACGGGAGCGATTAAGGGCATCAGGAGCGATTACGGACCGATTTATAGTCACAAGAGCGTTTACGTTCCAGAAGTAGGTCCATGGTTGGCCTGATCCTTGGAGTCCTAGCCTTTACATGATTAATCTCACATCTTTTTTATTTTTATGGCGGATAGGATCCATTGTAAATTTGGGACGGATTTGAATCTGTCAATGATCCATCGTAAAATTTCGACGATTCAAATCCATCGTTTGATTTTTGCTACATGGCAAACATCGACGGACCAAAACTGTCGTTAATTTAATTTTACGACGGACATGTTCTGTCGTAAATTCACAATTTTGGCATATAGTCTTAAGTGATTTCTGATCGATTGGAGGTCGTAAGAGCGATTATATTTCCATTAGAGGTTCGAAGCGCAATTACTGGTGCGTCGGAGTTCCTTATATTGATTGTGGGTCCCAGGTGGTCTCAAGAGCGATTACGGATTGATTAGAAGTCAATGGAGCAATTATAGTCATGGGAACGATTATGGGCCTCAGGAGCGATTACGGACCGATTTATAGTCACAAGAGTGGTTACATTCCAGAAGTAGGAGATCATTGGTTGGCCTGATCCTTGGAGTCCTTCGAGCCTTTACATGATCAATCTCAAGAATTTTTTATTTTTATGATAGATAAGATCCATCGTAAATTTGTGATGGATATGAATCCGTCGCAGATCCATCGTAAACTTTCGACGCTTCACATCCGTCGTTTGATTTTAAACCGTGCCTAATATCGACAGTCCAAAATTGTCCTTAATTTGATTTTACGATCGACATGTTACATCGCAAATTCACAATTTTGGCATATTGTCTGAAGCGATTTCTGATCAATTGGAGGTCATAGGAGTGAATATATTCCCATTAGAGGTCCAAAGAGCAATTACGGGTGTGTTGGAGTTCCTTTGATTGTGGGTCCTAGGAGGTCTCAAGAGCAATTACGGATTGATTAAAAGTCAATGGAGCGATTACGGTCACGGGAGCGATTAAGGGCCTAAGGAGCGATTATGGACTGATTTATAGTCATAAGAGTGTTTACATTCCAGAAGTGGGAGGTCCTTGGTTGGCCTGATCCTCGGAGTCCTAACCTTTACATGATCAATCTCACGTATTTTTTATTTTTATGATGGATAGGATCCATCATAAATTTGTGACGAATCTTAGTCCGTCATAGATCCTTTGCAAACTTTCGATGGTTGACATCCGTTGTTTGATTTTTGGTGCGTGGAAAATATCGACGAACCAAAATCGTCGTTAATTTGATTTTGCGTTGGACATGCTCCTCACAAATTCACAATTATGGCATATTGTATGTAGCGATTTCTGATCGATTGGAGGTCGTAGGATCGATTATATTCCCATTAAAGGTCTAAAGAGCAATTACGAGCGCGTCGGAGTTCCTTTGATTGTGGGTCCTAGGTCTCAAGAGCGATTACGGATTGTTTAGAAGTCAATGGAGCGATTACAGCCACGGGAGCGATTAAGGGCCTCAGTAGTGATTACGAATCGATTTATAGACATAAGAGCTTTCACATTCCAGGAATATGAGGTCCTCGGTTTGCCTAATCGTCGGAGTCCTACCCTTTACATGATCAATCTAACGTATTTTTTATTTTTATGACGGATAGGATCCATTGTAAATTTGTGACGGATCTTAATCCGTCGTAGATCGATCGAAAATTTCAACGGTTCACATCCGTCGTGTGATTTTCGCTGCGTGGCAAATATCGACGGATCAAAACAGTCGTTAATTTGATTTTGTGACGGACATGTTCCGTCGTAAATTCACAATTTTGGCATATTGTCTGAAGCGCTTTCTGATCAATTGGAGGTCGGAGCGATTATATTCCCATTAGAGGTTCGAAGAGCAATTACGGTGCGTCAGAGTTCCTTAGATTGATTATTGGTCCTAGGATGACTCAAGAGTGATTATGGATTGATTGGAAATAAATGGAGCGATTACGGTGACGGGAGCGATTAAGAGCCTCAGGAGCGATTACGGAACGATTTATATTCACAAGAGCGTTTACGTTTCAGAAGTAGGAGGTCCTTGGTTGGCTTGATCCTCGGAGTCCTTCTAGCCTTTACATGATCAATCTCAAGTATTTTTTATTTTTATGAGGGAGACGATCCGTCGTAAATTTGTTACGGATTAGAATCTGTTGCAAATCCATTATAAACTTTCGACGCTTCACATCCGTCGTTTAATTTTTACGGCGTGGCAAATATCCACTGACCAAAACTGTTGTTAATTTGATCTTGCGACAGACATTTTCCGTCAAAAATTCATAATTTTGGCATATTATCTAAAGCGATTTCTGATCGATTGGAGGTCTTAGGAGTGATTATATTCCCATTAGAGGTCCAAAGAGCAATTTCGTGTGCGTTAGACTTTGATTGTGGGTCCTAGAAGGTCTTAAGAGCGATTACGGATTGATTACGGTCACATGAGCGATTAAGGGCCTCAGTAGCGATTACAGATCGATTTATAGAAACAAGAGCTTTCACATTCCAGAAGTAGGTGGTCCTTGGTTGGCCTGATCCTCGAAGTCCTAGCCTTTACATGATAGATCTCACGTATTTTTTATTTTTATGACGGATAGGATCCATCGTAAATTTGTGACAGATTTGAATCCATTGCAGATCCCTCGCAAACTTTCGATGGTTCACATCCATAGTTTGATTTTTGCTCGTGGCAAATATCAATGGACCAAAATCGTCATTAATTTGATTTTGCGACGTACATGTTCCGTCGCAAATTCACAATTTTGGAATATTGTATGAAGCTATTTCTAATCGATTGGATGTCGTAGATGCGATTATATTCTCATTAGAGGTCCAATGAGCAATTACGGGCACATCGGAGTTCCTTAGATTGATTATATGACCCAGGAGGTCTTAAGTGCGATTATAAATGATTAGAAGTCGGTAGAGCGATTACGGTCACGAGAGCGATAAAGGGCTTCAGGAGCGATTACAGACCAATTTATAGTCACAAGAGTGTTTTCGTTCTAGAAGTAGGAGGTCCTTGATTGGCCTGATCCTCGGAGTCCATCTAACCTTTACATGATTAATCTCATGTATTTTTTTATTTTTATGGAGGATAGGATCCGTCAAATATTTGTGACGGATCTGAATCCGTCACTGATCCATCGCAAAATTTTGACGATTCACATACGTCGTTTGATTTTGCTGCGTGAGAAATATCGATAAACCAAAACCGTCGTTAATTTGATTTTACGACGGACATGTTCCGTCGCAAATTCACAATTTTGGCATATTGTCTGAAGCGATTTCTGATCGATTGGAGGTCGTATAACCGATTATATTCTCATTAGAGGTCCAAAGAGCAATTACGGGCACATCGGAGTTCCTTAAATTGATTGTAGGTCCCGGGAGGTCTTAAGTGCGATCACAAATAAGTTAGAAGTCAATGGATTGATTGTAGTCACAGGAGCGGTTAAGGTCCTCGGGAGCAATTAGGGACCGATTTATAGTCACAAGAGCGTTTACGTTCCAGAAGTAGGAGGTCCTTTGTTGGCCTGATCCTCGGAGTCCATCTACTCTTTATATGATCAATCTCACGTATTTTTTTATTTTTATGACGGATAGGATCTGTTGTAAATTCACAACGGATTTGAATCCATCCCAGATCCATCGTAAACTTTCGACGGTTCACATCCGTCGTTTGATTTTTGCTGTGTGGCAAATATCGATGGACCAAAACCGTTGTTAATTTGATTTTGCGACGTACATATTCCGTCACAAATTCACAATTTTAGAATATTGTATGAAGCTATTTCTAATCGATTGGAGGTCGTAAGAGCGATTATATTCCCATTAGAGGTCCAAAGAGTAATTACGGGCGTGTCGGAGTTCTTTAGATTGATTATCGATCCCGGGAGGTTTAAAGAGTGATTAGAAGTATATGGAGCGATTATGGTCACAGGTGCGAGTAAGGGCCTCAGGAGCGATTACGGATCGATTTACAATCACAAGAGCGTTTACGTTCCAAAAGTGGGAGATCCTTGGTTGGCATGATCCTCGGATTCCTTCTAGCCTTTACATGATCAATCTCACGTAGATGGATCTGAATCCGTCACTGATCCATCGTAAACTTTCGACAGTTCACATCCGTCGTTTGATTTTCGCTGTGTGGAAAATATCGACGGACCAAAACCGTCGTTAATTGATTTTGCGACGGACATGTTCCGTCGCAAATTCCCAGTTTTGGCATATTGTCTGAGGTGATTTTTGATCAATTGGTGGTCGTAGGAGCAATTATCTTCTCATTAGATGTCCAAAGAGAAATTACGGGCGTGTTAGAGTTTCTTGGATTGATTATATGTCCCAGGAGGTCTTAAGAACGATTCTGGATTGATTGGAAGTCAATGGAGTGATTAAAGGCCTCAGGAGCGATTACGGACCGATTTATAGTCATAAGAGCGTTTACGTTCTCGAAGTAGGAGGTCCTTGATTGGCCTGATCTTCGGAGTCCTATCCTTTACATGATCAATCTCATGTATTTTTTTATTTTTATGGCGGATAGGATCCATCGTAAATTTGAGACGGATTTGAATCTATCACTAATCCATCACAAAATTTCGACAATTCACATCTGTTGTTTGATTTTTGCTGCGCAGCAAATATCAACGGACAAAACTGTCGTTAATTTAATTTTACAAAGGACATGTTCCGTCACAAATTCACAATTTTGGCATATTGTCTAAAGCGATTTCTGATCGATTGGAGGTCGTAGGAGCGATTATATTCCCATTAGAGGTCCGAAGAGCAATTACGGTCGCGTCGGAGTTCCTTTGATTATCGGTCCCATGAGGTCTCAAGAGCGATTACGGGTTGATTAGAAGTCAATGGAGCGATTATGGTCACGGGAGCGATTAAGGGCCTTAGGAACAATTACGGACCGATTTATATTCACAAGAGCGTTTACGTTCCAGAAGTAGGTCCTTGGTTGGCCTGATCCTCAGTCCTAGCCTTTACATGATCAATCTGATATATATATATATATATTTATATGACGGAGAGGATCCGTTGTAAATTTGTGACAGATTCAGATCCGTCACAGATCCATGATCCATCAGAAATTTTCGACAGTTCACATCCCTCATTTGATTATCGCTTCTTAGCAAATATCGGCGGACCAAAACCGTCGTTAATTTGATTGTGCAATGGACATGTTCCGTCGCAAATTCATAATTTTGGTATATTATCTGAAGTGATTTCTGATCAATTGGAGGTCGTAGGAGCAATTATCTTCCCATTAGAGGTCCAAAGAGCAATTACGAGCGTGTTAGAGTTCCTTAGATTGATTATGTCCCAGGAGGTCTTAAGTGTGATTATGGATTGATTAGAAGTAGGTAGAGCGATTACGGTCACGGGAGTGATAAAGGACCTCAGAAGCGATTACGGACCGATTTATAGTCACAAGAGCATTTTCGTTCTAGAAGTAGGTCCTTGATTGGCCTGATCCTCAGAGTCCATCTAGCCTTTACATGATCAATCTCATGTATTTTTTTTATTTTTATGGCGGATAGGATCTGTCATAAATTTGTGACGGATCTGAATCCGTCACTGATCCATCACAAATTTTCGACGATTCATATCCGTCGTTTGATTTTTGCTACGTGGAAAATATCAATGGACCAAAACCGTCGTTAATTTGATTTTGCGATGGACATGTTTCGTCGCAAATTCATAATTTTGGCATATTGTCTGAAGCGATTTCTGATCGATTGGAGGTCATAGGAGCGATTATATTCCCATTAGAGGTCCGAAGAGCAATTACGGTGCGTCGGAGTTCCTTCGATTATTGGTCCCATGAGGTCTCAAGAGCGATTACGAATTGATTAGAAGTCTCAAGAGCGATTACGGTTCACAGCATCATTTGATTTTTCTGCGTGGCAAATATCGACTGACCAAAACCGTTGTTTATTTAATTTTGTGATGGACATGTTCCGTCGTAAATTCACAATTTTGGCATAATGTCTGAAGTGATTTCTGATTGAATGGAGGTCATATGAGAGATTATATTCCCATTAGAGGTCCCAAGAGCAATTACGGGTGCATCGGAGTTCCTCACATTGATTATAGGTCCCAGGAGGACTCAAGAGTGATTATGGATTGATTAGAAATCAATGGAGAGATTACGGTGACTGGAGCGATTAAGAGCCGTAGGAGCGATTACAGACCGACTTATATTCACAAGTGCGTTTACGTTCCAGAACTAGGAGGTTCTTAGTTGGCCTGATCCTTGGAGTCCTAGCCTTTACATGATCAATCTCACGTATTTTTTTATTTTGTGACGGATTTTAATCCGTGGCAGATCCATCACAAACTTTCGACGATTCACATCTGTCGTTTGATTTTTTGATGCATGGCAAATATGGTGGACCAAAACCATCTTTAATTTGATTTTGCGGCAAACATGTTCCGTTGTAAATTCACAATTTTAGCATATTGTCTAAAGCGATTTCTGATCGATTGGAGATTGTAGGAGTGATAATATTCCCATTAGAGGTCCAAAGGGCAATTTCAGATGTGTCAGAGTTCCTTAGATTGATTGTAGGTCCCAGGAGGTCTCATGAGTGATTACGGATTGATTAGAAGTCAATGGAGCGATTACAGTCACGGGAGCGATTAAGGGCCTTAGGAGTGATTACGAACCAGAAGTAGGAGGTCCTTGGTTGGCCTAATCCTTGGAGTCCGAACCTTTACATGATCAATCTCACATATTTTTTATTTTTTATTATGAGGGAGAGGATCTGTCGTAAATTTGTTACGGATCTGAATCCGACGCGGATCCATCATAAACTTTCGACGCTTCACATCCGTCGTTTAATTTTTGCTACGTGGCAAATATCGACTGACCAAAACCGTCGTTAATTTGATTTTACGACGGACATTTTCGTCGGAAATTCATAATTTCGGCATATTGTTTGAAGCGATTTCTGATCGATTGGAGGTCATAGGAGTGATTATATTCCCATTAGAGGTCCAAAGAGCAATTTCATGTGCGTCAGAGTTCCTTTGATTGTGGGTCCTATGAGGTCTCAAGAGTGATTACGGATTGATTAGAAATCAATGAAGCGATTATGGTCACATGAGCGATTAAGGGCCTCAGTAGCGATTACGGATCGATTTATAGACACGAGCTTTCACATTCCAGAAGTAGGTCCTTGGTTGGCCTGATACTCGTAGTCCTAGCCTTTACATGATTAATCTCACGTATTTTTTATTTTTATGACGGATGGGATCCGTCATAAATTTGTGACAGATCTGAATTCGTTGCAGATCCATCGTAAACTTTCTACGGTTCACATCTGTCGTTTGATTTTTGCTGTGTGGCAAATATCGATGGACCAAAACCGTCGTTAATTTGATTTTGCGACGTACATGTTCCGTCGTAAATTCACAATTTTAGAATATTGTATGAAGCAATTTCTGATCGATTGGACGTCGTAGATGCGATTATATTCTCATTAGAGGTCCAATGAGCAATTACGGGTGCATCGGAGTTCCTTAGATTGATTATCGATCCCGGGAGGTCTCAAGAGTGATTACGGATTAATTAGAAGTCTATGGAGCGGTTACGGTCACGGGTGCGATTAAGGGCCTCAAGAGTGATTACGGACCGAAAGAGCGTTTATGTTCTAGAAGTGGGAGGTCCTTGGTTGGCCTGATCCTCGGAGCCCTAGCATTTACATGATCAATCTCACATATTCTTATATTTATGACGGATAAGATACGTCATAAATTTGTGACGGATCTGAATCCATCACTGATCCGTCATCAGATTTTTGTTGCATGGCAAATATTGATGAACCAAAACCGTCGTTAATTTGATTTTACAACGGACATGTTCCGTCGAAAATTCACAATTTTGGCATATTGTCTGAAGCGATTTCTGATTGAATGGAGGTCGTAGGACAGATTATATTCCCATTAGAGGTCCAAAGAGCAATTACGGGCGTGTCGGAGTTCCTTAGATTGATTGTGGGTCCCGGGAGGTCTCAAATGCGATTACAAATAAGTTAGAAGTCAATGGAGTGATTGCAGTCACGGGAGCGGTTAAGGGCCTCAGGAGCAATTACGGACCGATTTATAGTCACAAGAACGTTTACATTCCAGAAGTAGGTCCTTTGTTGGCCTGATCCTCGGAGTCCTAGCCTTTACATTATTAATCTCATGTATTTTTTATTTTTATGACGGATAGGATCCGTTGTAAATTTGCGACGGATCTGAATCCATCGCAGATCCATCGCAAACTTTTGACGGTTCACATCCGTCGTTTGATTTCTGTTGCATGGTAAATTTTGGACCAAAACCGTCGTTAATTTGATTTTGCGACGTACATGTTCTGTCGTAAATTCACAATTTTGGAATATTGAATGAAGCTATTTCTGATCGATTGGAGATCGTAGGAGCGATTATATTCCCATTAGAGGTCCAAAGAGCAATTACGGTCGTGTCAGAGTTCCTTAGATTGATTATCGATCCCGGGAGGTTTAAAGAGGGATTACGGATTGATTCGAAGTCTATGGAGCAATAACGGTTATGGGTGCGATTAAGGGCCTCAGGAGCGATTACAGACCAATTTATAATCACAAGAGCGTTTATGTTCCAGAAGTGGGAGGTCCTTGGTTGACATGATCCTCGGATTCCTTCTAGCCTTTACATGATCAATCTCACGTATTTTTATTTTTATGACGAATCTGAATCTGTCGCAAATCCATCGCAAACATTCAACGGTTCACATCCATCGTTTGAATTTTGCTGCGTGGCAAATATCAAAACCGTCGTTAATTTTATTTTGCGACGGCCATGTTCCGTCGCAAATTCACAATGTTGCCATATTTCTGAAGTGATTTCTGATCTATTGGAGGTCGTTGGAGCAATTATATTCCCATTAGATGTCCAAACAACAATTACAGGCGTGTTAGAGCTCCTTAAATTGATTATATGTCCCAGGAGGTCTTAAGAGCGATTTGGATTATTAGAAGTCAATGCAGTGATTAAGGGCCTCAGGAGCAATTACGGACCGACTTATAGTCATAAGAGCATTTACGTTCCAGAAGTAGGAGGTCCTTGATTGGCTTAATCTTCGGAGTCCTTCTATCCTTTACGTGATCAATCTCACGTATTTTTTTATTTTTATGGCAGATAGGATTTGTCGTAAATTTGTGACGGATCTGAATCCGTCATTGATCCATAACAAAATTTCGACAATTCACATCCGTTGTTTGATTTTTGCTGCGTGGAAAATATCGACGGACCAAAACCTTCGTTAATTTAATTTTACAAAGGACATGTTCCGTCATAAATTCATAATTTTAGCATATTGTCTGAAGCGATTTATGATTGATTGGAGGTCGTAGGAGCGATTATATTCCTATTAGAGGTCCAAAGAGCAATTACGGGCACATTGGAGTTCCTTTGATTATCGGTCCTATGAGGTCTCAAGAGCGATTACGGGTTGATTAGAAGTCAATGGAGCAATTACGTCACAGGAGCGATTAAGGGCCTCAGGAACAATTACGGACCGATTTATATTCACGAGAGCGTTTACGTTCCAAAAGTAGGAGGTCCTTGGTTGGCCTGATCCTCGGAGTCCTAGCCTTTACATGATTAATCTCATGTATTTTTTATTTTATGATGGAGAGGATTCATTGTAAATTTGTAACGGATCTGAATCGTCGCAGATCCATTGCAAATTTTCAACGGCTCACATCCCTCATTTGATTTTTGCTTCTTGGAAATTATCGACGGACCAAAACCGTCGTTAATTTGATTGTACGACGAACATGTTCCGTCACAAATTCACAATTTTGGCATATTGTCTGAAGTTATTTCTAATCGATTGGATGTCATAGGAGCAATTATCTTCCCATTAGAGGTCCAAAGAGCAATTACGGGCGTGTTAGAGTTCCTTTGATTGATTGTCCCAGGTCTTAAGTGCGATTATGGATTGATTAGAAGTCGATAGAGCGATTATGGTCACAGGAGTGATTAAGGGCCTCAGGAGCGATTATGGACCACTTTATAGTCACAAGAGCGTTTTCGTTCTAGAAGTAGGTCCTTGATTGGCCTGATCCTCGGAGTCATAGCCTTTACATGATCAATCTCATGTATTTTTTTTATTTTTATGGCGGATAGGATCCGTCATAAATTTGTGACGGATCTGAATCCGTCACTGATCCATCGCAAAATTTTGATGATTCACAAATATCGTGTTGTTAATTTGATTTTACAACGAACATGTTCCGTCGAAAATTCACAAATTTTGCATATTTTCTCAAGCGATTTCTGTTCGATTGGAGGTCTTAGGAGCGATTATATTCCCATTAGAGGTCCGAAGAGCAATTACGGGCGCGTCGGAGTTCCTTAGATTGATTATCGATCCCAGTACGTCTCAAGAGTGATTACAGATTGATTAGAAGTCTATGGAGCGATTAAGGGCCTTAGGAGCGATTACGGACCAATTTATAGTCACAAGAGTGTTTACGTTCCAGAAGTGAGAGGTCCTTGGTTGGCATGATCCTCGAAGTCCTTCTACCCTTTACAAGATCAATCTCACGTATTTTTATTTTTATGACGGATAGCATCCGTCATAAATTTCTGACAGATCTAAATCCATCGCAAACTTTCAACGGTTCACATCCGTCGTTTGATTTTTGCTGCGTGGCAAATATCGACGGACCAAAACCGTCGTTAATTTGATTTTGCGACAGACATGTTCCCTCACAAATTCACAAATTTTGCATTTATCTAAAGTGATTTCTGATCGATTGGATGTCGTAGGAGCAATTATCTTCCCATTAGAGGTCCAAAGAGCAATTACGGGCATGTCAGAGTTCCTCAGATTGATTATAGGTCCCAAGAGGTCTCAAGAGCAATTATGAATTGATTAGAGGTCAATGGATCGATTATGGTCACGGGTGCGATTAAGGGTCTCAGGAACGATTATGGACCGATTTATAATCACAAGAGCGGTTACGTTCCATAAGTGGGAGGTCCATGGTTGGCCTTATTCTCGGAGTCCTTCCAGCCTTTACATGATCAATCTCACGTATTTTTATTTTTATGACGGATAAGATCCGTCGCAAATTTGTGACGGATCTGAATCAGTCGCAGATCCATTGCAAACTTTCGACAGTTCACATCCGTCGTTTGATTTTTGCTGTGGCAAATATCGACGGACCAAAACCATCGTTAATTTGATTTTTCGACAGACATGTTTCGTCATAAATACACAATTTTGGCATATTGTCTGAAGCGATTTTTGATCGATTGGAGGTCGTAGGAACGATTATATTTCCATTAGATGTCCAAAGAGCAATTACGGGCATGTCGGAGTTCCTTAGATTGATTATTGGTCCCGTGAGGTCTCAAGAGTGATTACAGATTGATTAGAAGTCTATGGAGCGATACGATCACAGGTACGATTAAGGGCCTCAGGAGCGATTACGTTCTAGAAGTCGGAGGTCCTTGTTTTGCCTGATCCTCGGTGTCCTTCTATCCTTTACATGATCAATCTCACGTACTTTTATTTTTATGACGGATAGGATCCGTCGTAAATTTGTGACGAATCTGAATCCGTCGCAAATCCATCTCAAACTTCCGACGGTTCACATCTATCGTTTGATTTTTGTTACGTGGAAAATATCGACAGGCTAAAACAATCGTTAATTTGATTTTGCGACAGACATGTTCATCGTAAATTCACAATTTTAGCATATTGTCTGAAGTGATTTCTGATCGATTGGAGGTCATAGGAACGATTATCTTCCCATTAGAGGTCCAAATGGCAATTACGGGCGTGTCAGAGTTCCTTAGATTGATTATAAGTCCCAAGAGGTCTCAAGAGCAATTATGAATTGATTAGAAGTCAATGGAGCAATTACGATCACGGGAGCGATTAAGGGCCTCAGGAGCGATTATGGACCGATTTATATTCACAAGATCGTTTACGTTCCAGAAGTAGGTCCTTAGTTGGCCTGATCCTTGCAGTCCTTCTAGCCTTTATATGATCAATCTCACGTATTTTTTACTTTTATGACGGATAGGATCCATCGTAAATTTGTAATGGTTCTTAATCTGTCTCAGATCTATCGCAAACTTTCGACGGTTCACATCCGTGGTTTGATTTCTGCTGCGTGGCAAATATTGATGGTCCAAAACCGTCGTTAATTTGATTTTTCGATATACATGTTCCGTCACAAATTCACAATTTTGGCATAGTCTGAAGTGATTTCTGAATGATTGGAGGTGGTAGGAGCGATTATATTCCCATTAGAGGTCCGAAGAGCAATTACGGTCGCGTCGGAGTTCCTTAGATTGATTAGCAAGCCCATGAGGTCTCAAGAGCAATTACGGATTGATTAGAAGTCAATGGATCGATTACGGTCACGGGAGCGATTAAGAGCCTCAGGAGCGATTACGGACCGATTTATATTCACAAAAGCGTTTACGTTTCAGAAGTAGGAGGTCCTTGGTTGGCCTGATCCTCGGAGTCCTAGCCTTTACATGATTAATCTCACTTATTTTTTTATTTTTATGATGGATAGGATCCGTCATAAATTTGTAACGGTTCTTAATCCGTCTCAGATCCATCGTAAACTTTCGACGGTTCACATCCGTCGTTTGATTTCTGCTGCCTGGCAAATATCGACGGTCCAAAATCGTTGTTAATTTGATTTTTCGACAGACATTTTCCATCGCAAATTCACAATTTTGGCATATTGTCTGAAGCAATTTCTGATCGATTGGAGGTCGTGGGAGTGATTATATTCCCATTAGAGGTCTGAAGAGCAATTACGGCTGCGTCGGAGTTCCTTAGATTGATTATCAATCCCATGAGGTCTCAAGAGCGATTACAGATTGATTAAAAGTCAATGGAGTGATTACGGTCACGGGAGCAATTAAGAGCCTCAAGATCGATTACGAACCGATTTATATTCACGAAAGCGTTTACGTTCCAGAAGTAGGAGGTCCTTGGTTGGCCTGATCCTCGGAGTCCTTTTAGGCTTTACACGATCAGTCTCACATATTTTATATTTTTATGATGGATAACATCCGTCATAAATTTGTGACGAATCTGAATTCGTCACAGATCCATCACAAACTTTCGACGGTTCACATCCGTCGTTCGATTTTTGCTGCGTGGCAAATATCAAAGGACCAAAACTGTCATTAATTTGATTTTGCGACGTACATGTTCCATCGCAAATTCACAGTTTTGGAATATTGTATGAAGCTATTTCTGATTGATTGGAGGTCATAGGAGCGATTATATTCCCATTAGAGGTCCACAGCGCAATTACGGGCGCATCGGAGTTCCTTAGATTGATTATCGATCCCGGGAGGTCTCAAGAGTGATTACGGATTGATTGGAAGTCTATGGAGCGATTACGGTCACGGGTGTGATTAAGGGCCTCAGGATCAATTACAAACCGATTTATAGTCACAAGAACGTTTACGTTCCAGAAGTAGGTCCTTTATTGGCCTAATCCTCGGAGTCCTTGTAGCCTTTACATTATCAATCTCATGTATTTTTTATTTTTATGACGGATAGGATCCGTTGTAAATTTGTGACAGATCTGAATCCATCGCAAACTTTCGACGTTTCACATCCGTCGTTTGATTTTTGTTGCGTGGCAAACATCGATGGACCAAAACCGTCGTTAATTTGATTTTGCAACGGACATGTACCGTCATAAATTCACAATTTTGGCATATTGTCTTAAGTGATTTCTGATCGATTGGAGGTCGTAGGGGTAATTATCTTCCCATTAGAGGTCCAACGAGCAATTACGGGCGTAATAGAGCTCCTTTGATTATGTCCCAGGAGGTCTTAAGAGCGATTATGGATTGATTAGAAGTCAATGGAGTGATTAAGGGCCTTAGGAGCGATTACGGACCGATTTATAGTCACGAGAGCGTTTACGTTCTAGAAGTAGGAGGTCCTTGATTGGCCTGATCCTCGGAGTCCTTCTAGCCTTTGCATGATCAATCTCACGTATTTTTATTTTTATTTTTATGGCGGATAGGATCCGTCATAAATTTGTGACGGATCTGAATCCGTCACTGATCCATCGTAAAATTTCGACGATTCTCATCCGTTGTTTGATTTTTACTGCGTGGCAAATATTGACGGACCAAAAACATCGTTAATTTGATTTTACGACGGACATGTTCCGTCGCAAATTCACAATTTTGGCATATATTCAGAAACGATTTCTGATCGATACTACTGGAACATCTAGCAACGTTTGGACCGAGTCAACTTAGACTCAACTCGGCAACCACAACTTGGTAGCGAGTTGACTCGAGTCCCAACTCTCTTCTTCTTTTTCCTCCCCCCTACTTGCTCTCTCTCTCTCTCTTCCCCTCTTCTTTGCTGGAACAGGCCAAACTGTCCATGACCCAACCGGCAACTCCCATAAGCGAGTCAGCAGGTCAAACTCAGGCGAGTCAGCATGGTGAGGCAGCCACCCTAAGCGGTGGTTCACATCTACACCGCTTCCTTCTTCTCCTTCCTTTTCCTTCTTCTTTCCTTCTATTTGAAGGCTCAAGAGAGCCCAGACAACCCAACTCGGACAGACAGCTCAACCGAGTCGAGCTGTTGTGGCAGCCCCCGACTTCAACTCGGGCTTGGACGGAAGTGCAGCTGCACCAACACTCACCTCTCTTCTGCTTCTTCTTTTGTGTTCTCACGACCAGGTAGGACCCAAACTTAGCGTTGAACTGGGTTGAGTTAGGATGATGAGTGGGTACGGTCCAGCAGCCACTCCTCTCTTCTTTTCTCGTTTCTCCTTCCTCCTTTCCTTTCTTCGTCTTCCCCTGCCACTCCTCTCTTTCGCATGTGCGAGGAATCACGTGAAATTGGGCGGGGTTTGTACGACTCTGGGTCCTCCATAATATGAACGATTTGGATCTTCAAATGGGACGTTGATGGTGGGCCATCTCCAAGCCAAATGGATGGCGTCCGTTCGCTGGCAAAAGCACAGAGAGGGAGAGGTCTCCCCTTTTTAAGTAAGACGCGGGTCAGCCCGCTTTGACCACTCCAACTTGTATGGTGCACATCTTGTACATTGGTTGAGGTGCACGCGCACCTCAGTGTGGGGTCCATTATGATGTTTGTGACCAATCCGCACCGTTCATCCGTTTTGTTAGCCCACATTAGGGCCTAGTCCAAAGAATGAGGCGAGTCCATGGCTTAGTTGGGCCATATCATCTAAATTGTGGCCCTTAAGTGCCAACCAGCGATGATTTACGATGATTTGAGGTCTACACTCATGATCAGAACCATTCACCTAACTGGTGAGCTAATCAGGCCCCTACTTATTCATATTGGCATCATCTTACATGTAAATCTATATATATTTTATATTAATAGTCATTTATCAATTAATAAAGTATTTAATCGGTAATATTATAGATAAATATCATCAATAATGTTCCAAGTGTGTTATGGTTAATTAATATAATATTCTTATATATCCATTATAATAAATATTTGCAAATAATATTTCAGATTATATAATAAAAATACATTTAGATGTTTGTTTGGTATAATACATTACTAGTTATTGATAAGCATTTATTTAAAATCATTAATACTTTTAATGTATTTTTGTGATTATTTATGCATATATTAGTATAACAAATAACAAATTTATTTTAAGTGATGTATATTATATATATATATATATATATATATAATATATATATATATATATATATATATATATATATATATATATATATATATTGTAACATCCCGAATTTTTGCCAACCTGGGATTAGACGTCCTTAGGCAATGGGTCGATCCTAAGACCGTACCAACTTGTCAAAACTAAATCCCACAGTCTAAAATCGCTCCTTAACCCATTTCCTTCACAAATCCCACCCTTCACTACCTTGTGCTTTCAATTTTTCAAAGCACTTTCGCCCTAGACACTATCTTAAACTAGCTAAGCATAAAAACTTGGATCACTTTATATACAAACTACAAAGGCCTAAGTACCATCTCAACCAGAAAATAATTAGGATTAAATCTTTTATAAATTTAACAAAGTTAACTAAGTGCAAAACTCGTTTAGCCATGAAATCTGTTGGGATCGCTTTAAATACGATCTGCAAGACTCAAAACTTGCAAAAAAGTGACTCTAGGTTACCCTAAAGTTTAGAACCAAACTCATTTCCCGGCTGCTCTCGGGAATGAAACGAAACTTCGTATTAGGTCTAGATCGCACATCGGAAGTCCGATTAACACGAAGCTAAGGAACTAGGACCGCCTCACTGGGCTTGACAATCATTTCAAAAATCAGGTCCAGCTGATGTCTCACGGCCATTCGTTTCGATCCGGAGCGAGGGTGTGTGAAAAAACACTATTCCTTTTGAAAATAAAATATCTGGAATAGTGATCTGGCACCTTTCGCTTGCGCATCAGTATTAAGCAACCTGACCGTCAGAATCAGACCAAATTACACCTCGGATCAGGAGAAATTTCATACACATTTACATGTACTCAGAATCTCCGATCGAGATCCGCTGACCGTTGAACTGAAACTGGTCCGCCACGCGTGATCTGGAAATCTCACTGAAATGAAAACTTAATAGAACGTAGATCCGGTGTCTGTGAACTTAAGTCTGACGTTTGGCTCAAGGAGGGCCACCAGAACCTCTCTTTTGAGCTGGAAAAGTGACGAAATACCTATATTAGCAGTAACCTTTGAACAGGAGTCTATTTCGGTGAGTTTTGAGACTATATAAGGACCTTAAACCCTCTCTCATGGCAGCCATACGAATTTGGAATTGAGAGAGGGAAAAGAGAGAGAAAGTGAGGGAGAAGTGGGAGAATCTCCCAGCCGTCGTTCCCTGCCACCACACGGGCTGCACCGCCCCTTTCCAGACATTTTTCCGGCGTTTCCGGCATCGTTTCTAGGTAAGAAAACCCTAACCCTAATCTGATTTGGGGCTTGGGTGGTTGTAGGTTATGAAATAGCTAACCTATGTTGTTCCTTAGGGTGTCAAACTGCCGTAGAGGAAAGCTTAGCAAACCTATCAACTCCGTTACGATTCTACGACAAAAGGTGCGGACTTTAGGTGTATAGGTTACGTTTTTCAACGCTTTCAATGTCAGATAATGATAGATTCATGATCTGCATGCAATTGCACATGTACAAAGTGCTTTCCGTTTCCTGTTTCGATTAACGTTGTAGAATATGGAATTTCACATACTCTAGGTATACGTAGAAATACCGTATACGTATTTTTTTGGAATAATGTTTGACATGTTTATTTAATGTATGATTATACAATACATGGATAAAATACTAGTTTGGCAAAAGGAATCGCCGTAATATATGTTCGCTTGTAAACACTATGTATGTTGAAATTGTGTATTCTAGAAATACCGCATATGTGTAAATTTTGGAAATGTAATTGTCATGATTATTTGTTGTATGATCATGGTATACGCGGATAAAATAACCGCTTGGCGAAAGAGTTCGCCCTAATACATGTTTGCTAACATACACTATGTATGTTGGAATAGTGTATTCTAAGTGTTTGTTGAAATGACTAAGTAAATATGGATTTATGATTTATGTTTGTCATGTGTATTGAATGTAAGAACATGATTGAAATGTACTAGTCAACCCCTTGACGAAAGGACTTGCCCTAAATCACGCCACGGTCAATACACTACACATGTTAAAGTGTGTAGTCCAAGTGTTTGTGGAAATGACTGAATGAATATAGAACTTGGACCCATGCTTGCCATGACTATCCGTCGTGGGGGCACGCGTGTTATGATTGGGGTAGCTCCCTAATAGAGGGATTTGGCCTAATACCTATGTGATCAACATATGTCATGTATGTGATGTATGTAGTTCAAGTGTTTCTTGAAATGTCTGAATGAGTAATAGTTAGCAAATTGTAATGTATAAGGGTGTTGAGACATGATTCTCAACCTCTTTTAACTATGTGTATGATCTCCTTTAATAGTTGTGTGATTAGAATTTGAACATGTACAAACTCATGCTTGTGTTGTGATTTATAACATGCTCAACTGCTTTATGATATTGACTATGTAATGCATATGTTTAAATTTATAATTACGTTGTACGATCCGTCATGGGTGATGGGGGAGCGGAGCAACGAGTGCGTGCAACAGCCCTGGTAGCCCTAAACCGATAATACCGAACCTTGATTGTATGAGTTGAATCTTGATCCATTACTGCTTTATCTATCTGCAATTGATTGTGTTTGGGGCTATGATTATGGCCCAGGCAATCGGTAACGGGATTGAATTCGTGGCTGAGATTCATTTGCCACGTGGGATGTGTTCGACGAACTCGAGTCGTGCGTTGCCTGTCGGCAGTGGCTAGGCCACACGAAGTTGTTTATGCACTTCATGTCGTGCAGCTCAACGGGCGATCGTGCTAGTCGAGCTTGTCAAGTAACCCGATCTGCCTTATGCATGTTCACCCTGTTTGGACGCTACTGCTTGAACCTACGGTACCAAACTTACTAGTGAAACCCCCTTTTAACCATTGTACCTCGATCCGCTAAGACGCATGAGCCGGGCATGGTGGTATGGGACACCGTGGTCGAGCTGTCGGCCTACGCTGGGGCCATGTGCCTCCTCGTAGTGACCATTGCGCAACCAACTCGTGAGCCGAATATGGTGGTATGGGACACTGTATTCGAGCTGTCGATACTTACGGCGAGAGCCGAGTACGGTGAGACCTGTACTCGTGCTGACGGGCGACGAGTCCTCCGTAGTATCTTCGAGTATACTCCAAGGGTCTGTGATTGGCGACGAGTCTTTCACAGCAACTAGAGTATGAGTGGAGCCGAGTACGGTGAGACCTGTACTTGAGCTGACGGCTAGTGATTGAGCCGAGTACGGTGAGACCTGTACTCGAGCTGACGGTCAGCAATTGAGCCGCATACGGTGAGATATGTATCCGTGCTGACGGGTGACGAGCCCTTTGTGATGCCTTCGCTAAGCCTCTCAAACCATAATATCGTATGAGATTAACTAGGATTGACGACCCTAGAATGGATCATGTTTGGGAATGATACAAGGGAGGTACCTTAGTTTCCCAATCCTGCTGATTGAAAAGGACTAATAACAACTTGGTAATCATGCTCATCATCACACTGCATGTGCCTGGAAGATGTGGAGCATTGAGGGAAGAAAGCATGCCGCGGACGTAAGATAGTGTCGCATGAGGGAGTATGTCGGTGAGGGCATGCATGCATCACTGCATTTCATACTTACATTAATAAGAGTAGTTATGATTGTTTGATTGTACTGCTTTATCATTACTGCTTGACTGAATTGATAACATGTTAAACTATGCTTTATTGTTCCACTGAGTTGATCACTCACTCCCACGTTACGGGATGGTGTTTGCAACACCAACCAGATTTGTTGAGTTTCAGGTGATGGCGATGCTTGTGAAGCAGAGCCGGACTACTTCTGTGATGATAGGAGGAAATCTCCTATCTGTATCTCTCTGGTAGGTCAATAAAGACCTGATATTGTATTGACGGGGCTATGGTACATGGGATAGGAGGCATTACACTTCCTCGCATTTGGTACATTTTAGAACTGCACTTGTATTTATTTTAACCTGGTAACGTTATCACACTCTGGAGACTCATCATAGTATATATATTTTATCTATCTATCACAGTCTTCCGCTTGCAAATTTAACTGTCTCTGGAGTATGATATGCTGTTTTGGCTTAATCTCACTCATGTTCAATGCTTGAATATAGTCAACATTTAATCATCATTCATTTTGTTGCATAAGTGATGTTCTGGAACTCGGGAGTTGAGTTTATGCTCGACCCCCGATTTTCAAGGCGTTACATATATATATATATAATATATAATATAATATAATATAATATAATATAATATAATACAATAATATATAGTTAAATTTAAAAAATGTGAATATTAGTTAATGTACCTCAATTATATGATAATGTGTTGGCATACAATTCATTTTATTTATAGTGTAAATAATGTACATAATTTGAATAAATTAAGTAACATATGTATTATTACGAATAATTATAAAATTACTTTGTATTTTAATATATATATGTATAATTACATCACATTTAAAATGAATTATTAAGGTATCAACTTAAGATAGGCCACCCATCAGGCTTTGAGGTAGATCTATAGCTCTAGGTCTGACGATCACTCCTACAATTAGATTCCCTTACATCTCAGTTGAACGGTAGATCTTGAATCTCGTAGTTGCTCCACCATCTCGGTGGTTGGATTTAGGCCAGAGTGTGAATGTTCACATAAATCAGGGTTCACATAAATCAGGGTTGTATTTATACGAAGTGAGGTTCCCATGGTAACACCCGAGTACAAAAAAGTACGGGGTGTTACATTATATTCCCATTAGAGGTCCAAAGATCAATTACGAGCACGTCGGAGTTCCTTAGATTGATTATCGGTCCCATGAGGTCTCAAGAGTGACTACGGATTGATTAGAAGTCAATGGAGTGATAACGATCACGGGAGCGATTAAGGGCCTCAGGAGTGATTACGGACTGATTTATATTTGCAAGAGCGTTTACACTCCAAAAGAAAGAGGTCCTTGGTTGGCCTAATCCTTGGAGTCCTACCTCTTACATGATCAATCTCACATATTTTTTATTTTTATGATTAATACGATCCGTCGTAAATCTGTGACGGTTCTTAATCTGTCACGGATCCATCGCAAACTTTCGACGGTTCACATCCGTCGCTTGATTTTTGCTGCGTGGCAAATATCGACGGACCAAAACCATTGTTAATTTGATTTCGAGATGGACATGCTTCGTCACAAATTCATAATTTTGACATACTGTATGAAGCGATTTCTGATCGATTGGAGGTCGTAGGAGCGATTATATTCCCATTAGAGGTCCAAAGAGCAATTATGGGCGCGTCGAAATTTATTAGATTGATTGTGGGTCCCATGAGGTCTCAAGTGCGGTTACAGATTGCTTAGAAGTCAATGGAGCGATTGCAGTCACAGGAGCGATTAAGGGCCTCAGGAGTGATTACGAACTGATTTATAGCCACAAGAGCGTTTACGTTCCAGAAGTAGGAGGTCCTTTGTTGGCCTGATACTCGGAGTTTTAGCCTTTACATGATCAATCTCACGTATTTTTTATTTTTATGACGGATAGGATTCGTCCTAAATTTGTGATGGATCTTAATCCTTTGGAGATCCATCGTAAACTTTCAACGGTTCACATCCGTCGTTAATTTGATTTTACGGCGGACATGTTCCGTCCGAAATTCAAAATTTTGGCCTATTGTCTGAAGTTATTTCTGATTGATTAGAGGTCATAGGAGCGATTATATTCCCATTAAAGGTTCAAAGAGCAATTACGGGCGCGTCGAAGTTCCTTACATTGAATATATGTCCCAGGAGGTCTCAAGAGTGATTACGGATTGCTTAGAAGTCAATGGAGCGATTACGGTCACGAGAGCGATTAAGAGCCTCAGGAGTGATTACGGACCAATTTATATTCACAAGAGCGTTTACGTTCTAAAAGTAGGTCCTTGGTTGGATTGATCCTCGGAGTCCTAGCCTTTACATGATCAATCTCACGTATTTTTTATTTTTATGATGGATAGGATCCGTCATAAATTTGTGAGGGATCTGAATCCATCGCAGATCCATCACAAACTTTCGTCGGTTCACATCCGTCATTTGATATTTGCCGCGTGGGAAATATCGACAGACCAAATCCGTCGTTAATTTGATTTTGCGACAGACATGTTCCGTCACAAATTTACAGTTTTGGCATATTGTTGAAGTGTTTTCTGATCGATTGGAGGTCATAGGATCAATTATCTTCCCATTAGAGGTCCAAAGAGACATTACAGGCGTGTTAGAGTTCCTAAGATTGATTGTCCCAGGTCTTAAGAGCAATTATGCATTGATTAGAAGTTAACGGAGTGATTATGGTCACTTGAGTGATTAAGGGCCTCAGGAGCGATTACGGACCGATTTATAGTCACAAGAGCGTTTACGATCCAGAAGTAGGAAGTCCTTGATTGGCCTGATCCTCAGTCCTTCTAGCCTTTATATGATCAATCTCACATATTTTTTTTATTTTTATGGCGGATAGGATCCATCGTAAATTTATGACGAATCTGAATCCATCACTGATCCATCTCAAAATTTCGACGATTCAAATCCGTCATTTGATTTTTGCTGCGTGACAAATATCGACGGACCAAAAACGTCGTTAATTTGATTTGACGACGGACATGTTTCGTCCCAAATTCACAATTTTGGCATATTGTCTGAAGCGATTTCTGATCCATTGGAGATCCATCGCAAACTTTCAACGGTTCACATCTGTCGTTTGATTTTTGTTGCGTGGCAAATATCGACGGACCAAAACCGCCGTTAATTTGATTTTGTGGTGTATAAGTTTCGTCCCAAATTCAAAATTTTAGCATTTTGTCTGAAGCTATTTTTGATCGATTGGAGGTCGTAGGAGCGATTATATTCCCATTAGAGGTCCAAACAGCAATTATGGGCGCATCGGAGTTCCTTACATTGAATATAGGTCCCAGAAGGTCTCAAGAGCGATTACGAATTGATTAGAAGTCAATGGAGCGATTACGGTCATGGGAGCGATTAAGAGCCTCAGGAGCGATTACGGACCGATTTATAATCACAAGATCGTTTATGTTCCAGAAGTAGGCCCTTGGTTGGCCTGATCCTCGGAGTTCTAGCCATTACATGATCAATCTCACAAATTTTTTATTTTTATGATGGATAAGATCCATCGTAAATTTTTTATGGATCAGAATCCGTCACAGATCCATCGCAAACTTTCAACGGTTCACATCTGTCGTTTGATTTTTGCTGCGTGGCAAATATCGACGGACCAAAACCGTCGTTTATTTGATTTTATGACGGACATGTTCCGTCGCAAATTCACAATTTTGGCATATTGTATGAAGCTATTTTTGATCGATTAGAGGTCGTAAGAGTGATTATATTCCCATTTGAGGTCCAAAGAGCAATTAGAGTTCCTTAGATTGATTATCGGTCCCAGAAGATCTCAAGAACAATTACTAATTGATTAGAAGTCAATGGAACAATTACGGTCACGGGAGCGATTAAGGGCCTCAGGAGTGATTACGAGCCGATTTATAGTCACAAGAACGTTTATGTTCCAGAACTAGGAGGTCCTCTGCTGGCCTGATCCTCAGAGTCCTAACCTTTACATGATCAATCTCACGTATTTTTTATTTTTATGGCGGATAGGATCTGTTGTAAGTTTGTGATGGATCTGAATTCGTCTCAAATCCATCACAAACTTTTGATGGTTCACACCGTCGTTTGATTCTTGCTGCGTGGCAAATATTGACGGACCAAAACTGTCATTTTTGTGATTTTTCGACGAACATGTTCCGTCGTAAATTCACAATTTTTGCATAAGGTCTGAAGCGATTTCTGATCGATCGAAGGTCGTAGGAGTGATTATATTCCCATTAGAGGTCCGAAGAGCAATTATGGGTGCGTCACAGTTAGATTGATTAGAAGTCAATGGAGCGATTATGGTCACGGAAGCGATTAAGGGCCTCAGGAGCGGTTACGAACCGAATTTTAGTCACAAGAGCATTTACGTTCCAGAAGTAGGAGGTCCTTGGTTGGTTTGATTCTCGGAGTCCTAACATTTACATGATCAATCTCACGTATTTTTTATTTTTATGACGGATATGATCATTCGTAAATTTTGTGACGAATCTTAATTCGTCGTTGATCCATCACAAAATTTCGACGATTCACATATGTTGTTTGATTTTTACCTTGTGTCAAATATCGATGAACCAAAACCGTCATTAATGTGATTTTGCAACGGACATGTTCCGTCGCAAATTCACAATTTTGGAATATTGTCTAAAGTGATTTCTGATCGATCAGATGTCGTAGGAGCGATTATATTCCCATTAGAGGTCTGAAGAGCAATTATCGGCGCGACGGAGTTCCTTAGATTGATTATGGGTCCTAGGTCTCAAGATCGATTACGAATTGATTAGAAGTCAATGGAGCGATTACGGTCACGGGAGCGATTAAGGGCCTCAGGAGTTATTATGGATCGATTTATAGTCATAAGAGCGTTTATATTCCAGAGGTGGGAAGTCCTCCATTGGCCTGATCCTCGGAGTCCTTCTGGCCTTTACATGATCAATCTCACGTATTTTTTATTTTTATGATGGATAGGATCCGTCGTAAATTTGTGACAGATCTTAATCCGTCATAGATCCATCGCAAACTTTGGACGGTTCGCATCCATCGTTTGATTTTTACTGCGTGGCAAATATCGACGGATCAAAATCGTTGTTAATTTAATTTTGCAACGGACACGTTCTGACGTAAATTCACAATTTTGGTATATTGTCTGAAGCGATTTCTGATCGATTGGAGGCTATAGGAGCGATTATATTCCATTAGAGGTCCGAAGAGTAATTATGGGCGCGTTGGAGTTCCTTAGATTGATTATTAGTCCCATGAGGTCTCAAGAGCGATTACGGATTAATTAGAAGTCAATGGAGCGATTATGGTCACAGGAGCGATTAATGGTCTCAGGAGTGATTACGGACCGATTTATAGTCATAAGAGCGTTTATGTTCCAGAATTGGGAGGTCCTTGGTTGGCCTGATCCTCAGAGTCCTAGCCTTTACATGATCAATCTTACGTATTTTTTATTTTTATGATGGATAGGATACGTCGTAAATTTGTGACGGATATTAATCCGTCACAGATCCATCGCAAACTTTCGACAGTTCGCATCCGTCGTTTGATTTTTACTGCCGGGCAAATATCGATGGACCAAAACCATCGTTAATTTAATTTTGCGATGGACACATTCCGACGCAAATTCACAATTTTAGTATATTGTCTAAAGTGATTTCTTATCAATTGGAGGTTGTAGGAGCGATTATATTCCCATTAGAGGTCCGAAGAGCAGTTACGGGCGCGTTGGAGTTCCATAGGTTGATTATTGGTCCCAGGAGGTCTCAAGATCGATTACGGATTGATTAGACGTAAATGGAACGAGTAAGGGCCTCAGGAGCGATTACGAACCAATTTATAGTCACAAGAGTGTTTACGTTCCAGAAATAAGAGGTCCTTAGTAAGCCTGATCCTTGGAGTCCTTATAACCTTTACATGATCAATCTCATGTATTTTTTATTTTTATGATGGATAGGATCCGTAGTAAATTTGTGATGGATATGAATCCATTGCAAATCCATCACAAACTTTCGATGGTTCACACCGTCGTTTGATTTTTGCTACGTGGCAAATATTGATGGAACAAAACCGTCGTTAATTTGATTTTGCGACGGACATGTTCCGTCGCAAATTCACAATTTTGGCATATTGTCTGAAGCAATTTCTGATCAATCGGAGGTCGTAAGAGCGTTTATATTCCCGTTTCAGGTCCAAAGAGCAATAACGGACGCGTTGGAGTTCCTTAGATTGATTATCGGTCCTAGGAGGTCTCAAGAGTGATTACGGATTGATTAGAAGTCAATGAAGCGATTATGGTCACGGGAACGATTACGGACCGATTTATAGTCACAAGAGCGTTTACGTTCCAGAAGTGGGAGGTCCTTGGCTTAATCCTCGGAGTCCTTTTAGCCTTTACATGATCAATTTCACGTATTTTTATTTTTTATGATGGATAGGATCCATTGTAAATTTGTAATGGATATGAATCTGTCACAGATCCATCGAAAACTTTCGACTGTTCACATCCGTCGTTTGATTTTTGCTGCGTGGCAAATATCAGCGGACTAAAACCGTCGTTTATTTAATTTTGTGACGGACATGTTCCGTCCCAAATTCAAAATTTTGACATTGTCTGAAGCTATTTCTGATCGATTGGAGGTTGTAGGAGCGATTATATTCCCATTAGAGGTCCATAGAGCAATTACGGGCGCGTTAGAATTCCTTAGAGTGATTATCGGTCCCAAGAGGTCTCAAGAGCGATTACAGATTTATTAGAAGTCAATGGAGCGATTACGGTCACGGGAGCGATTAAGGGCCTCATGAGAGATTACGAACCGATTTATAGTAACAATAGCGTTCACGTTCCAGAAGTAGGAGGTCCTTTGTTGGCCTGATCCTTGGAGTCCTTGCCTTTACATGATCAATCTCACGTATTTTTTATTTTTATGATGGATGAGATCCGTCGTAAATTTGTGACGGTTCTTAATCCGTCGCAGATCCATCACAAACTTTCGACGGTTCACATCCGTCGTCTGATTTTTGCAGTGTGACAAATATCGACGGACCAAAACCGTCGTTAATTTAATTTTGCGACGGACTTGTTCCTCAAAAATTCATAATTTTGACATATTATATGGAGTGATTTCTCATCGATTGTAGGTCGTAGAAGCGATTATATTCCCATTAGAGATCGAAAGAGCAATTATGGGCACATCGGAGTTCCTCAGATTGATTGTGGGTCCCATGAGGTCTCAAGTGCGAATACATAATGATTAGAAGTCAATGGAGCGATTGCAGTCACAGGAGCGATTAAAGGCCATAGGAGCGATTACGGACCGATTTATAGTCACAAAAGTGTTTACGTTTCAGAAGTTGGTCCTTTGTTCGCCTGATCCTCATAGTCCTAGCCTTTACATGATCAATCTCACGTATTTTTTTTATTTTTATGATGGATAAGATCCGTCCTAAATTTGTGACGGATCTTAATCCTTCGGAGATCTATCACAAACTTTCAACGATTCACATCCGTCGTTTGATTTTTGTTGTGTGACAAATATCGACGGACCAAAACTGTCGTTAATTTGATTTTGCAGCGGACATGTCCATCCCAAATTCAAAATTTTGGCATATTTTTTGAAGCTATTTTTGATCGATTGGAGGTCGTAGGAGCGATTATATTCCCATTAGAGGTCCGAAGAGCAATTATGGGCGCGTCGGAGTTCTTTACAATGAATATAGGTCCTAGGAGGTCTCAAGAGCGATTACAGATTGATTGGAAGTCAATGGAGCGATTTCAGTCACAGGAGCGATTAAGGGCATCGGTTGCGATTATAGGCCGATTTATAGTCACGAGCCTTTACATTCTAGAAGTAGGTGGTCCTTGATTAGCCTGATCCTCGGAGTCCTAGCCTTTACATGTAAACCTCACATTTTTTATTTTTATGACGGATATGATCATTCGATAAATTTTGTGAAGGATCTGAATCCGTCACTGATCCATCGTAAAATTTCGACGATTCACATCCATCCTTTGATTTTTGCGCTACGTGGAAAACATCGACGGACCAAAATCATCGTTAATTTGATTTTACAACGGATATGTTCCGTCCCAAATTCACAATTTTGTCATATTGTCTGAAACGATTTCTGATCGATTGGAGGTTGTAAGAGCAGTTATATTCTCATTAAAGGTCCATAGAGCAATTATGGGAGCGTCAGAGTTCCTCAAATTGATTATCCATCTCATGAGGTCTCAAGAGCGATTACGGACAAATTTATAATCACAAGGGCATTTACGTTCCAGAAGTAGGTCCTTGGCCTAATCCTCGGAGTCCTAGCTTTTACATGATCAATCTCACGTATTTTTTATTTTTGTGATGGATCTGAATCCATCCAAGATCTATCATAAACTTTCGACGGTTCACATCCGTCTTTTGATTTTTACTGCGTGGCAAATATCGATGGACTAAAACCGTCGTTAATTTGATTTTGCGACGGACATGTTCTGTCATAAATTCACAATTTTGGCATATTATTTGAAGTGATTTCTGATCGATTGAAGGTTGCAGGAGCAATTACGGGCGTGTTAGAGTTCCTTAGATTGCTTATATGTCCCAGGAGGTCTTAAGAGCGATTATGGATTGATTAGAAGTCAATGGAAGGCGATTAGGGCCTCAGGAGCGGAGATTATAGTCAAGAGCGTTTACGGAAGTGAGGTACTTGATTGGCCAAATCTTCGGAGTCATTGTAGCCTTTAAATGATCAATCTCATGTATTTTTTTTATTTTTATGGTGGATAGGATCCATCGTAAATTTGTGACGGATTTGAATCCGTCACTGATCCATCGCAAAATTTCGACGATTCACATCCGTCATTTAATTTTTGCTTCATGGCAAATATCAACGAACCAAAACCGTCATTAATTTGATTTTACGATGGACATTTTCCGTCGCAAATTCACAATTTTGACATATTGTCTAAAGCGATTTCAGATCGATTGGCGGTCGTAGGAGCGATTATATTCCCATCAGAGGTTCGAAGAGCAATTACAGGCGCGTCGGAGTTCCTTAGATTGATTATCGGTCCCATGAGGTCTCAAGAGTGATTACAGATTGATTAGAAGTCAATGGAGCAATTACGTTCACGGGAGCGGTTAAGGGCCTCAGGAGCGATTACGAACTGATTTATATTCACAAGAGTGTTTACGTTTCAGAAGTAGGAGGTCCTTGGTTGGCCTGATCCTCGGAGTCCTAGCCTTTACATGCTCAATCTAATGTATTTTTTTATTTTTATGACTGATAGGATCCGTCATAAATTTGTGACGGATCTGAATTCGTCGCAGATCCATCACAAACTTTCGATGGTTCACATCCATCGTTTGATTTTTATTGCATGGCAAATATTGACGGACCAACACCATCGTTAATTTGATTTTGCGACGGACATATTCCGTCGTAAATTCATAATTTTGGCAAATTGTTAGAAGCGATTTCTAATCGATTGGAGGTCGTATGAGCGATTATATTCTCATTAGAGGTCCACAGATCAATTACGGGCTCGTCGGAGTTCCTTAGATTGATTATCGGTCTCATGAGTTCTCAAGAGCGATTACGGATTGATTAGAAGTCAATGGAGCGATTAAGGGCCTCGGGAGCGATTACGGACCGATTTATTGTCACAAGAGCATTTACGTTCCAGAAGTAGGAGGGACTTGGTTGGCCTAATCCTCAGAGTCCTTCTACCCTTTATATGATCAATCTCGCGTATTTTTTATTTTTATGGCGGATTGGATCCGTTGTAATTTTGTGACGGATCTGAATCGTCGCATATCCATCGCAAAATTTCGACGATTCACATCCGTTGTTTGATTTTTGCTGCGAGGCAAATATCTACGGACCAAAACCATCGTTAATTTGATTTTACGAAGGACATGTGACGCAAACTCATAATTTTGGCATATTATCTGAAGCGATTTCTAATCGATTCGAGGTCGTAGGGGCGATAATATTCCCATTATAGGTCTGAAGAGCAATTACAGGCACGTAGGAGTTCCTTAGATTGATTATCGGTCCCATGAGGTCTCAAGAGTGATTACAGATTGATTAAAGTCAATGAAGCGATTACGTTCACGGGAGCGATTAAGGGCCTCAGGACCGGTTACGGACTGATTTATATTCACAAGAGTGTTTACGTTCCAGAAGTAGGAGGTCCTTGGTTGGCCTGATCCTCAGAGCCTTCTAGCCTTTACATGATCAATCTCATGTATTTTTTATTTTTATGACTGATAGGATCCATCATAAATTTGTGACGGATCTGAATTCATCGCAGATCCATGCAAACTTTCGACAATTCACATCCGTCCTTTGATTTTTGTTGCGTGGCAAATATCGACGAACCAACACTGTTGTTAATTTGATTTTACGACGAACATATTCTATCATAAATTCATAATTTTGGCATATAGTCTGAAGCGATTTCTGATCGATTGGAGGTCGTATGAGCGATTATATTCTCATTAGCGGTCCATAGATCAATTACGGGCGCGTCGGAGTTCCATACATTGATTATCGGTCTAATGAGTACTCAAGAGCGATTACGAATTGATTAAAAATCAATGGAGGATTACGGTCACAGGAACAATTAAGGGCCTCGGGAGCGATTACGGACCGATTTATAGTCAGAAGAGAGTTAACGTTCCAGAAGTAGGAGGGACATGGTTGGCCTAATCCTCAGAGTCCTAGCCTTTACATGATCAATCTCATGTATTTTTTATTTTTAAGGCGGATTGGATCCGTTGTAAATTTGTGACAGATCTGAATCCGTCATATCCATCGCAAAATTTTGACGATTCACATCCGTTGTTTGATTTTTGCTGCGTGGCAAATATCGACGGACCAAAAGCGTTGTTAATTTGATTTTACGATGGACATGTTCCATCACAAATTCACAATTTTGGCATATTGTTTGAAGCAATTTCTAATCGATTGGAGGTCGTAGGAGCGATTATATTCCCATTAGATGTCCGAAGAGCAATTATGGGCACGTCGCAGTTCCTTAGATTGATTATGGGTCCCAGGAGGTCTCAAGAGAAATTACAGATTGATTAGAAGTCAATGGAACGATTATGCTCACGAGAGCGATTAAGGGCCTCAAGAGCAATTACGAACCAATTTATATTCACAAGAGCATTTATGCTCCAGAAGTAGGTCCTTGGTTGGCCTGATCCTTGGAGTCCTAGCATTTACATGATCAATCTCATGTATATTTTATTTTTATGACGGATAGAATCCGTTGTAAATTTGTGACGGATCTTAATCCATTGCAGATCCATCACAAATTTTCCACAGTTCACATCCATCGTTTGATTTTTGCTGCATGGCAAATATCGACGGACCAAAACGTTGTTAATTTGATTTTACGACGGACATGTTCTGTTGCAAATTCACAATTTTGGCATATTGTATGAAGCGATTTCTGATCGATTATAGGTCGTAGGAGCGATTATATTCCCATTAGAGGTCCAAAGAGAAATTACGGGCGCGTCGGAGTTCCTTAGATTGATTGTGGGTCCCAGGAGGTCTCAAGAGCGATTACGGATTGATTAGAAGTCAGTGGAGCAATTATAGTCACGGGAGCGATTAAGGGCCTCAATAGCGATTACGAACCGATTTATAGTCACAAGATCTTTAACATTCCAGAAGTAGGTCCTTGGTCGGCCTGATCCTCAGAGTCCTTCTAGCCATTACATGATCAATCTCACATATTTTTTATTTTTATGACGGATATGATTATTCGTAAATTTTGTGACGGATCTGAATCCGTCACTGATCCATAGCAAAATTTCGACGATTCAAATCCGTCGTTTGATTTTTGCTACATGGAAAATATCGACGAACCAAAACCGTCTTTAATTTGATTTTACGACGAACATGTTCCATCGCAAATTCACAAGTTTGGCATATTGTCTGAAGCAATTTCTAATCGATCGGAGGTCGTAGGAGCGATTATATTCCCATTAGAGGTCTGAAGAGCAATTACGGACGTGTCGGAGTTCCTTAGATTATGGGTCCCAAGAGGTCTCAAGAGCGATTATGAGTTGATTAGAAGTCAATGGATCGATTACGGTCACGGGAGCGATTAAGGGCCTCAGGAGAGATTACGGACCGATTTATAGTCACAAGAGCGTTTACATTCCAGAAGTAGGAGGTGCTTGGTTGGCTTGATCCTTGGAGTCCTTCTATCCTTTACATGATCAATCTCACGTAAATTTTGTGACGGATCTGAATCCGTCGCTGATACATATCTTTCGTTTGATTTTTGTTACGTGGCATATATCGACGGACTAGAGGTCCAAAGAGCAATTACGGGCGGGTCGGAGTTCCTTAGATTGATTATTAGACCTAGGAGGTCTCAAGAGCGATTACAGATTTATTAGAAGTCAATAGAGCGATTACGGTCACGGGAGCGATTAAGGGCCTCATGAACGATTATGGACCGATTTATAGTCACAATAGCGTTTACGTTTCAGAAGTAGTATGTCCTTTGTTGGCCTGATCCTCAGAGTCCTTAGCCTTTACATGATCAATCTCTTATATTTTTTATTTTTATGACGGATACGATTTATCGTAAATTTGTGATGGTTCTTAATCCGTTGCAGATCCATCACAAATTTTCGACAGTTCACATCCGTCCTTTGATTTTTGCACCGTGGTAAATATCGACGGACCAAAACCGTCGTTAATTTGAATTCGCAACAAACATGTTCTGTCGCCAATTCACAATTTTGGCATATTGTCTGAAGCGATTTCTGATCAATTGAAGATCGTAGGAGCGATTATATTCCCATTTGAGGTCCACGGAGTAATTACGGGCCCGTCGGAGTTCCTTAGATTGATTCTCAGCCCCAGGTCTCAAGAGCGATTAAGTTGATTAGAAGTCAACGGAGCGATTACAGTCACGGGAGCGATTTATGGTCTCATGAGCGATTACGGACCGATTTATAGTCACAAGAGCATTTACGTTCCAGAAGTAGGTGGTCCTTTGTTAGCCTTATCCTCGGAGTCCTAGCCTTTACATGATCAATCTGATGTATTTTTTATTTTTATGACAGATAGGATCCGTTGTAAATTTGTGACGGATCTGAATCCTTCAAAGATCCATCGCAAACTTTTGACGATTCACATCCGTCGTTTGATTTTTGCTGTGTGGCAAATATCGACAGACCAAAATTGTCGTTAATTTGATTTTGCAACAGACATGTTTCGTTGCAAATTCACAATTTTAACATATTGTATGAAGCGATTTCTGATCGATTGGAGGTCGTAGGAGCGATTATATTCCGATTAGAGTTCCAAGGACCAGTTACAGGCGCGTTGGAGTTCGTTAGATTGATTATGGGTCCCGGGAGGTCTCAAAAGCGATTACGGATTGATTATAAGTTAATGGAGCAATTACGGTCACGGGAGTGATTAAGGGCTCCAGGAGCTATTACAGACAGATTTATAATCACAAGAGCGTCTACGTTTCAGAAGTAGGTCCTTAGTTGGCCTGATCCTCGGAGTCCTTCTAGCCTTTACATGATCAATCTTACGTATTTTTTATTTTTATGACGGATAGGATCCATTATAAATTTTGTGACAGATCTGAATCCATCCAAGATCTATCGCAAACTTTCGACAGTTCACATCCGTCGTTAGATTTTTGCTGCGTGGCAAATATTGATGGACCAAAACTGTCATTAATTTGATTTTGCGACAGATATGTTCCGTTGCAAATTCACAATTTTAGCATATTGTCTGAAGTGATTTCTGATTGATTGGAGGTCGTAGGAGCAATTATTTTCCCATTAGAGGTCCAAAGAGCAATTACGGGTGTGTTAGAGTTCCTTAGATGGATTATGTCCTAGGAGGTCTTAAGAGCGATTATGGATTGATTAGAGGTCAATGGAGCGATTATGGTCACGGGAGGGATTAAGGGCCTCAGGGGCGATTACGGACCGATTTATAGTCAGAAGGGCGTTTACGTTCCAGAAGTAGGAGGCACTTGATTGGTCTGATCCTCGGAGTCGTTCAGGCCTTTACATGATCAATCTCACATATTTTTTTATTTTTATGGCAGATAGGATCCGTCGTAAATTTGTGACGGATCTGAATCTGTCATTAATCCATTACAAAATTTGGACGATTCACATTCATCATTTGATTTTTGCTGCGTGGCAAATATCAACGTACCAAAACCGTTGTTAATTTGATTTTACGACGGACATATTCCATCGTAAATTCACAATTTTGGCATATTGTTTGAAGCAATTTCTGATCAATTAGAGGTCGTAGGAGCGATTATATTCCCATTAGAGGTCCGAAGAGCAATTACAGTACTTCGGAGTTCCTTAGATTGATTATCGGTCCCATGAGGTCTCAAGAGTGATTACAATTTGATTAGAAGTCAATGGAGCGATTACAGTCATGGGACCGATTAAGGGCCTCAGGAGCGATTACGGATTGATTTATATTCACAAGAGCGTTTACGTTCCAGAAGTAGGAGGTCCTTGGCCTGATCGTCAGAGTCCTTCTAGCCTTTACATGATCAATCTCATGTATTGTTTTTATTTTATGACTGATAGGATCCGTCATAAATTTGTGATGGATATGAATTTGTCGCAGATCCATCGCAAACTTTCGAGGGTTCACATACATTGTTTGATTTTTGTTACGTGGCAAATATCGACGGATCAACATCATCGTTAATTTGATTTTGCGACGGACATATTCCGTCATAAATTCATAATTTTGGCATATTGTCTAAAGCGATTTCTGATCGATTGGAGGTCGTATGAGTGATTATATTCTCATTAAAGGTCCACAGATCAATTACAAGCACGTCAGAGTTCCTTGGATTGATTATCGGTCTCATGAGTTCTTAAGAGCGATTACAAATTGATTAGATGTCAAAGGAGCGATTACAGACCGATTTATAGTCACAAGAGCATTTACGTTCCAGAAGGAAGGACTTGGTTGGCCTGATCCTCAGAGTCCTTCTAGCCTTTGCATGATCAATTTCATGTATTTTTTATTTTTTATGGCGGATTGGATCCGTTGTAAATTTGTGACGGATCTGAATCCATCGCATATCCATCGCAAAATTTCAACGATTCACAACTGTCGTTTGATTTTTGCTGCGTGGGAAATATCGACGGACCAAAACCATCATTAATTTGATTTTATGACGGACATGTTCTGTCACAAATTCACAATTTTGACATATTGTCAGATGCGATTTCTGATCGATTGGAGCTCATAGGAGCGATTATATTCCCATTAGAAGTCCGAAGAGCAATTACAGGCACGTCAGAGTTCCTTAGATTGATTATCGGTCTCAAGAGTGATTACAGATTGATTAGAAGTCAATGGAGCGATTACGGTCACGGGAGCGATTAAGGGCCTCAGGAGCGATTACGGACTGATTTATATGTACAAGAGCTTTTACGTTCTAGAAGTAGGTCCTTGGTTGGACTGATCCTCGGAGTCCTAGCCTTTACATGATCAATCTCATGTATTTTTTATTTTTATGACTGATAGGATCCGTCATAAATTTGTGACGGATCTGAATTCATCGCAGATCCATCGCAAACTTTCGACCGTTCACATCCGTCGTTTGATTTTTGTTGCGTGGCTGATATCGACGAACCAACACCGTCGTTAATTTGATTTTGCGATGAACATATTCCCTCATAAATTCATAATTTTGGCATAGTCTGAAGCGATTTCTGATCGATTGGAGGTCGTATGAGCGATTATATTCTCATTAAAGGTCCACAGATCAATTATGGACGCGTCAAAGTTCCTTAGATTGATTATCGGTCTCATGTGTTCTCAAGAGCGATTATGGATTGATTAGAAGTCAATGGAGCAATTACGGTCACTGGAGCGATTAAGGGCCTTGGGGGCGATGACGGACCGATTTATAATCACAAGAGCGTTTACGTTCCAGAAGTAGGAGGAACGTCGTTGGCCTGATCCTCGGAGTCCTTCTAGCCTTTTCATGATCGATCTCATGTATTTTTTATTTTTATGGCGGATTAGATCCGTTCTAAATTTGTGACAGATTTGAATCCGTTGCATATCCATCACAAATTTCGACGATTCCCATCCGTCGTTTGATTTTTGCTGCGTGGCAAATATCAATGGACCAAAACTGTCGTTAATTTGATTTTACGACGGACATATTCGATCACAATTCATAATTTTGGCATATTGTCTGAAGCAATTTCTAATCGATTAGAGGTCGTAGGAGCGATTATATTCCCATTAGAGGTCCGAAGAGCAATTATGGGCGTGACGGAGTTCCTTTGATTATGAGTCCTAGGAGGTCTCAAGAGCGATTACAGATTGATTAGAAGTCAATGGAGCGATTACGGTCACGAGAGCGATTAAGGGCCTTAAGAGTAATTACGGACCGATTTTTATTCACAAGAGCGTTTACGTTCCAGAAGTAGGTCCTTGGTTAGCCTGATCTTCCGAGTCCTACCATTTACATGATCAATCTCATGTATTTTTTATTTTTATAACGGATAGGATCCCTCGTAAATTTGTGACGGATCTTAATCCATCGCAGATCCATCGCAAACTTTCGACGGTTCACATCCGTCATTTGATTTTTGTTGCGTGGCAAATATCGACGGACCAAAACCATCGTTAATTTGATTTTGGGACGGACATGTTCCGTCGCAAATTCACAATTTCAGCAAACTGTATGAAGCGATTTCTGATCGATTGTAGGTCATAGAAGCGATTATATTCCCATTAGAGGTCCAAAGAGAAATTATGGGCGCGTTGGAGTTCCTTAGATTGATTGTGGGTCCCAGGAGGTCTCAAGAGTGATTATGGATTGATTAGAAGTCAATGGAGCGATTACAGTCACGTGAGCGATTAAGGGCCTCAGGAGCAATTACGGACCGATTTATAGTCACAAGAGCGTTTGCGTTTCAGAAGTAGGAGGTCATTGGTTGGCCTGATCCTTGGAATCCTTCTAGCCTTTATATGATCTATCTCACATATTTTTTTATTTTTATGGCAGATAGGATCCGTTGTAAATTTGTAACAGATCTGAATTCTTCGCAGATCCATCCCAAACTTTCAACGGTTCACATCCATCATTTGATTTTTGTTGCGTGGTAAATATCAACGGCCCAAAATTGTCGTTAATTTGATTTGGCAGTGGACATGTTATGTCGCAAATTCACAATTTTGACATATTGTCTGAAGCAATTTCTGATCGATTGGAGGTCATAGGAGCGATTATATTCCCATTAGAGGTCCAAAGAGCAATTACGGGTGCGTCGGAGTTCCTTAGATTAATTGTGGATCTTAGGTCTGAAGAGCAATTACGGATTGATTTGAAGTCAATGGAGTGATTACGGTCATAGGAGCGATTAAGGGCCTTAGTAACAAATACGGACTGATTTATAGTCACAAGAGCTTTTACATTCCAGTAGGAGGTCCTTGGTTGGCCTGATCCTCGGAGTCCTTCTAGCCTTTACGTGATCAATCTCACTTATTTTTTATTTTTATGACGGATAGGATCCGTCCTAAATTTGTAACGGATCTTAATCTGATGCAGATCCATCACAAACTTTCGACGGTTCACATCCGTCGTTTGATTGTTGTTGCGTGGCAAATATCGACGGACCAAAACCGTCATTAATTTGATTTTGGGACGGACATGTTCCGTGGCAAATTCACAATGTTGGCATATTGAAGCAATTTCTGATCGATTGGAGGTCGTACGAGCGATTATATTCCCATTATAGGTCCGAAGATCA